>CM064504.1:29810383-29852883 GCA_032716605.1 Paralithodes platypus | reverse complement strand
AAGCCAATGCGAGAAAAAAAATAATAAGAATAAGAATAAAAAAGCCGTGACCTCTTGTGGTGGTGAGGGGGGGGGGATACCGGTAGTGTACAAAGGAGCTATATTACCCTGAGCGGACGGTACATTGAAATAGTTGTGGTGTATTGTTATGTGTGTGTGTGTGTGTGTGTGTGTGTGTGTGTGTGTGATTGAATGAGTGAGACAATGTGTGTGTGTGTGTGTGTGTGTGTGTGTGTGTGTGTGTGTGTGTGTGTGTGTGTGTGTGTGTGTGTGTGATTGAATGAGTGAGACAATGTGTGTGTGTGTGTGTGTGTGACAATGAGTGTGTGTGTGTGTGTGTGAGGTATTATGGGAAAGACAGAGTGAGAGAGATGGGTAGAGTATACATAAAAGATAAATGAAAGGAAGGAAGGACAGGACGCGGGAAGTACCGTACAGATTCCTACAAGACATTTAGGTCTTTAGTTTGTATCCTTAGACCTCCATCAGGCTTATAATTACAGTTCCTAGACCCCTTTTCAAGATAAGTTTGTACATTTTTCGGTAGAAAAATGTCCAGGCCGAAGGCCGGTTCCTCTTAAATTACAGACTCGCTATCGCTCGTCAGGCAAATATCGACAGCTAAAAGGCACGAAAGGTCTTAAAATTAACATAAATAGGGCGAAAGTTCTTAAAATCGCCAAAATAATAGGGGTGAATGTCTTAAAATCTCAAAATCAATAAGGCTAAACATGAGGGAGAAAGGGGTCCAGAAATAAATCCCTCAAGTGGAAATCTCCCCTTAACAATATTGAAAAGCAGAATACATATTTTATTTAATAAGCCATGTTTTCATTTAAACCGTACTTGTCGAGATATCGGTAGATCCTAAAATATGTTTTTTTAGCGAAACCATAAAATTTTCTTTTGCTTGATAATACTAATTTCTTACCACCACACTAAAGCCGGTATCACACGAGCGCTCTTTCCCTCAACATTTATCCTCAACACTGGTCTGGCAGCTTATGAGGTCAACATGCAAGATATTTCGGTTACCTAAATTCATCTGTCGTCAGTCTAGTTTCCGATACCAGTGCACATTATTCCAGAAATGTTGCCAAAAAAAATTTAATCATCGAATGTTGGCGATAAAAGCTCTGGTGTGATACCGGCTTAAGGGGGGTGACCTGTTTTTCGTTATTTCTGTCCTTTTCTCTCTTTCTCTGGCTTTTATCCATTCGGCCCCATTCAGCCAACTATTTTAAGACGTTTATCCCCATCTAGGTGTTGATTTTTTCCTGGCGAGCGATAGCGAGCCAGCATTATATGAAGAAATCCGGCTTCGCCGGAGACATTTTTCTATCGAAAAATGTACAAATGTAGCCTGCTGTCAAACAAAAATAAAAAACATGCTGGCTCGCTACCGCTCACCAGTAAAAAATTGACACCTGGATGGGGATATAAGTCTTAAAACAGTAAGCTGAATGGGGCCAAATGGATACATATTTTATACCCAAATAGGCCGAAGCAATACTAGTAAACGTGTTAGCAGTCCCCATACAAGGCTATATAAGTTGTCTGCTGGTTAGTTTACATATGATGAATGGATAATTAATCTTGTGGATCCAAGTGTTCAGTACCAGTAGTTGTCACTGTACTGTCACAGGGTGTCAAGTTCAGGGTAATAACATTACCTGTTAATCTTTTATATATATATATATATATATTGTGTGTGTGTGTGTGTGTGAACTAGAGAGAGAGAGCATATAGGCTGAAGAGTATCGGGTTGGGTATAGTTTGTGGTGTAGAGATAAACATTATAGTATTCACTGCGTTATATACTCTGACTGACCTTTATAGGAGCAAGAGAGAGAGAGAGAGAGAGATACCATATAGGCGGAAGAGTATCGGGTTGGGTATAGTTTGTGGTGTAGAGATAAACATTATAGTATTCACTGCGTTATATACTCTTTAACTGACCTTTATAGGAGAGAGAGAGAGAGAGAGATATCATATAGGCGGAAGAGTATCGGGTTGGGTATGGTTTGTGGTGTAGAGATAAACATTATAGTATTCACTGCGTTATATACTCTTTAACTGACCTTTATAGGAGAGAGAGAGAGAGAGATGCCATATAGGCGGAAGAGTATCGGGTTGGGTATGGTTTGTGGTGTAGAGATAAACATTATAGTATTCACTGCGTTATATACTCTTTAACTGACCTTTATAGTGGAGAGAGAGAGAGAGATATCATATAGGCGGAAGAGTATCGGGTTGGGTATGGTTTGTGGTGTAGAGATAAACATTATAGTATTCACTGCGTTATATACTCTTTAACTGACCTTTATAGGAGAGAGAGAGAGAGAGAGATATCATATAGGCGGAAGAGTATCGGGTTGGGTATGGTTTGTGGTGTAGAGATAAACATTATAGTATTCACTGCGTTATATACTCTTTAACTGACCTTTATAGGAGAGAGAGAGAGAGAGAGCGAGCTAGATACCATATAGGCGGAAGAGTAGCGGGTTGGGTATAGTTTGTGGTGTAGAGATAAACATTATAGTAGTCACTGCGTTATATACTCTTTAACTGACCTTTATAGGAGCGAGAGATAGAGAGAGAGAGAGAGAGATGCCATATAGGCGGAAGATTATCGGGTTGGGTATAGTTTGTGGTGTAGAGATAAACATTATAGTATTCACTGCGTTATATACTCTTTAACTGACCTTTATAGCGGAGAGAGAGAGAGAGAGATACCATATAGGAGGAAGAGTATCGGGTTGGGTATAGTTTGTGGTGTAGAGATAAACATTATAGTATTCACTGCGTTATATACTCTTTAACTGACCTTTATAGCGGAGAGAGAGAGAGAGATCATATAGGCGGAAGAGTAGCGGGTTGGGTATAGTTTGTGGTGTAGAGATAAACATTATAGTATTCACTGCGTTATATACTCTTTAACTGACCTTTATAGGAGAGAGAGAGAGAGAGAGAGAGAGAGAGCGAGCTAGATACCATATAGGCGGAAGAGTAGCGGGTTGGGTATAGTTTGTGGTGTAGAGATAAACATTATAGTATTCACTGCGTTATATACTCTTTAACTGACCTTTATAGCGGAGAGAGAGAGAGAGAGATACCATATAGGCGGAAGAGTATCGGGTTGGGTATAGTTTGTGGTGTAGAGATAAACATTATAGTATTCACTGCGTTATATACTCTTTAACTGACCTTTATAGGGGAGAGGGGACCTTTTTATGGTCCCCTTTCTCCCTCGTGCTTATCCCCATTAGTTTTGAGGTTATAAGATGTTTGCCCCATTAGTTTGGCGATTTTCAGACCTTTCGCCCCATTTCTTTGTCAATAATAGACCTTTTGTGCCCTTTAGGTGTCGATTTTTTTCCTGGCGAGCGATATCGAGCCTGTAATTGTGGCCGTGACATGTTCTACCGGAAAAATTACAAATTAATGTGGATGTAATGAATGTTTTTTAAGTTTGATGGAGGTCTAGGAAGGAAACTAAAAAAAATAAATGAATACCGTATATAAATAAATAGACCCAACAAATAACCACTGTCCCCTTAATGTGTAGCACCAGCTCTCCACCAATAGCATGCCAGGGATTTGCACGTCACAAGTTCAGGTCTTTATTAGGCGATATATATTTAAAAAAAAAAAAAAAAAAAAAAAAAAAATATATATATATATATATATATATATATATAATAATAATGAATAAATAAAACCAAATCCGTTTAGTTTCTTACATTATTTGCGTTTCTAGTTAATATTTATTATGTTTAGAGTGGTTAGGTCGATTTAACCTCTTCTGTACCGGCACCGTCCTTTTTAACATTATTCTGGCTACTAGTAGACGATTTTATTCGGTTTAGAAAGGACCTCCAGCCATTAACATTATTTGAATTATCTCATTTAACCCCTTTTCACTACCACAGATTATTTTTAAGCTGCACAAAATCGTCTAAGGTGACGTAAGACGTATAAGGTGTTGATTTTCGGTGTGAGCATCCTGGGTTCGAGTCCACGGACTGCCACATGTGTTTGTAAATTTCATTAATCGATTTTAGGAGTATGGTTGGTTGTTGGAAGGAACATAATAATTGATATTGGTTCAGGAGTAATTTATCGAGAGGACTTCCCTAAGTGGTTAAGGCCCCATTAATTGCTCTTTCCATTCACATATGCATAGCCTACGTGAGTTGCAGTTGGGATGTGTGTACATGCTTAGATTGATATGCAGGATTCGAAGTTGCATAATAAATCGTAGGCTGTGTCCACCAACCTTTAACTGTCTTCGTGGTGCGATGTATAAGGTGTTGATTTTCGGTGTGAGCATCCTGGGTTCGAGTCCACGGACTGCCACATGTGTTTGTAAATTTCATTAAACGATTTTAGGAGTATGTTTGGTTGTTGGAAGGAACATAATAATATAGCTAAAATAAACTTAAAAAGACGTCGACGGTACAGAAGGGGTTAAGATTATACCAGGTTAGATTAGGTTAACCCCTTCCATACCGGCGACGTCTTTTCAATATTACTCTAGCTATATTAGACGATTGTATGCAGTTTAAGAAGGATCTGTGGTACCGTAGTAAAAAGAGTTAAGTGGGGTAGTTCGAAGCCTGGTAATTTGCTGGAGGCCCTTTATAACCTGAATATAATCGTCTAATAATTGCCAGAACATAATGGAAAAGACATCGCCGGTACAGAAGGGGTTAAGAATGGATAAGTTTAGGTGTATGTTATAAGGTTAGATTAGCTTAGTTATAGTATTCATTTCGATATTTGTGGTTAGATTAGCTTAGGTTAAGTATCAGTATTCAATGCAATAGTATACGCTTTAAAGGGGGCAGTACTCGCTTTTTATGGACCCCCTTCTCCCTCATGTTTAGCATATTAGTTTTGAAGTTTTAAGACGTTCATTTCGTTAGCTTGGCGATTTTGAGACCTTTCGCCTAATTTTTGTGTCAATATCAAGACCTTTTGTGCCCATTAGGTGTCGATTTTTTCCTGGCGAGCGAAAGCGAGCCTCTGATTTTAGAAGGAATTGGCCTTCGGCCGGGACCTATTTCAATCGAAAAATGTACAAATTGATCTTGAAAGGGGGTCTAGGGGGTGTTTCTCTAAGCTTTGATGGAGGTCTAGCGAGAAAACTAAAAACTACATTAATAAATAAGTATATAAACCAAACCAAACCCCCCCCCTTAAGGGGAGATTTCCACTTGAGGGACTTTTTTCTGGACCCCTTTCTCCCTCATGTCTAGCCCCATTGCTTTTGAGATTTTAAGACGTTTGCCCCATTAGTTTGGTGATTTTTAAGAATTTCCGCCCCATTCTGTCAATTTTAAGATCTTTCGTGCCATTTAGGTGTCGATTGTATCCTGGCGAGCGATAGCGAGCATGTAATTTAAGAGTAATCGGCCTTCGGCCGGGACATTTTTCTACCGAAAAATGTACAAATTTATCTTGAAAGGGTGTCAAGGGGGTGAAATTTTAAGATTGCTGGAGGAGTAGGAAACAAACTAGAAACCGCCCCGCTTAAGTGAACTTTTAATGGCTATCCGCATCTCTCAATCAATAGCAACTCGGTATATTCTAATTTGGCAAAGTTCAGGTTAACACTATGCGATGCGATGTATTGGGGGTTATGATTATATTTTGTTTAACCCCTTCTGTACCGGCGACGTCTTTTTCATTTGATTCTAGCTTTATTTAGACGATTTGGCATTTTGTGCAGTTTAAGAATGAGCTGTGGTAGTACAAATGGTTAAGTGAGATAGTTCGAAGCCTGTTTATTGATGGAGGCACTCTTTTTTAAGCTGAATTTTATCGCCTAATAGTGGTCAGCATAAAGTGAAAAGGATGGCACCGGTACTGAATGGGTTAATATTGAGGGTTTTGGTTGATCCAGCCAATATATAACTCGCTTTGTGTTTCTATTGTATTTAAATATAGACCTCTTAATTTATCCCCGTTAGAAGAACTCACAAATCCCAGTTTTATCCAAACGAAATAGGTAGATTTGTTTTCTTTTCTATGTGTTTGAGGGAGGCAAAAGACAGAACTGCCTATAGCAAGTGCCTCCCCCATAGTTGAAAGAGTGAGACGGCCAAAATCAAGGGACGTTCGAGCCAAAATGCCAGGATACACGGAGTTTGAAGCAATTTAAGTCATAGGAAGAGGGAAAGACTGATTCTGGGAGAGAGTTCCAGAGCTCAGCTGCTGAGTAGAAGAAAGTTTGAGAGTAACGTTTCACTCTTGGGTTGGAGAGTTGCACAGAGTAGGGGCGGGATTGAGTTGCAAGACGGGTACCACGTGCCCTACGTAAAGGAGGTGGTATACACTGGGAAAGCTCTGAGGAACACTGATTATTATAGTAGCGATAGAATAGCGAGAGAGATGCAACATTGCGGCGGAGAGAGAGATATTGCAGATAGTTGGTGAGTGGACGGGAGTTAATGATACGAAAGGCCTTCCTTTCAACTTTGTCTAGGAGAGCGGTGTGAGAGGAACCTCCCCACACATGTGAACAATACTCAATACAAAGACTATAAGGTTAGAATATTAGGTTAGGTTAATTTTAAGGTACCCAAGATTGAAACGTTACTCTCAGTCTTTCTTCTATTCAACCGCTGAGCTCTTGAACTCTCTCCCAGCATCAGTCTTTCCCTCTTCCTATGACCTAAATTGCTTCTAACTCAGTGTGTCCAGGCATTTTGGCTCGAACGTCCCTTGATTTTGGCCCTGTCACTCTTTCAACTATGGGGGAGGCATTCGCTACAGGCAGTTCTGCCTTTTGTCTCTCTCACTCACTTAGAAAGAAAAAAAATGAATGAAGTGACAGGTAGAATTTTAAGGTAGGTTAGGTGTGGACAAAGTAACTGGTATAATGTTCATACAAAAGAGAAAGAGAGAGAGAGAGAGAGAGAGAGAGAGAGAGAGAGAGTGAGAGTGAGAGTGTAGGGAGGGGGGTGAGATAAGTATATAAGGAGGGAGAGGTAATTAAATAGATAATGAAGGCCAGATTACGTTTGTATATGGGAGGAGAGGTGTACAGTGTATTTAAGAGGAGAGGTGTACAGTGTATTTAAGAGGAGAGGTGTACAGTGTATTTAAGAGAAGAGGTGTACAGTGTATTTAAGAGCAGAGGTGTACAGTGTATTTAAGAGGAGAGGTGTACAGTGTATTTAAGAGCAGAGGTGTACAGTGAATTTAAGAGGAGAGGTGTACAGTGAATTTAAGAGGAGAGGTGTACAGTGTATTTAAGAAGAGAGGTGTACAGTGTATTTAAGAGGAGAGGTGTATAGTGTATTTAAGAGGAGAGGTGTACAGTGTATTTAAGAGGAGAGGTGTACAGTGTATTTAAGAGGAGAGGTGTACAGTGTATTTAAGAGGAGAGGTGTACAGTGTATTTAAGAGGAGAGGTGTACAGTGTATTTAAGAGGAGAGGTGTACAGTGTATTTAAGAGGAGAGGTGTACAGTGTATTTAAGAGGAGAGGTGTACAGTGTATTTAAGAGGAGAGGTGTACAGTGTATTTAAGAGGAGAGGTGTACAGTGTATTTAAGAGGAGAGGTGTACAGTGTATTTAAGAGGAGAGGTGTACAGTGTATTTAAGAGGAGAGGTGTACAGTGTATTTAAGAGGAGAGGTGTACAGTGTATTTAAGAGGAGAGGTGTACAGTGTATTTAAGAGGAGAGGTGTACAGTGTATTTAAGAGGAGAGGTGTACAGTGTATTTAAGAGGAGAGGTGTACAGTGTATTTAAGAGGAGAGGTGTACAGTGTATTTAAGAGGAGAGGTGTACAGTGTATTTAAGAGGAGAGGTGTACAGTGTATTTAAGGGCAGATGGGCCTATTTATTTGCTCATTTGTGTATCTTTATTGTTTTATTATTTTCCTCCCTAGACCTCCATCAAACTTAACCCCCCCCCCCCCCCCCCCCCCCCCCCCCCCCCCCCCCAAGACTCTCCTTCAAGATAAATGTGTGAATTTTTCGTTAGAACAATTTATCGGCCGAAGGCCGATTTCTCTTAAATTACAGGCTCGCTATCGCTCGCCAGGAAAAAAATGACACCTAAGTGACACGAAAAGTCTTAATATTGACAAAAAAAATGGAACGTAAGGTCTTAGAATCGCCACACTAATGGGCCAAGCGTCTTATAATCTGAAAACTAATGGGGCTTAACATGAGGAAGAAAGGGGACCAGAAAAACGGTCCATCTCCCCTTAATGAGAGGAGGGGATAGAGTATTTTTCATCACTCTTTCTTATCAATAAATCAACTGAAATGAGAGCCCATATTTGTTGTCTAGTTATGATAAACACAGTTGGCTATAGTTATCGTGAGAATATAGGGATGTGTATAAGGTAGAGAAGGGAAGGTACAGTTCCCTGCATAAGTCCCTGAACACTTAGCCAAGGATACCCCTTTATTATTCCGCGCAAAAAGGGCATGGTTTTTGGTTTCTTTATGAGTTAATTGAGTAAGTTAATTGCTCAATAGGTGGCGTTCTGAGAGTGAGGATCCGAGTGTGGGGGGTGAGACTGTGAAGCGCAGAGGCGGAGCAGCTTCAGAAGATGGGGTTGCTTCGCATGTCTCACTCCCTAGACTGTAACCAAGGTCCATAGATACATAGATGTATCTATGGACCTTGACTGGAACAAGACCTCACGGGCCTCACCGTGTTCAGCGGTGTAGTGTAAAGGCTATCAGCCTATGCCCGAGAGGGAATAGTTAGTGGGCTAAAGTAGATGGTCATAAAGTAACCGCGAAGAATACCATTTTTGTGCGGAATTTTAAAGGGGTATCCTTGGCTGAGTGTTCAGGGACTTGTGCAGGGAGCTGTACACTACATAGTAGGGCCATCGTGAACGGTGCAGTACTAGTACTTTGAGGTGGTTGGGTCATGTGGAGCTAATGGGGAGGGTTAGATTGTTCAAGATGGTTTTAGAAGCTGAGGTGAACGAGAGGAGTAGAAAGATGATTAGGACTTAAGGAGAGGTAAAGTGAGGAAAGAGGAGCAGGAAAATGAACAGAAGGATTATTACGAAGAGGAGGAAGAGGAGTAAGAGGGGAAGTAAAGTGAGGAAAGAGGAGCAGGAAAATGAACAGATGGATTATTACGAAGAGGAGGAAGAGGAGTAAGAGGGGCAGTAAAGTGAGGAAAGAGGAGTAGGACAAGGAGCAGAAGGATTATTACGAAGAGGAGGAAGAGGAGAAATAAGTAAGAGGAGTAAGAAGGGAAGTAAAGGGATAAAAGAGTAATAGGACAAGGAACAGAAGGATGTTATGTTAGTTTCAGTTAAGTTAGACTAAGTTAACTCTGTGAGGATCGATGACGCACTTCTCTTTCTGTTTTTTGGTTATTATTAGAAGATATTATTCCGATAATGAAGGGTATATGGAGTGTCAGAGAGTAGATTGTAAAGGTCTTTACCATTTTAATTCCCACAGATCCTTCCTAAGCTGTATAAAATCGTCTTATGATAGCCAAAATAAAGTGCTATAACGCGTCATATCCTCAAGGGGTAAGTGAAGTTCGATAACCAAAAACCGTGAGATACCACGGCAAACTCAAATATTTCGCTAGAGTCGTGGATATGACGACACCGGGCAGTAAAATTGTTTGTCAGGTAACAACCATTGTTTTACCAGTATGGTGTTATGGTGATCACGTGTCACCAGATCATTACTTTGGGCCGGAATTCAATAATGCGTGGGCGCTTTATTTGGAGGTTTTACTGCTTTATGTGTTCCTAAACCGTGTTATGCTTTATTTATGATATTTTCTGTCTACCCGCTTGTTTCCATAGATCCCGCCAGCGAACTTGACAATAATCTTGACCTCTTAACTTCTTATAACTCAAAATGAATTAAGAACATAAGAACATAAGAAAATGGGAGTCTGCAGAAAGCCGATTGGCCTAAGCAAGGCAGATCCCTGTGAATTAAAGCAATCGGGCTGACGTTTTTATAATTTGGGAAGAGTCCACCAGGAAATAGGTGCGGATATTTACAGCCAGTTTGCTCTAGGCCCTTTAGAGTTACAGAGAGGTCAGGGATCAAGATTATTGTCAAGTTCGTTGGTACACATTTCTTTTCTTTGTCTACTACTTTACGTAATATTATCTACCCGGTACTTTACGTTATATTATCTACCCGGTACTTTACGTTATATTATCTACCCGGTACTTTACGTTATATTATCTACCCGGTACTTTACGTTATATTATCTACCCGGTACTTTACGTTATATTATCTACCCGGTACTTTACGTTATATTATCTACCCGGTACTCATTCTCTTTGTCTGACCTCTTGCTTGTATCATGAAATTGACTTCTCTACTTCTTCCAATTTTATGTATGGTAATATCTCTTCGCTGTGTAACCCCCTAGATTTACTTTAGTCAACTAAGAAGCTTCATCCCTTCAGTACGATGACGTCAGTTTAATTATAATGACTTTAGACGATTTAGGGAGGTTTTTTTTATTTAATTATTTTTGTTTTAGTTTCTTCCCTAGACCTCCATCAAGCTTAAAAAAAACATCCATTAGATACCCCTTCTAGATTAATTTGTAAATTTTTCGTTAGAAAAATTTCCCGGCCGAAGGCAGGTTCTTTCAAAATTACAGGCTCACTATCGTCCGCCAGGAAAAGAATAGACACCTAAATAACACGAAAGGTCTAAATTATTGACAAAGAAATGGGGCGAAAGGTCTTAAAATCGACAAACTAATGGGGCAAATATCTTTAAATCTGAAAACTAATTGGGCTAAAGATGAGAGGTCTAGAATAACGACCCATCTCCCCTTAAGAATGACCAGATATCAGTGGGTAGAGTCTATATCCATAAACCCTCTCCCACAGGTCATTCCAAAGCTACACAATATCGACAATGAATGATTGCACCAACTAATCTTCGATTTATTTTTATTTTTTATTGGGGGGGGGGGTCTTTATTATCGGGCATAGGCCGAGAGCCTGTACATTCAACCGTACATTTAACTTTGAAGCCCGTGAGGTCTCGTTCCAGTCTAGGGAGCAAGACATGTGAAACACTTTGAGATGCAACCAGCCCCCGCTATCTTGCCTTCGCAAGATGCACAGGGCCCGGTTGCCCACCCACGGCTCGAAGCAGCCCCATCTCTGGAGCTGCCTCGCCCCAGTGCTTCACTGTCTCATCCCCCAGACTTAGACCCTCACTCTCAGAAATATCTTGCAAAATGACGTTAGCGGTACCTTTAAATATGTGTAGGTGCATTCTCTGTAAGCAACACTCATTCCCACATTATTCGTTTAGTATCAGGCTTTGCGAAGGGATAGAAATAGTTAAAAAGATGTTAGCCTGTCATATTAAATCCCTCGTCCAGGAAACATTTCGGGTGATGATGGAGATGTTTTGTAACCGGACTAATAGCAGATTATATTAGTTGATTAAGGGGATATTTACACTTGAGGGATTTTTTTCTTGACAACTTTCTCCCTCATGTTTAGCCCCATTGCTTTTCTAATTTAAAGACGTTCTCCCCATTATTTTGACGATTGTAAGAACCTTCGACCCATTACTGTCAATTTTAAGAGCTTTCGTGCCATTTAGGTGTCGATTTTATCCTGGCGAGCGATAGCGAGCCTGTAATTTAAGAGGAACCGGATTTCAGCTGGGAAATTTTTCTACCGAAAAATGTACAAATTTATCTTGAAAGGGGCTCAAAGGGGTGTAATCTTAAGCTTGATGGATATCTAGAGACCAAACTAAAAACCTCCCCTTAAGTTTAGTAGGCTACAGAACCTAGGAGGAAAGAATGACTAAATACAATAAAAGAATGACTAAATACAACAAAAGAATGACTAAATACAACAAAAGAATGACTAAATACAACAAAAGAATGACTAAATACAACAAAAGAATGACTAAATACAACAAAAGAATGACTAAATACAACAAAAGAATGACTAAATACAACAAAAGAATGACTAAATACAACAAAAGAATGACTAAATACAACAAAAGAATGACTAAATACAACAAAAGAATGACTAAATACAACAAAAGAATGACTAAATACAACAAAGAATGACTAAATACAACAAAAGAATGACTAAATACAACAAAAGAATGACTAAATACAACAAAAGAATGACTAAATACAACAAAAGAATAAAACATGAAAACGTGATCGTGTGCTCTTTACTCCTTAAGGGGGCTGACCTGTTTTTGTTCTGTCCTTTTCTATCTTTCTCTGGCTTGTATCCATTTGGCCCCATTCAGCCTACTGTTTTAAGACGTCTATCCCCATCCAGGTGTCAATTTTTTACTGGTGAGCGGTAGCGAACCAGCATATTTTTCATTTTTGTTTGACTGCAGGCTAAATTTGTACATTCTTCGATAGAAAAATGTCTCCGGCGAAGCCGGATTTCTTCATATAATGCTGGCTCGCTATCGCTCGCCAGGAAGAAATCGACACCTAGATGGGGATAAACGTCTTAAAATAGTTGGCTGAATGGGGCCGTATGGATACAAGCCAGAGAAAGAGAGAAAAGGACAGAAATAACAAAAAGCAGGTCACCCCCTTTAAACAAATTGAAATACGTTAACCACACAACGATAACTAATATAATGCACAAATCGACTCAAAACACAAATCATAACCCCTCTATATTATTCAGTTTTAACTACACTAGATTAAATTATTATTATTATGTTTATTATTATTATGTTTATTATTATTATATTTATTATTTTATTATTATTATTATTACCGTATTATTGTATCCAACGTAAGTGTCCAACCTCGTCTAGTTTTTGCACTCCAGCCTGAAATATATAATTATCAGAGGAATGGCAAAAAAAAAAACTGGTGGATGGTTCGCTTGGGATGAATAGGAGGGTGGAGGCTGTATAACATGGGGGGGGGGGGGGTTTCCACACAAGTCAGTTCGCCCACAGTACCTTTCCCCATTAAAATTGCGTTGTAATTCATTCGATTTTTTTTTTTTGTCTACCCACAATTTGATGTCTCCAGTTAGTTAGCCTAGATTGACTTAGGTTAGGGAGTATATTTTATGTTAGGTTAGGGAGCTACAATAACGTTATGCTAGTTTAAGTTAGGGGTAGAAGGTTAGGTTAGAAGCTTAAATAAGGATGTGGATAGATTAAGTCAATCTATATGTTCAAGGTAAGGTTAGTTAGGTTGCAGGTTAGGCTAAACAATTTAAGACTAGGTTAATTTACGATAGGATAGGTTAGAGGGTTAATTGATAATTAAATTAAGTTAGAGGATTAGCTGTGGACCAATTGAATGTGGGCGAAGTTGCAAGCATATTATTGGACGACACTACCGTAAACAATGCAGGGAAAGGAAGTGGAAGAAAATAATACTATAGTGTATTTATTCTGATGAGGCTGGGAATACCGACACCCAGCCTCTCATAACTCACAATTGACTTGGTAAATAGAACTGATATTTTTTACCATTTGGGAAGAGTCAAACAAAATATATGGGTGAAGGGATATAGAACTGATATTTATACCATTTAGAAAGAGAGTTGGGGAGAATGGTGGAAATTGAGGGGGGAAGCAGGTACAGGTAGTGGTGGTTGTGGGAGTTACAAGAGGGGAGGGTGGGGGTGTGGGAGAATAAGAGGGGATCAGTGGGGGGGGGGGTGCAGGGGGTAGGGGGAGAGGGGGTAGTGGAGGATGTGGGAGAATAAGAGGGGAGTATGTGGGGGGATCAGTGGAGTATGGGGGGTGGGGGGTGCAGTATGTAGGGGGAGAAGGGGTAGTGGTGGATGTAGGAGTTTAGAAGGGTGAAAGGCAGTGAGAATTGTATATGTAGAGGGGGAGGAATACGGGGAAGATGGGGTGGAGTACCCAAGAGTGAAACGCTATTCTCAATCTTTCTTCTATTCAACAGTTGAGCTCAGGAACTCTCTCCAAGAATCAGGCTTTCCCTCTTCCTATGACTTAAATTGCTTCCAACTCCGTGTGTCCAGGCATTTTAGCTCGAACGTTCCTTGATTTTGGCCCTGTCACTTTCAACTCTGGGGGAGGCACTCGCTACAGGCAGTTCTGCCTTTTGTCTCCCTCACTCACATAGAAACAAAAAGTGTGGGGAATAGGGGAGGGTGGGAATAGGATTTGGAGGGGGGGGGGATTGGAATATTTTAAGGGGGGGGTCACCGTTTTGTTTGTTTTATCTTTCTCTCATTTTCTCGCTTTCCCTGGCTTGTATCCATGCGGCCCCAATCAGCCAACTGTTTTAAGACGTTTAACCCCACCAGGTGTCGATTTCTTCCTGGCGAGCGAGAGCGAGCCAGCATTGTATGGAGAAATCCGGCTTCGCCGGAGAAATTTTTCTATCGAAAAATTTACATATTTAGCTTGCTGTCTAAACAAACAAAAATCTATCGAAAAATTTACACATTTAGCTTGCTGTCTAAACAAATTTACACATTTAGCTTGCTGTCTAAAAAAATATATATATATGCTGGCTCGCTACCGCTCGCCAGGAAAATATTGACACCTGGATGGGGGTAAACTTCTTAAAACAGTAGGCTGAATAGGGCCAAAGGGATACAAGCCAAAGAGAGAGGGAGATAAAGAGAAAAAAAGCGAGGTGGGCTCCCTTAAACAAAAGAAGCAGAGAAGGCGAGGTGGAATGGTGGGCGTGGAGGTGATGGCTGGGGTGGGAGAGGAGATGTGGATGGAAAGAGCCTGGAGGAAGAGAGATAATTAAGGGGACATGGGTCGTTGTTCTGGTCCACCTTGTTTCCTCATGCTTAGCCCCATTAGTTTTCAGATTTTAAGACGTTCGGCCCGTTAGTTTGGCGATTTTAAGACCTTTCGCCCCATTTCTTTGTCAATATTAAGACTTTTCTTGTTATTTGGGTGTCGATTTTTTCCTGGCGAGCGATAACGAGCCTGTATTTTAAGAGGAACGCCGGGACATTTTTCTACCGAAAAATTTACAAATTTAACTTGAAGGGTCTTGGGGGGTGTTTTTTTAAGCTTGATGGAGATCTAGCGAGGAAACTAAAAATTATATGAATAACTGAATAAATATACAAACACAAACAGCCACTATCCTCTTAGCTTAAACGAGAAACAACAGAAGGCTGGGACATATAAGGACATATAATATAATTACAAAGGAAACCAAGCAACAACATCACAAGGGGAAGGGAGGGATGTGGGGAAGATATAGGAGGGCAGAAGAGGTGAATATTAGAAACAAAAAAAGAAGAGGTGATGGGGTGGGGTGGAGTGGGAGAGGAGATGTGGATGGAAGGTGAGGTGGATGGATGGGAGGGGGTGGGAGAGGAGATGTGGATGGAAGGAGCCTGGACGAGTGATAATTAAACGAGAAAACAACAGGTGTACTATATAAGGACATACACTATAAGTACAAAGGAAAGCAAGCAACAACATCACAAGGGGAAGGGAGGAATGTGGGGAAGATACTGAAGGGCAGAAGAGATGAAGAAGGATATGAGGGAGAATGTGATTCTGTGATCATGAAAGTGGTAAAAAAATGTAATTATAATGTAAAACTGGCAAAATATACAAACCAAAACAGGGACCACACAATATAAAGACAAAATAACTTATCAAAATATACAAACCAAAACAGGGACCACACAATATAAAGGCAAAATAACTTATCAAAATATACAAACCAAACAGGGACCACACAATATAAAGACAAAATAACTTATCAAAATATACAAACCAAAACAGGGACCACACAATATAAAGGCAAAATAACTTATCAAAATATACAAACCAAAACAGGGACCACACAATATAAAGACAAAATAACTTATCAAAATATACAAACCAAAACAGGGACCACACAATATAAAGACAAAATAACTTATCAAAATTGCTTTGTGGAAATAACGCTCTAGTAAAATATAATTTTGAAATAAGAAGTGCCGTTTTGCCCAAAATCAAAACGGCATACCCAACTCTGCGATGGGTTACCACCATCACTACTACTATCATCATCAATCACAATCACCATCATCACTACTACTGCCATCATCACTACAACTGCCACAATCATCACAACTACTTTTATCATCACCAATACTATGATCATCATCACTACTACAATTACAATCATCGCTACTACTCTCACCATCATCACTACTACTGTCACCATGGTCACTACCATCTTAATCACTACTATCATCATTGATACAACTATCAACCATCATTACAAATATCATCACCACCATCTTACAATCAACATTACTAATGTTAACATCATCACTACTACTATAACCATCATCATTACTACTGTCACAAATATTACCATCATTTATCCTACTGTCACCATCATCACTACTACTGCCATCATCACCATTACTATGATCTTCATCACCACAACTATTGTCATTATCACTACAACTTTCACCATCCTCACTACTACTCACCATCATCACTAATACTCACACCATCGTCACTACCAGCATCAATACTTTCATTATTATCACTACAACTATCATCATTACTTGTCACCATCATCACTACTATTATGACCATCATTACTACTACTAGTACTGTCATTATCATCACTAATAATACCATCATCAATCACAAACACCATCATGACTACTACTGCCATAATCACTACAACTGCCACAATCATCACGACTACTGTAATCATCACCATTACTATGATCATCATCACTACTACAATTACAATCATCACTACTACACTCACCATTGTCACTACCATCTTAATCACGACTATCATCATTGATACTACACCTATCAACCATCATTACTACTATCAACACCACCATCTTACAATCATCATTACTACAGTTAACATCATTACTACTACTATAACCATCATCATTACTACTGTCACAAGTATTACCATCATGTATCCTACTATCACCATCATCACTACTACTGCCATCATCACAACTATTGTCATCATCACTACAACTTTCACCATCATCAATAATACTCACACCATCGTCACTACCATCATCACTACTGTCATCATTATAACTACAACTATCATCATTACTTGTCACCATCATCACTACTATTATGACCATCATCACTACTACTAGTATTGTTACCATCATATCTACAAATGTCACCATCTTATCTACTACTATCATCATCATCAATACAAATACAACCATCATCACTAGTATCACCATAAATCCCACTATTACTACCATCACTTCTAATGCCAACTAAACTAACTTAACCTAGCAAATACAGAGCGAGATGTTTTTGCCCCCAGAACGAATGCGTTCTTAGTGTGTGAGCGCCTTCGGGGCTCACACACAAATAACGCCATCATTGCTGGGGTTGGGGGGGGGTAAAACCGTATTTTGGACCTAAAATCATAACTATTGCATAAATTCAAAAACACTTTTTTGACTGACGTTCGCATTCACGCAACAAATGTTCGTGTGAAATTTGGTGAAAATCCGTCCAACGGTCTAGGAGGAGTTCCGAGACAGACGGACGACAACGACAACGATGACAGACATTTTTTGTGTGTGGTACCCACTATAGGGGGGGGGGGGGGAGGGGCGATACCAAACTGCTTACACAGAGTTGATAAGGAATGAAATACCAGTGACCCTTTTACGAGACTAGTTAAATATAGAAAGATAAGTGGGTGGGGAGAGGCGATAGGAACGAAGAAATCCGTAATTATTTAAGGGGAGCAGAAGGTGGGAAGGATGGGGAAGGGATGTGTGTGTGTGTGTGTGGAAGAGAGCTGGGGAAAGGGGAGTAAATGGGTTGGGTTCTTTGGAGAGAGAGAGAGCCAGGCTACTTTGATGAAGGGAGAGAAGTGTGTGGTAAAGAAGATGTAAGAAAAAAGGAACATAGAGAAGCGATACCATATTAAAAGAGGGAGCAGAAGGTGGAACGATAAGTGGAAGATGTGTACCGGTATGATTAAGGGGAGATGGGCCCTTTTTTTTTTTGGTCTATTAATTCATTTATTCCTAAATTTCTAAGTTTCCTCGCTAGACCTCCATCAAGCTTAGAAAAAACCTCCTAGACCCCCCTTCAAGATAAATTTGTACATTTTTCGGTAGAAAAGATATCCGGCCGAAGGCCGGTTACTCTTAGAATTACAGTTTCCTATCGCTCGCCAGGAAAAAATCGACACCTAAATGGCACGAAAGATCTTTACATTAACATAGAAATGGGGCGTAAAGTCTTAAAATCGCCAAACTAATCGGCCGAATGTCTTATAATCTCAAAACAAATGGGGCTTAACAAGAGGGAAAAAAGGGGACCAGAAAAACTACCCATCTTCCCTTAAGAACACTGGCAGCAAAAGAAGGGGAGGGTATAGGTGAAAAAGAGAAGAAGAAGAAGTAGAGAAAGAGAGGATGGAGAATATGAAACGGGTGTGTAAGTCTATAGTCGAGTTAGGGAAGGGGGGTCAAATAGAAAAGTAAACTGATCATACTTACCCTGTTGTGAGGCTAGTTCAGTGAGAGCAAGAGTTATGGATGGAAGAGAAGCTGCGCAGGAGTGGTTGTAATTAAAAGAGGGATCGGAAGGTTAAACATAAGTGGAAGGCGTGGAGGGGAGGAACGTGTAGAGAAGAAGGGTTACTAGGAGAGTGGGGAAGAGAGAGGTAGAATATGAGGGGGGAGGAGAATCTGAGAAGATTGTGTTGGCTAGGGAAGCTTAGGGAGGGTGTGTGGGAGAGGGGAAGAGAGAGGTAGAATATGAGGGGAAGGAGAACCTGAGAAGATTGTGTTGGCTAGGGAGGGTGTGTGGGAGAGGGGAAGAGAGAGGTAGAATATGAGGGGAAGGAGAACCTGAGAAGATTGTGTTGGCTAGGGAAGCTTAGGGAGGGTGTGTGGGAGAGGGGAAGAGAGAGGTAGAATATGAGGGGAAGGAGAACCTGAGAAGATTGTGTTGGCTAGGGAAGCTTAGGGAGGGTGTGTGGGAGAGGGGAAGAGAGAGGTAGAATATGAGGGGAAGGAGAACCTGAGAAGATTGTGTTGGCTAGGGAAGCTTAGGGAGGGTGTGTGGGAGAGGGGAAGAGAGAGGTAGAATATGAGGGGAAGGAGAACCTGAGAAGATTGTGTTGGCTAGGGAAGCTTAGGGAGGGTGTGTGTGAGAGTGGGGAAGAGAGAGGTAGAATATGAGGGGGAGGAGAACCTGAGAAGATTGTGTTGGCTAGGGAAGCTTAGGGAGGGTGTGTGGGAGAGGGGAAGAGAGAGGTAGAATATGAGGGGAAGGAGAACCTGAGAAGATTGTGTTGGCTAGGGAAGCTTAGGGAGGGTGTGTGTGAGAGTGGGGAAGAGAGAGGTAGAATATGAGGGGGAGGAGAACCTGAGAAGATTGTGTTGGCTAGGGAAGCTTAGGGAGGGTGTGTGTGAGAGTGAGGAGGAGAGAGGTAGAATATGAGGGGGAGGAGAACCTGAGAAGATTGTGTTGGCTAGGGAAGCTTAGGGAGGGTGTGTGTGAGAGTGAGGAGGAGAGAGGTAGAATATGAGGGGGAGGAGAACCTGAGAAGAGTGTGTTGGCTAGGGAAGCTTAGGGAGGGTGTGTGGGAGAGTGAGGAGGAGAGAGGTAGAATATGAGGGGGAGGAGAACCTGAGCAGAGTGTGTTGGCTAGGGAAGCTTAGGGAGGGTGTGTGGGAGAGTGGGGAGGAGAGAGGTAGAATATGATGGGAAGATGAGAAGATTGTGTTGGCTAGGGGAGCTTGGTGAGGATATGTGTGAGAGTGGGGAGGAGAGCGGTAGAATATGATGGGTAGGAGAAGCTGAGAAGAGTGTGTTGGCTAGGGGAGCTCGGGGAGGATATGTGTGAGATTGGGGAGGAGAGCGGTAGAAGCTGAGAAGAGTGTGTTGGCTAGAGAAGCTTGGGGAGGATATGTGTGAGAGGGGAGGAGAGAGGTAGAATATGATGGGGAGGAGAAGCTGAGAAGAGTGTGTTGGCTAGGGGAGCTTAGAATGGGGGGGTTAAGTGGAAGGAAAGGATAAAATAACCCGTGGTCAGAGTAGTTGAAGGAAGAGATGTGGAGGGAGAGAGCTGGGAGGAGTGGAAACTAATTAAGGGGAGGTGGGCGTATTTATTTGTTCATTTATGTATAGTTTTATT
Source organism: Paralithodes platypus (assembly GCA_032716605.1). Taxonomy (NCBI): domain Eukaryota; kingdom Metazoa; phylum Arthropoda; class Malacostraca; order Decapoda; family Lithodidae; genus Paralithodes; species Paralithodes platypus. Next base: position 29,832,774 of record CM064504.1, on the reverse strand, counting down.
ATCTTTTTAGTTTCCTCCCAAGTCCTCCATCAAGCCTATAAAAACACCCCCTAGACCTCCTTTCAAGATAAATTTGTAAATTTTTCGGTAGAAAAATGTTCCAGCCAAAGGCCGGTTCCTCTTAATATTTCAGGCTCGGTATAGCTCGCCAGGAAAAAATCGACACTTAAATGGCATGAAAGGTCTTAAAATTGACAACGAAATGGGACGAAAGGTGTTAAAATCGCCAAACTAATAGCCCGAACGTCTTATATTCTCAAAACAAATGGGGTTTAACACGAGGGATAAAGGGGACCAGAAAAACGACCCCTCTCCCCTTAAAAGGAGGAGTGTAAGGTGGAGGCATATACTGCAAAAAAAATTACTGGAAGGGGTGGAGGAAGGGAGGAAGGTGGAGGGAAGAGGGGTGTTTAGCGAGACTAAAAGGGGGGGGGGGGGAGAATAATGAAATAGTTGTAAAGGAGTATAAATGTAAAGGAGAAAGATTGAGAGAGGATATGAAAAGGGTAAGTATGAAGCAAAAGTAAGGGGAGGTGGGAAAGATAGCCCAAATGGAAGTGATACAGAATTAAAATGAATGAGGGGAAATAATTGATTAGGAGTAAGAGAGGGAATACAAATAGTGAAGTATAAGTAATTGACATGGCAAAGGTAAATGGAAGGAATATGGAAGTAAGAGTTGATGGTAGGGAAGAAGGGTGATTGGGAGAGGATATGAAAGAGGGCTACAGGATGGGAAAATACAATTGGGATGGGTAGGATAGGTGAAGGAAATTAATGAGTAGGGAAAAAAAGATTGATGTGGATATGGCAGGTGGTAAGGGAAGGTGAAAGAGTAAAGGACAAATAATAAGGGGAAGAGGATTGATAAGCATAAGGAGAGATTAAAGTGTGTGGGCGATGTATTGAGGGGGCATGGCAAGGGTAGGTGGAAGAGGAAGGGCAGAAAGGGGGAAGAGGATTGATTTGGGTGGAAAGCTAGGGGAAGCAATATATAGATTGGGAGGAGGGGACGGTAGGTAGAATGGGTTAAGAGGAATTAATAGGAGGGAAAGGAGTTCTTGGGAATGACAATGAATGAGGGGAAGCTAAACAGTGATGGTAAGGATAAGTGTATTGATGTACATGGTAGATAAGGGGAATGGTTGCGGAAGAATATGGCAAGGGGGATATAACATACTAGGTTACGACTGTGTAAGTAACTCACACTGAGACAGCCAAAATATATTGTATTCTCGAAGTCAGTAGTACACGAAGGGACTACAATTTCTACACCAGGGGGTGCACTGTAAAACTTGAACGCTTAATTGTAACAACAAGTATAAACATATAAAGTGTTTCATCGTTGATGTGTGTTAAATTGAATACGTAAACCATTGTGCATAATGTTTTTGTATTAACTGTTCAATATTTAAAGTGTAGAGAGTCAAAGGAAGACCCAAAGTGTCAAGGAGCTTGGAGTCTGAGTGGTGACAGTAAGGAGCCAGATATTGTCGTACTTGGGGTTCGAATAATGGTGGATACATGGTTTCCTGGTGTAGTTGGAGTGTTGGTGATGTAGGTTTGGTCACATTGAAGTAAAGTGATGGTGGCTTGGAGGCTGCAGGAGTGCTAGTCGAGACAAAGCACTGTGACCAGTTGTAGAAGTAGTTACTTGATCCTTGCCAATTATATTCAAAGCAACGAATGTGCCAATTGTTTATTAAGTTCTATGATTAGTTGTAAACAAAGTATTTGCTGACTGTCCATCAAAGACCAAGCAACATATTCATCAGTCATGAACTAAGCGATTGTGTCAGTCATAAACAAAGCACCTCCACCAGTCAATGTCATAGACAAGGTTGACAAAGAGGTCAATGATGAGGTGCTTTCGAGATTTGTTAAGCTAGTTATCTTGAAGTTTTATTCGTCACTCTAGTGCTCCTGTTCTGGGGCAACAGGGTCTTAGGCATAATGTGGCAGAGGCAGGTAGATAGGTCACTTTTGCCTTGCACTCGATGCACACTGATCTTCTCTACTGTTAATGAGTCCACGCTCTGAATATGCTTATGGGAGACTCCGGTAATGGTACTACGTACTACGTTATTTAGAAAGTAAATGAAGAGAGGGGAAAGTGTGGAAGATGCGTTTAATGGGCCTTTAACAACCATCTCAAATTGGTACCTGATCAGCAATGCCTCACTGGGGGAAGAGCTGATCCTTCAACTAGTCTGGTCCATCAAGCACCAGTACCAAACAGACTCGGAGGGAGCAGCTCTCGCTAAGGCCACTGGCAAACGGTTGAACCCCCTCAAGTTATCCTCAAAGTAGGTAGGCAAGGGGAATTTTATCGGAGGGAAAGAGTGATTGGATGAAGATATGAAAGAGGAGTAATAATATTAGAGGCAGGGAAATTATCAGAGGGATTTGAGTACCGTATAAGTTAAAAATAAATAAATAAATAATAAAATAAAAAGGATTTGGTCCCCCCTAACTCTCGTCAACTTTCTATATTGCTTGCCCTACTGCGAGGCTAGTGGTGAGGGGAAGAGGTAAATAGAGGGGTGTGTGGGGAGGGAAGGACAAGTGAGGGAGGTGGGGGGGGGGGGGAGGTAATGGGTGTGGGTGGAGAAGTTTTGGTCACGTACTACCTACTAAGGGGGGAGTTTTTGTCGGTGTTGGTCAGGGTGTGTGTGTGTGTTTAGTGCCTGTGTAGTGTGGTCTATGTGTAGCTTAGTGTGCTGTGTATGCCTGCGTAGTATGATCTGTTTGTAGTGCCTGTGTAGTGTAGTTTTGGTCATTTACTGCCTACTAGGGGGGATTTTATATCACTGCTGGTTTAGTGTAGTGTGTGTGTTGTGTATTGTGCTGCGTAGTGTGATGTGTTTAGTGTAGCGTGCTGTGTAATATATATTAGGGTGTGGATTTAAAGTTTTGATCACGTACTGCTTGCTAAGGGGAGTTTTTGTCGGTGATGGTCCGTGTGTGTGTGTGTGTGTAGTGTAATGTGTGTGTGTGTTGTACCACTTGTGTAGTGTGTTTGTACCTTTGTTATGGTGTGTGTAGTGTGTTTGTATCTGTGTTATGGTGTGTGTAGTGTGTTTGCAATGTAGTAAGAGGTGTAGCGTGACTGTGTGTGTGTGTATAGTTTAGTGTGCGTCTAATATGTAGGCTATATCTAATGTAGTGTGTGTATCTAAAGTACGGTAGTTTCTGTGTGTAATGCAGTGTGTGTGTGTAGTGTACAGTGTGTGTGTGTGTGTATGTTGTTTGTGTATGCATATGTGTGTACTTGATTAACTCAGGATAATTGTGGTAGAATTATGTTGTTTAATGTTTGTGTTCTTAGCTGCTAGTTTTTTGTCGGCTTTTTTATTGAGAGGGAGAGACAGAGAGAGAGAGAGAGGGAGGGACGGAGAGACAGACAGAGAGACTATAACTTTTGTGTTATGGTTTTCACGTTGTCTGGCGTCCTTGGCATTTTATTTATATATTTTTTTCCGATATAGCAGTATAAAAATACCTCAGACCGTTATAGAGATTCTCAGGTTGGTTTAGTTTAGATTTACGTGAAGTATAATAACTGTAAATAAATGTGTGTGTGTATCCTTATATGTACAGTATTTAGTTCAGTTCTATATATGTTCTATATATATATATATATATACAGTATATATATATACAGTAAAGTATATATATTTATGCACACACACACACACACACACACACACACACACACACACACACACACACACACACACACACACACACACACACACACACACACACACACAAGGGTGTCCCAAAATAAACATGCCACACTTCACGATATGACTATACAGATGATTCTAAGCATAACATGTACTATAGCAAAAATTATAAATCTTAATTGATGAAGAGGTATTGAAGGTTCTATATAGAGTCCTCCCACGCTGTAATGGACTCTTCCATGTGGAATAGTTCCCAGCAGGTCCCAAGTGAACTAATATGTCTATAACACAAAATTGTTTTTATTTTATTCAGGTTAGTAAGAGCCTCTGAGAATCTAAGGCGCATAAACTATCTTCATAAAACTTTTGATTCCCGCAAGTCATGTCTAAACTGTTTAAAACTAATTAATAATAGTTACATAATATTGCCATTGGTATATATAATGTACCGGTACACATTAGTATAGCTACATACTGTATATTACCACCCCCGATCATTAGTATAGCTACATATATTACCACCCCCGATCATTAGTATAGCTACATACTGTATATTACCACCCCCGATCATTAGTATAGCTACATATATTACCACCCCCGATCATTAGTATAGCTACATATATTACCACCCCCGATCATTAGTATAGCTACATATATTACCACCCCCGATCATTAGTATAGCTACATATATTACCACCCCCGATCATTAGTATAGCTACATATATTAACACCCCCGATCATTAGTATAGCTACATATATTACCACCCCCGATCATTAGTATAGCTACATATATTACCACCCCCGATCATTAGTATAGCTACATACTGTATATTACCACCCCCGATCATTAGTATAGCTACATATATTACCACCCCCGATCATTAGTATAGCTACATATATTACCACCCCCGATCATTAGTATAGCTACATATATTACCACCCCCGATCATTAGTATAGCTACATATATTACCACCCCCGATCATTAGTATAGCTACATATATTACCACCCCCCGATCATTAGGATAGCTACATATATTACCAGCCCCGCTCATTAGTATACCTACATATATTACCACCCCCGATCATTACTATAACTAGAAATATTACCACCCCCGATCATTAGTATAGCTACATATATTACCACCCCCGATCATTAGTATAGCTACATATATTACCACCCCCGATCATTAGTATAGCTACATATATTACCACCCCCGATCATTAGTATAGCTACATATATTACCACCCCCGATCATTAGTATAGCTACATATATTACCACCCCCGATCATTAGTATAGCTACATATATTACCACCCCCGATCATTAGTATAGCTACATATATTACCACCCCCGATCATTAGTATAGCTACATATATTACCACCCCCGATCATTAGTATAGCTACATATATTACCACCCCCGATCATTAGTATAGCTACATATATTATCACCCCCGATCATTAGTATAGCTACATATTACCACCCCCGATCATTAGTATAGCTACATATATTACCACCCCCGATCATTAGTATAGCTACATATATTACCACCCCCGATCATTAGTATAGCTACATATATTACCACCCCCGATCATTAGTATAGCTACATATATTACCACCCCCGATCATTAGTATAGCTACATATATTACCACCCCCGATCATACACAGACAATACTCGGTTTCATTTCATCTGACGGTAAACTGAATTCCGTAGCAACTGAGTTATCGATAACTAACGGGAAAATAAGAAACTACTATGTCTCTGTTTCTTATTAGTGCCAAGTTTTCATAATTAACAACAGATTTCGCTACAAACCCTGCATAATAGCGGAGTAATCAAGCTGAAGACAGTAATTTACCGTCAACTGGGAAAACAAAAACAGAGTACAGTCATCATCATCCTGAAGTTGGTCTGTGCAGCACAAATGTTTCCACTCTAACCAATCATATGTTAGCCTATTCTATCCCAGCCCCGCAAATGTTCAGAGCTTATCCCTCCATCATGTTGTCTGTCTACTTCTTGTGCTAGGTACAGTCGTCGGAATAAGTTCTTTACCACCCCATCATTTTCATAATGCAATTCAAACTTGTATAACTGGATTGGTGGTGTAATGGTTTAAATTATTATGTTCTGGGTGTGGTGTCACGAGTTCGAATCCCGGGAGGACCATATGCTTTCATTAGTTTATTCAAGTACATTGGGGTTTGTAATTGTGATTAATGTTAAGAACGGGGCGGGGCTTTACTTATAATCAAATTGCAAATAAACTTTCCTTTAGATATTTTTTTACAAACTATGGAGTGAAATACTTGTTAACTATTTTTTCTAAACTGTTCCCAGCAATATGTAATTATAATGAAAATCACAGGGAGGTAACGAACTTATTCCAACGACTGTACAGTCCTCCTAATAAGTGATGTCTCGGCACCAAGTGTGTTTTGATAAATAATTGGTATCAGCAATATCTAAAACTTGATATATTCGATTCGAGTGAGATATACAAACATGTTCCTACACTTACCCACCCTATTCAACATCTGAGAGACATTAATACAGCACCGAGGTAGCCACACGTAATGACAGCTGAGACATGACTTATTAGCGCTACCGTACATATCCGGTTACCCACTCTGTCACTCTAGCTAGTAGTTCTCTTATAGTAGTTGTACAATAGAAGGACCTAAGCGCCAGATTGCTCACTTTGGGGAATAGACAGTTTAAGGGGAATTATTGTTTTTTTTCTGGACCCCTTCTGCTTCAAGTTTAGCCCAATTAGTTATGATATTTTAAGACATTTGCCCCATTAGTTTGGCGATTTTAAGACTCGTATTCTTAAACATTTCTTTCCCTTCGCAGCGCCTGATACCGAACGAATATTGTGGGTATGAGTGTTGTTTATAGAGATGAGACGGATTAGCACTCCCATTTCTGAAGCTAGCGTAATTTTTCAATCTATTTCGTCCATTAACGGCGCTGCGAAGGGATTTTTTTTTTTTAAGAATACCACCCTAAGACCTTTCGCCCTATCTTGTGCCGATTTCTTTCCTGGCGAGCGATAGCGAGCCTATAAATTAGGAGGAACCGTCCTTCGGCTGGGACATTTTTCTACCGAAAAATGTACAAATATGTCTCGAAGGAGTGTCTAGCAGGTTTGTTTCAAGCTTGCTGGAGGTCTAGCGAGGAAACTAAGACAGTAAATAAATATATATAAGTAAACACACCCACAAATAAACCCTGCCCTTCAGAACCATGACGTCCTTTTACCCTCGCTTCTGTCTGTTAGTAGATGATGTTATGCAGATTTACAGATTTATAATTATAAACTTGATGGAGGTCTAGCGAACAATCTAAAGACCTCCCCTTAAGAAGATACAGGGAGATTTACACCTGGAGGATTTTTTTCTGAATCCCTTTCTCCCTCCTGTTTAGCCCCAATGCTGTTAAGATTTGGAGATAAGTTAGACGATCTTAAGAACTTTCGCCCAATTTCTGTAAATTTTAAGACCGTTCGTGCAATTTAGGTGTCGATTTTTTCCTGGCGAGCGATAGTGAGCCTGTAATTTAAGAGGAACCGGCTTTCGGCCGGGACATCTTTCTACCGAAAAATATTAAAATTTATCTTGAAAGGGGGTCTAGGGGGTGTAGTTTTTAGCTTGATAGAGGTCTAGGCAACAACCTAAATACCTCCCCTTAAGAAGAACCTATGTTACTGAGAGGGTTTATGGAGATCGTGTTTACCCATTTGAGTCGTAGAGGTACAATATAAACTCAAAAATCGTCTAATGGTGACCAGAATATGATGAAAACTACGTCATGGTGCTGAAGGGGTTAAGGGGAGATTTCCACTTGAGGGATTTTTTTCTGAACCCCTTTCTCCCTCCTGTTTAACCCCATTACTTTTAGGATTTTAAGACGTTCGCCCCATTAATTTGGCGATTTTAAGAACTTTTGCCCCATTTCTGTCTATTTTAAGACCTTTCGTGTCATTTAGGTGTCGATTATTTCCTGGCGAACGATAGCGAGCCTGTAATTTAAGAGGAACCGGCCTCCGGCCGAGACATTTTTCTACCGAAAAATTTACAAATTTATCTTGAAAGGGGGTCTAGGGAGTCTAATTATAAACTTGATGGAGGTCTAGCGAACAATCTAAAGACCTCCCCTTAAGAAGATACAGGGAGACCTACCTGTACTTGTATAAGAGAACAGACTAAAGTTCAGTAATTATCACAACTACTAAGCCTATACCAAATAACCGTCTCGGGCGACCCACCATTCGCTGAGCTATAATTATAATGCCGATATATAGGCCTGGCTTATGGGGGGGGGGGGGGGGGATGGTATATTTGTTGCTCTATTTATTTACTTATTTATTTATTCTTTACTTAGTTTCCTCGCTATAAATTGATTTGTACATTTTTCGGTAGAAAAATGTCCCGGCCGAATACTGGTTCCTCCTAAATTACAGGCTCGCTATCGCTCACAAGGAAAACATTGACAGCTCGCCAGGAAAAATTCGACACCTAAATGGCCCGAAAGGTTCTACTATTGACAAAGAAATGTGGTGAAAGGTCTTAAAATCGTCAAACTAATAGGGCGAACGTCTTAAAATGATAAAAACTAATGGGGATAAACATGAGGAAAAAGGGGGTTCAGATGAAAAACTATAAAGTGAAAATCTCCCCTTAACAAGAAACTCAACCTGCTACACTCATTAAGGCGCGCGCGCACACACACACACACACACACACACACACACACACACACACTACACTACACACACACACATACACTACACACACACACACACACACACACACACACACACATACACTACACACACACACATACACTACACACACACACAGTACACACACACACACACACATACACTACACACACACACACATACACTACACACACACACATACACTACACACACACACACACACACACACACACACATATATACAGGGACATTCCAGGACAGGTGGCCCAGAGGGTAACACGGCACCAACTCCGATTTTGCTCAAATTTGGCACATATTATGAGTGTTGCTGCCATATGCCTTGTGCAAAATTTGAGCACTCTAGGGGCAACGGTTCTCCTGTAAGAGGTCATCAAAATTTTGGCGATGACTTCAAAAATGACCTTCATGTCAAACTTCAAATGTCCCTAAAATCTTGATTTATTAACTTAGAGAGATGGGTTTAAGATATGTTTTACTCAGAATGAGTCTCTGAATCGTTCTAGATTGACAGAATTAACTTAAATAAATAAATAAAAAAAGGTCACCAAATTTTACCTTTGACCTTGACCTGTGACCTTGAAGTTCACTCAGGACAAAAAAAAAAATTTGGTCAAAATTGAAGCTTTATATGTGTACTTCAAAATAACATAAACAAACTGTGTCTTATTCAACATAGGTAAGCCTGTACAGGTTGTCAAAGCCAGGCAAAAATGTATTTTGCCTATTCAGCATGTCCATTTTGAAAAATAATACACTTCAATGTAGAATAACTTTCCTCTCAATTGTGGTGTAACCAGTTTCTAAACATAAATCTAAAGACAATTGCAAGCACTGTGACATGATAAAGGCACAGAACACTGTAAGTACTATCAACATTAGAGATAGTCCGGATGTGGGTTTTTTATATATTCGCGGAACCGGATGCGGACCATGTTTTTCTATTTTTATATATTTAGCTATGACAAATTAGTTTTAGCCACAGATAATGAAGAATAATACAAATAAATAGGTAAGAATAATTATGTTAGAGTGAACTATTTATTCAATTGATTGAACTAATGAATGAAATTGTTTAGTAAAATAGTAAGCTCATAAATTAAATTATAAAATGAAAATAAATTACTAAATTAGTTAAAAGTACTTTTCAATTAATCATCTGTGTTACCAGGATGCGGGACGAGGACCCAACTCAAGTGCACCCCACCAACCTCTTTTCCCAACCACCACCCATATAATGAGATTTTTTAATACTTAATTAATTAATGAGATAAAGTCATCATATATTTGTACATAGGTACATTTTGTTACAATTCAGGTTTACAAATCCTTTAAAGTTTTATTTTTGTACTGACACAAAATGCTGCTCAGCTTCTTCCATTTCATTATGCTTGAAGCAATAACGAATTATCCTGGCTCCCTGCAGGTTTGGGTTTGTCAAGATCCGCAAAACGTTCTCACGGGTCACCCAACACTTGTCAGCTTTAGACTGTGCAAATGCATGGGACCCTGACTTTCCTTTGGGGTGCAAGAATATCATCAATGCATCACCAAACTCCTCTGACATTTCCTCAATCATTGCAAACCACAGTTCCTCCATGTAAATGCAAGCTACAAACATCCCAACAGCCAACTCTTTTTCCTCACAGACCTCCAACTCTTCACCTTTCACATTCTTCTTCACACTCACAAGTCTATTTCCCTCTCCAACTGACAATGTGTACACTTTCAACACACCAATAGGATCACACTGAGGAACAAATCGGTGGAATTGTTGCGTACCCTTCACTGTCTGGGCTTCCTCATACCTTTCGGCAAGTTCACTGTGAACCTCTGCAACATTTTCCGAAGAAACAAAGAAGAATTTAATTTTGTCAGTAAACTTTGACTCAGTGAGGAAAGAAAACATGGCCTGTGTTGTCAGAATTTGGTTGCCAACAGGCCTTTTCAAGCTGGCCATTGCCACTGCTCTTTTGACAGTGCCGCCAATGCCATCACAGGCATTTTTTCCATGTGAAGTGGCGAAGAAGTGCCATTCACACCCAATTCCAAAATCAGTTTGATGGTAACACAAAGAGAGAAAGTTGTATTTGTTTTTATATTGCCCTGCACAGCCATCTGAGAAGTAATGAATTTTTTGAATAAATGGAAAGTTCTGTTTCAGGGTCACATTCAGCCTGTCCAGGGAGACTTCCTTTGAATCCTCATCTGTACCCTTGTTGGGTGTGGAACTGGCCACATCTATGTCTGCTTTTTCCGAACTTGAAGACACTTCTGCAGGCTCCGCAGAAGCAGAACCAGATTGCTTTCTCAAAGCCACAAGATTATGGTGGCAATTTTTACAAATCATTTGACCTGCCTGTAGTCCCAAATATTTAGATAAGGTTTCAGGCACAGGAATGAGAGCTTTTGTTATCTTCTTGGGGTGTTTTTTCAGGGGATCACAACATGCCTTTCTCACCATTTTGACATTCACATTAGCTTAGTAATTAGCTACTTAAACCAAAATATATCTGGAAGAAATTTAGAAAAACACATTATTTGTGATTTTTTTTTTTTTAGTCAACTTTGACAACCTGTACAGGCTTACCTATGTTGAATAAGACACAGTTTGTTTATGTTATTTTGAAGTACACATATAAAGCTTCAATTTTGACCAAATGATTTTTGTTTTCCCTGAGTGAACTTCAAGGTCACAGGTCAAGGTCAAAGGTAAAATTTGGTGACCTTTTTTTATTTATTGATTTAAGTTAATTCTGTGAATCTAGAACGATTCAGAGACTCATTCTGAGTAAAAAAGATCTTAAAACCATCTCTCTAAGTTAATAAATCAAGATTTTAGGGACATATGAAGGTCATTTTTGAGGTCATCGCCAAAATTTTGATGACCTCTTACAGGAGAACCGTTGACCCTAGAGTGCTCAAATTTTGCACAAGGCATATGGCAGCAACACTCATAATATGTGCCAAATTTGAGCAAAATCGGAGTTGGTGCCGTGTTAATTTGCCATTTTGGTGGACCACCTGTCCTGGAACTCCCCTACACACACACACATAGACATACACACACACACATACTTATACTCACACACACACACACTCACACACTATACACACATACACATACACATACACTATACACACACACACATACTTATACACACACACACACACACACACACACTATACACACACACACACATACTTATACACACACACACACATACTTATACACACACACCCACACACAGACAAACACACTCACACACACAGACATACATACTTATACACACACACACGTACTTATAAACACACACACACACACACACACACACACACACACAGACAGACACGCTCACACACCATGACCATGAATACCAGTCCACTGTTTAAAGGAAGGGTTATAATAAGGTGACGTGCTGTACTGATCGACCCCTTACATCGAGTAACTGGTTTAAGGGGAGATGCTTCACTTTTTTGGGCGATTTTTGCATGTATTCATTATTTTTCTAGTTTCTTCCCTAGACCTCCATCAAATTTAAAAAAACATCCATTAGATCCCCCTTCTAGATTAATTTGTACATTTTTCGGTAGAAAAATGTCCCGGCCGAAGGCCGGTTTTTCCATCATTACAGGCTCACTATCGTTCGCCAAGGAAAACAATTGACACCTAAATAGCACGAAAGGTCTAAATATTGACGAAGAAATGGGGCGAAAGGTCTTAAAATCGACTAACTAATGGGGCAAACATCTTAACATCTGAAAACTAATGGGGCTAAACATGAGGGAGAAAGTGGTCCAGAAAACCGGCCCATCCCCCCTTAATTAACCGTCCTGGTGGTGTAGTAATGGTTAGAGTGTTTACAAATCTGCAGTGTGTGATAACCCAGGTTCGAATCACGTTGGATCACATATATGCTTCTATTAATTTCAATGGAGGTGTTTGGTGTTGTAGTGAAATTAATACCCAAACAAATTCGATTATTAGTAGGTTGAGGGATATTTGGTAGCGAGGCCGGTCTGTGTGATCTGTGCCCCATGAATATTCCTTCATCTCACTTAATGCTGCAAGTAAAGGATATCAGATCATATTCATATTTTCAGTAATGCGTTCTGGAAAAGAGGCTCCAGCCTTGAATTTGTTCCTGACTTATGGTGGTTAAATAATCCTGAAAGATTGGTAGCCTTTAAACTCGTATTTTAATCAATGCTACAGTCAGAGGTTATCATTTTAACGATGGTGTTTATATAAATTAGTACTATAGCCACAGGAATAAATATAGGCTGTTTATACCTTATTAAGAGGAGGTATTTAGTTTGTTCCCTAGACCTCGATCAAGCTTAAAATTACACCCCCTTGAGTCCCTTTCAAGATAAATTTGTACATTTTTCGGTAGAAAAATGTCCTGGCCAAAGGCCGGTTCCTCTTAAATTACAGGCTCGCTATCGCTCGCCAGGATAAAATCGACACCTGAATTGCACGAAAGGTTTTAATATGGGGTGAAAGTTCTTAAAATCGCTAAACTAATGGGGCAAACGTTTTATAATAATTATCAACCCCGCCGTTAGGGAGCCACCTTGTCGTGGTGGCGGGGCTTGAAGCGTGGCCGGTGGCCTCTGTTCCTCGGGGGGGGGGGGCACAGCCCTTCTTAGGATTGGGGCCCCGCCGGCCTCGTGGGCTAAGGCCTCCCTCCTCGTTGGTTTCCAGAAGCCTGCGAGGTACCTCTTTTCTGTCTTTTTTTTTTTTTTTTTCCCCCCCCCCTCTACCTTTTTCCTTTTCTTTACTTCACCTTCTTCTATCGTTGCCGGCTGGACTATTCTTTATGCAATGGTGGAGGGTGGATGTGGACGGCGTTCCCTTCCACCCGTAGAACTGTAGTACCTGACGTGCCCGCACGAGGGGAATCTTTTATCGTCAAATCTCGCCCTCTGTGCTGGACCCGATACTGACGAGTTGACGCCCATTAGGCACAGGGGGTCGGGGTGTATATCCGGGTTTGACTCCTGGGGCATGTACCTTGTCCTCTAATTTGTGGCTCCGTGGTGGGTGTGGAGCTTCTCCCGGATGAACCATGTTACTTTCGTCTTATGGAGCCTTCTTCTGGATCTTCGATCACCGGCGCTGGCGATGATATGGCTGATGTGTTTGTCTCTCCTTCCTTTCCTGTCCTCTCCTCGGTTGGTGGTAGATCTTTGCCTACCACTATACCGGGTCCTTTACCGACCCATGCACTGTCTGTGACCGTCCATTCGACCTCTGCTCCTCATACAGTTCCGAGCCTAGTCATGTCGAGTTCTCTTGGCACGTCTACCTCCTCTGCGTTCGCTTCCTTCCTAGCCGCTCACTCAGTTCCTGCCCCTTTGTCCTCTTCCGTGTCCCACTCCGTTCTACCTGATCGGCCCTCTTCCATTCGTCCGTTCGCTCTCTCCTCTGCTTCCTCTTCCACTCTTCTTCCCTCGTCCTCCTCCACTTCCTCGGTTTCTTCCCCTTCTTCTCGTGTAGTCACTTTCGAACCGTATCTCCCACCCGTTCCACTTTCTTCTTCTTTTCCTTCTCCTCCCGTTACTTCCGCTCCCCGCCCTCATTCTTCTGTTCTCCCTTTATCCTCACTCTTTGCCCCTGCTGACTTTATTAAGTTCTTCTCAGTCCCCGCCTCAGCTCCTCTCGCCGGAGATGACCTCCTGTTCCACCTGCGTCTCCTTCAGCAGGTGGGCAGGGATGTCACCTTCCACTCCCGCCATGATGACTCCCGTCTCGTTACGGTCCAGAACGAACGTCAGGCTGCTGCTATGTCAACCATTGTCGACTTCTCCGGAACTTCCATCCCAGCCCTTAATGACCAAAGACTGAACTCTTGTACGGGTACCGTCCTGATCCCTCCTTCCATCCGTCTCGGTGGTCGGCAGTTCGCTGACTGTGCCGACCTTATTAAGTCTATTGTTGTTGCTCAAGACCATGTTGTGGTTAGTCTTGTCTGCTACACCATCCCACCTCGCACCAATCGCCGCCATCCCGCCAATATCGCCAAAATCACGTTCGATGGTCGGTCTCTCCCTTCTCACGTTATTGTCGGCGGTACTCGCCTGCCCGTCACTGAGTCCCTACCTCGTCCTCAGCAGTGTCGCGGTTGCTGGCGCTTTGGGCATCCTGTTAAGTACTGTCGCTCTTCCGCTCCCGACTGCCCTAGGTGCCCACGCTGTGCACAATCGGGCCATCTCGTCGGTGACTGCCGGTCTCCGATACGATGCTGCCTAAACTGTCAGGGCTCCCATTCTGCTGATTCCCGAGATTGTCCCGTTTTCAAATTCGAGTCTGAAGTTACGATCCTTAAGACATTGCACGGCCTTACTCATTCTGCGGCTCGTCAGGCTTCTCCCCTCATCCATTTTCAACTGTTCTATCTCCCCCTCCCGTCTCCTCCACTTCTTCCGCTCCCCCCCCACCGTTGCGCCTCCATCATCCTCGTCCTCCTCTCCCTCTACTTCTCCGGTTCCGTCGTCTGTCCCTTCTTCTCATCCTTCTTCCTCTCCTCCTTCAGTTTCTTCTGTCTCCCCCATCCCCTTGGCTGTCTCATCGTGTTCTCTCCCTTTATCTAACTCTTTTTCTGTTCTTACCTCTTCTACTCCTACTTCCGCCCCCCATCCTTCCACTACTCTTCCTCGCTCCACTTCTTCCGGTTTGTCGCAACGCCCCGTCCGCCAGCGTTCTCGTCCGACGCCGCCTCCTCGTTCTCTTCCTCCGTCCTCGTCTTGTAGTTCCAAGATTCCCTCCCGGCTTCCTGCCTCCTCTACCAAACTAGTTTCGAAACATTTGCCCCGTTCCTCCCTTTCTTCCTCTCCCGCCTCCTCTTCTAAACGCAGGGACCGCCTCCACAGTGTGCGGAGCCCGAGTCCCAGTGGGAAGAAGAAAAAGCTCCCTCCTTTCCCCCCCCCCCCCCCCTTCTCCTCTTTCTTCGTCCTGTGTCCAACCCCCCGATTCCTTAGACTTATCCTTTGAATCTTTGCCCAAGATTGAGGGGTATATTCTTTCTTCTCATCCACCGCCTATTTCCGTTTCTGCCGACGTTCATCCCATCCCTTCTACGCTCCCCCCCTACCCCTCTCCCGCCTTCCCCTACCACTCTCCCTCCCTCCTCTGGCCTTCCCCCTCCCGGGCCTCTCCTTCCCGTTCCTCATCCTCCCGTCCCTCTTCCTCCCCTCCTTCCCCCTCCCTCCTCTCCCCTTCCTCCCTCTCCCTCTAGCCCTCCTATCTCTTCTTCTCCTTCCCTATTAAGCCTCCCTATGCCACCTGGTTATCAATCTTCTTTCCCTCCTTCTTCTTCCTCGTCCCCCATTCCTTCCATTATTACTCACCGTTAACCTCATCAGTCATTTCTTCGTTGTCCATAAGTCTGTGTGTTCTTCTTTTTCTTGTTCTTTGTCCCTCTTTCTTTCCTCTTGTATGTATGCGTCTTTCCCGCTGTTTGCTGTATTTTGTGTGTCTGTGTTGTCTATAGTGTATCTGTTTT
The DNA here is from genome assembly GCA_032716605.1 of Paralithodes platypus. NCBI lineage: Eukaryota > Metazoa > Arthropoda > Malacostraca > Decapoda > Lithodidae > Paralithodes > Paralithodes platypus. The sequence goes on along the minus strand of CM064504.1, from coordinate 29,816,831 downwards.
CTTCCTACTTGTGTGTTACTTTTGTTGATGTTTTCTCTTTTTTGTCCTTTTTTTGTTTTCTTCGATTTTTCCGTTCCTTTCTTCTCTTTTTGTTTTTTCTTTTTCCTTTTTCCTCCCTTGTTCCTCTTTAGTTCGACGTGTTTTTGTTCCGCCTCTCTGATATGTGTTTGTATATATCGTTTTTATTCTCTCTTTTACAGCTTATTATCTCGTACTTTCTTTTTAGTGTTTTTAGTATGTCTATTTTGCAATGGAACCTTCGCAGTTTTTCTCTTCAGAGAGACGATTTGCGTTTTTTACTCTCTTCCCATTCCCCTAAGGTTGTCTGTCTCCAGGAAACTCGTCTTCTTTCTCCTTCGATTCCTGTTCCCGGCTACCGTTTTATCAGTTCTCCTCATTCTCTTTCCGACACTTGTATTCTCCTTCACCACTCTGTTCCTTATGAAGAGTTTTCCTGCCCTACTTCCCTCCCTTGCACCTTTGTTGGGGTTTTCTTGGTCGATGGATTACGGTTGTTTCTCTTTATTTCTCTCCTTCTGTTCCCGTCGATTTTGGCTCTTTTACCATGTTTTTAGCTCGGCTGCCTCCTCCGTTTTTATTGCTTGGTGAGTATAATTGTAGGCACACCCTGTGGAGTGATTCTGTCATTACCTCACGTGGTCGTGCATTAGTCTTTCATTACTAGTAATAACTTCTTTCTCCTTAATACTGGTTCCCTGACTCATTTTGATGCTAGAACACGTTCTTTTTCTTGTCTTGATCTTTCTTTGTGTTCCCCTTCCCTGTCTCTTCTTTTTCATTGGTCTTTTTTGGAGGATTCTCTCTATAGCGACCATTTCCCTGTTCTGCTCTCTCCTACCTCCTATTCTCCTGTCCCTGGTCCTCCTCGTTGGTGCTTCCAGCGTGCGGACTGGTCTACTTTTACTTCACTATCTATCCCTTCCTTACCTCCGTCTGATTTTTCATCTGTACTTGATGTACTAGCCTTTTTTCTAGTCACAGTTTTTAGTCTCTATTCCTCGGACTTCCCGTCCTTTTACGTCTAAATATGTTCCTTGGTGGTCCCCGAACTGCTCCAAGGCTCTCCGCGTCAAACGGGCTTCTTGGAAGAGCTTTCGTCGTAAACGGTTTACTCCCACTCATGATCGTTCTTTTATACTTTTTCGTCAGACGTCTGCCTTCCTCCGTCGCACAGTCAGGTCTGCTAAACGTCAGAGTTGGGTGTCCTCTGTTTCCTCCATTACGTCCTTTACTCCTGTTTAGTCCGTCTGGAAGCGCATTCGCAAGATTTCGGGCAAGCGTTTACCTCCTCATTCTCCTGTGCTTCATGTTGATGGGGAGTCTGTTGCTGACTCGGAGGCAGTCGCCGATCGTTTGGGTCTTTACTTTAGCTCGGTCAGTAGTGGCTCTCATCTCCCCCCGGAATTTCATTCACTTAAAGCCGTCGCAGAGACTTCTCCAGTTGTTTTCACTCTGTCTTCGGCAGAGTTGTACAACGCCCCGTTTTCTTCCCGTGAGTTGCTCTCCGCTCTTCGTGCCTGTAAGGCTACTTCTGAGGGTCTTGATGGCGTCCATAATTTAATGCTTAAGCATCTTTCCACTGAGGCTTTGGTATTTTTATTGGCTAATTTTAATAAGGTTTGGTCGTCTGGTGTTTTCCCTCCTGCATGGAGTTCTGCTCTTACTATTCCTTTTCTTGAGCCTGGAAAGTCAGGTTTCTCGCCCCAAGACTATCGCCCTATTGTCTTGACGAGTTGTTTATGCAAGCTGTTTGAACGGATGGTTAATGTTCGCCTGATGTGGCTTCTCGGGTCACGTCAGCTTTTGTCTTTGACCCAGTTTGGTTTTCGGCGTGCTCGGTCCGCTATCGACCCTTTACTTAGTTTGGAGACCTACGTTCGGTCTGCTTTTGCTCGCCATGAGTCAGTTCTTGCTGTTTTCTTCGATCTCGAGAAGGCGTATGACTCCGCGTGGGAACATCATATTTTATGCCAACTCCGTTCTTTTCATGTCCGTGGTAATATGGGCGTCTTTATCCGTAATTTCCTTTCTTCTCGTGTCCGGGTGAATTCCTTGTTTTCTCGGTTATTCCCTCAGATAGAAGGTGTACCTCAGGGTTCCGTTTTAAGTACTATCCTCTTTCTCATAGCCATTAATGGCATTATCTCTTCCCTTCCGGCTACGGTCAGGTCCTCCTTATATGTCGACGACTTTGCGATCTATGCGGCTGGTTCGGATATTGTTGCGTTACGCTCCCTTATCCAATCAGCGATTGTGGCTGCCTCGTCATGGGCCACTGCTCACGGGTTTCGTTTTTCTACGACTAAATCTTGTGCTATGTCTTTCACTCGTCGCCACGTTATCCCGCGTCCTTCCCTTGAACTGTATGGTTCCGTTTTACCTTATCGCTCTTCGACTACCTTCTTGGGTCTTGTCCTTGATTCCCGTCTTAACTGGGCAGCTCATGTTTCCTCTGTTAAGGTTGCTGCTTTGCACCGTCTTCGTCTCCTCCAGACCCTGTCCCACCTCACTTGGGGTGCGGACCGTGCTCTCCTTCTTCGCCTTCACGTTGCCCTTGTTCTTTCTAAACTCTATTATGGTTGTCAGGTTTACTCATCAGCCTCCGACGCAGTCCTCCATAAACTTGACTCTGTTCACCATTTCGGTTTACGTCTTGCCTTGGGTGCTTTTCGCTCTTCCCCTGTTGAAAGCCTCTATGCTGAATCCGGCGTCCCTTCTTTGTACCGAAGTCGGGCCCTTCTCTCTCTCCGGTACTACGCCCGGTCGCTTCAGTTTCCTTCCTTGCAGACCTCTCTTCTTCCTACTGTTCCTGTTCCGTCTCATGCTCGCCTTCGGCCCCCTTTCCTTTCTCGTATGGATTCCTTACTTTCTCATTCTTCGTTTTCCCCCTTCCATGTTCTTCCACTCCGGCTCAGTAAGTGTCCTCCTTGGCTCCTTCCTCGTATTTCCTTGTGTCCCTCTATTTTTCCTTGTTCTAAGTCCTCTACCCCCCCCTCAGTTCTTTGTTCTCGTTTCCTTGTACACCTTACACAGCATTCTTCTTCTAACCCCGGTTTTACACTGATGGCTCCCGTTCGTCTTCTGGCGTCGGGTTTTGCCATCCTTTTTCCTTCTCGTTCTTATCAGTATTCTCTCCCTTCTCCAGCTGGTGTTCTGACTGCCGAACTTTACGCTATCTTCTTTGCCGTCCGTCTCATGTGCTTCTTTCCTTCTTCCTCCTTTACTCTTTTTTCGGACTCTTACAGTGCCCTTCTTCTCTTGCAGTCTTTCCCTGCTGTCCATCCGTTGGTTCTTGCCATCCACGATTGGCTTGTCAGTCTCTCTGCTCGGAAAAAGGTTGTCCAATTTTGTTGGGTGCCTAGCCATGTTGGTGTCCGTGGAAATGAGCAGGTTGATGTTCTCGCTCGCGACGCTGCGGCGGTCCGATCAACTTCTCTCTCTATTCCCGCCTCTGACTATTATCCAGCTATCTCTGCCTTCCTCCTGTCTCGCTGGCAAACAATGTGATCTTCTCTTTCCTCTAATAAGCTCCGCACTGTTAAGGCCTCCGTTTCTGCCTGGGCTGACCCCTCTCACCTTGTTCGCCGTTGGGAGACTGCGTTGGCCCGGCTTCGGCTAGGCCATACCAGACTTACCCACTCCTTCCTCATGTCCTGCTCGCCTCCACCTCTTTGCTCCCGGTGTGGTGTTCAGGTTTCTATTTCTCACATTTTCCTTGACTGTCCTCTCTTTTCTTCGGCCCATTGCCGTTCTTTTCCCTTTCTATTTTCCCTTGGTCGTCGTCCGTGTCTTGCCGATCTCCTCTCAGAGTCCCCTTTCTTTTCCGTTGACCACGTAATGGCTTTCCTTTCCTCTCTCAGCCTCTTTAACGATATTTAACTTCCTTTCCTTCTAACTCTATCCGTTTCCTGCTTTAGTGCCATATGGCCTTTGTTGCCTGGTGCTAGAAATTTATTAATGTTATGTTTATAATATCAAAAGCAATGGGGCTAAACATGAGGGAGAAAGGGGTCAAGAAAAAAATCCCTCAAGTGGAGACCTCCCCTTAATGCTACAAGAAGGATTTTAAATTTTAAACTTTTTTACGGTACTTCATCAATGCTACAAGCAGATAAATTTACTCAATTAAAACATAATATCTAGATAATTAAAGAATTGAAAAAAAAATCAGTTAATCCTTTGACCCTGACAGGTCCTTTCTAAGTTAAATATAATCTTTTGCAGGTTGTGAGCATGAACCATCTGAATGAAAGGGTTAGTGAACACGATGGGATAGCGGGAATATTGGCGGCAACTATACAAGCAGTAGGACTGGTTCTCATCTCTCTCCAAAAGACACACAAGCATCCTTTCTTATATATATATAAATATCTGTCTTGGTAGCGTAATGGTTGGTGCGTGGAATTTTGGTATGAGTATCTTAGGTCCGAATCCTTGGAGTAGGGTACCATATGTATTCGTTAGTTTCATTGATTTAATTAATTAGGTGTATTTGTAATGTAATTGGTGGGTTGATGATAATATGAATACAGTGCGGTATATACAGTCAATCATATTTTTAAGGAAAACTTATAATAGGACAAATACAAATGAATATACAAATAAATAATGAATAATTCGTACAAACACTATTAAATCAACAGTATTACATCAATACCAACTTCTCTACCAAGTGTTGCCAATATGTCAACAAGAAGTCAATATGCCAAAATGAGCTTGTTGGAAATTTGGCTACTTTTACGAACTATTGGTAAGATAAATCTCTCTCTCTCTCTCTCTCTCTCTCTCTCTCTCTCTCTCTCTCTCTCTCTCTCTCTCTCTCTCTCTCACATGACACACATACATAATGAGACATGAAGCAGGAGACACATGGTTATAATTAAAGTGCGAGTTATATGAGCGTCTCAGACATGTGTAATTAAAGGCAAGCAGGCACACATATAAACACGCAAGCAATCCTACACACACATATACACACACAAACAAGCAGACACACATACAAACACGCAAGCAATCCTACACACACATATACACCCTACAACACTTAACACACAAACACATTATATATACTATACAATACATTATACCTTATACTATATACATGATACTATACATTATACTATACAGTAGGCTATACATTATACTATATACATTATACATTATACTATACCGTACTATACACTATACTATATACATTATACTATACATTATACTATATACATTATACATTATACTATATACATTATACTATACACATTATACATTATACTATATACATTATACATTATACTATATACCGTACTATACACTATACTATATACATTATACTATACATTATACATTATACTATATACATTATACATTATACTATACAGTAGGCTATACATTATACATTATACTATATACATTATACATTATACTATATACCGTACTATACACTATACTATATACATTATACTATACATTATACATTATACTATATACATTATACATTATACTATACAGTAGGCTATACATTATACATTATACTATATACATTATACTATATACCGTACTATACACTATACTATATACATTATACTATACATTATACATTATACTATATACATTATACATTATACTATATACATTATACTATATACATTATACATTATACTATATACATTATACTATATACATTATACATTATACTATATACATTATACATTATACATTATACTTTATACATTATACATTAATACATTATACATTATACATTATACTTTATACATTATACTTTATACATTATACATTATACTTATACATTATACATTATACATTATACTATACATTATACATTATACTATACATTATACATTATACTATATATTATACATTATACTATACATTATACATTATACAATATATTATACATTATACTATAAACTATACTATCATTATACTATATACCGTACTATACACTATACTATATACATTATACTATACATTATACTATACATTATACTATACATTATACATTTACTATATACATTATACTATATACATGATAGTATACATTATACTATATACATTATACATTTACTATATACATAGGACATTTATCTATATACATTATACTATACATATACTTATACATGATAGTATACATTATACTATATACATTATACTATATACATGATAGTATACATTATACTATACATTATACATTTACTATATACATTATACTATATACATTATACATTATACTATATACATGATAGTATACATTATACTATATACATTATACATTATACATTATACTATATACATGATAGTATACATTATACTATATACATTATACTATATACATGATAGTATACATTATACTATATACATTATACTATATACATGATAGTATACATTATACTATATACATTATACTTTATAC
>CM064504.1:29525383-29802883 GCA_032716605.1 Paralithodes platypus | reverse complement strand
ACTATAGTCTAGTCTTCACCGGCTGGAGAAATTAAACTATAAACAGCTTATTTCCAATATTTAAAGAAATATATACAGTATAGCTACCATGTCTCTGTCATATTAATACCAAGTTTTCATAATTTACTGCATATTTTGCTAAACAATCTTCGAAATAGCTGGGTAATCAAGAAAGAGATATGGCAATTTACAGACCGCTAAAAAAAAATATAAATAATAATAATAATACAAAAAAAAAAAAAAAAAAACACAATTATTTTAAGTACCGGTATCGTAAAGTACGAAGTGAATTTCAATAATACAGTATTGTACTGGTATACCATAAATACACTGAGATTCCATCCGTATTCGTGGTTACGTTTGCAGTATTGTAAATGGTCTGCAATGGGTTTTTTTCATTTCAGTTCAGTTCGAAGTGGTTTATTGTTGTGAAAATAACTCACAAATATTGTTAATTACATTTATTCATATGTACCGGTACATCTTGTCCAAACCAACCTAATGTTTTATATGTAAAACAATTAGTCAGTAAATTTATAACTCCTCTTTGAGATTGATGGAAGTATAGTATATATGCCCCAGGGTTTAAACTATGTATTGTTTGGCGGTGTATAGGTTGATGAATTATAACTTACCATACCTTATAAATAATATCTACCGTATCTCTGGAATAAGAAACAAAGTCAAATTAAATAAAAACTAATAGATAATAAATGTTTGACACGCACGGGCAAAGCCTGTATGTTCAATGTTTGGTTAGATTTGTTGAGTGTAATTAGTGTTACACTAGAAGAGGAACATAAAGTCGCGGCGGCTGAGTGGATAGCACGCTCACGTGTGAATTTGCTTGACCAGGGTTCGATCCCAGCCAATTCAGACATAATTATTTGGTGGGTGTGGTAGTACTTCCTAGCCTAGGATGTTTCACATGCTCGCACCTAGTCTGGGAACACCTCGACGACATATACAGACTATTAACACACACAGCAAAGCCACTCCAACAGCTTCCTCTCTCCAACACCCCTTCTCCTCTATCAACACTCTTCGATAAGTAGATATGAGGTGCTGTTGTAAAGGCTTATCCAGGGTCCATAGAATATAGTCCCTTAACCCTGGGCTTATCCCTCAGTACCATCACCTGCCCTGCACCAGCGGCGTGACTATACTGACAGCCTATCTTCACCACCATTTGTTGTATTAGTCACAACACCATATTATTCTTAACTCTCTTGGACAAAACTTTTATGTGGAGGCTTTGTTGAGGTGTGTTTACCCTTGCATGGCAGTGGCGTGGCTTTGATATATACATTATTTTATTCATCACAAGAATTATCACTATCACATTAACCCGTACAGCCCCAGCGACGCGCCTGACGCGTCGGCGATGTATGTAACGCACAGCCCCAGAGACGCGCCTGGCGCGTCACCCTAATTGCGCCGACCGTAACCTCAGGTGTAGCCACTCAAGAGGGCTCAGATTTGTATGGGAACTGTGTACGTATCCCACGCAACCGTGCCGATGGTTGAAAACTCTCAAAGTCCACGTGCCTGCGCGTGAGCGTGCAATAACCTGTTTTTTTGGGATAATTGCCTTCAATTTTTTACTCTTGTAAAATACGTTTTCGGGGGCTCTGTAGGACCATTTTTTAAGCTTTTTGAGCGGTTTTTCGTGGTTTTTCCTTCATTCCTAACCCATTCGCTATTGTTTCTGGAATAAAACCATTTTTTGAAAACCGGCCAGGTTTTGGTGAACAAACATTACAAAACTAGCCGGGGCTGGACGGGTTAAGGGAAGATTTCCACTTGAGGGACTTTTTTCTTGACCCCTTTCTCCCTCATGTCTAGCCCCATTGCTTTTGAAATTTTAAGACGTTTGCCCCATTAGTTTGGTGATTTTAAGAATTTCTGCCCCATTCTGTCAATTTTATGACCTTTAGTGCCATTTACGTGTCGATTGTATCCTGGCGAGCGAAAGCGAGCCTGTAATTTAAGAATAACCGGCCTTCGGCCGGGACATTTTTCTACCGAAAAATTTATAAACTTATCTTAAAAAGGGGTCAAGGGGGTGAAATTTTAAGATTGCTGGAGGAGTAGGAAACAAACTTAAAACCTCCCCTTAAAGGGTTATAAACTATCTCAAATATGCTTATGACTCCCTAATGGCCTATACCCTAGTTACATAATCGGCCGATCCTACTGACCTGAATATACTGAAGGAGGTTCGGAGTTACTTGTCGCCCTCTGCTGATCAAACTAGAATGTCAGTTGTGTGGGTAGTCCAATAGGGTACTTTTGTTCTGTACTGTACAATACCAGCCAGTTGACACTTACAGCCACAGTTAAGGGGAGATTTCCACTGGAGGGATTTTTTTCTTTACCCCTTTTTCCCTCATGTTTAGCCCCATTGCTTTTGAGATTTTAAGATGTTCGCCCCATTAGTTTGGCGATTTTAAGAACTTTCACCCCATTTATGTCACTTTTAAGACCTTTCGGCCCATTTAGGTGTCGATTTTTTCGTGGCGAGCGATAGCAAGCCTGTAATTTAAGAGGAATCGGCCTTCGGCCGGGACATTTTTCTACCGAAAAATGTACAAATTTATCTTGAAAGGTGGTTATGGGGGTGTAATTTCAAGCCTGATGGAAGTCTAGGAAACACTACAAACCTCCCATTAATCCCGGTGATGTGTTCTGTTATATGTTGTATATCTGATTTATAATAATGTATTCTATTGGTTTTGTTCTTTGTAGTAGATCTGCTTAAATTTAAGGCTGCGTCATACAGAACTCGAATCCACCAGAACCCACTGGAATCGAACTTTTCACCGGAATTGACGAGAATTACGCGGCCTTAATCGAGTGTGACTTCAGAGTAGAATGCGACCCGTCAATGACCGGAATGTAACTCGAACGTAACTCGATGGACTCTAATGTAACCCAAATATGAGTCGATGTTAACCAGTAAGTGACTCGAAGGAAACCGGATTTGGAAAGAAGACTATTCGATCCCAAGTCGAATGCAACTCGAATGACCAAAATGAGACCGGAATGTCAGTATATCATGACCAGAATTACATGAAGTTAAGTCGAACGTAAGTGGAACTAAGTTGAACGTAACTCGAACGTAAGTGGAACGTGACTCGAATAGGCAGGTGACTCGATGAGGAACCTTTGAGTATATAAAGGGAGGATTGGTTCACAGGCACACCAGTAGTAACAGGGCACTCACCACGGCAACATAAGCACTTTCAATCATATACACACATACACGAGGGGGGGGGGATAGGGTTTTTCTGGACCCCCTTCTCCCTCATCTTTAGCCCCATTAGTTTTAGAGATGTTATGACGTTCATTCCATTAGTTTGGCGGTTATAAAAAAAAATGCCCTATTTCTTTGTTAATATTAAGACCTTTCGTGCCATTTAGGCATAGGTTTATTTCCTGGCGAGCGATAGCGAGCCTGTAACTTTAGGAGGAACTGGCCATCGGCTGGGACACTTTTCTACCGAAAAATGTACAAATTAATCTCGAATTGAGTGTGGTTTTTAAGCTTTGATGGATGTCTAGCGAAGAAAGTAAAAACAAAAAAATATATATAGGCTAAATAAAAAAATGACCAAAAAGTAACCCTACCCCCTTAACTCACACAGCTGGGGTGAAGGAAGAACACTTTTCATTGGTAGACACAACTGAGGGGAAGCCGGAGTTAAGGTGTGGAGAGTTAGATGAGTAAGTTTGATTCCAGGTACTACTTGAAATACAATGGCCTCGTATAGGGCCGATTTTATATTTTATTTTATTTATTATTATTTTTTTATTTTTTTCTCAATCCGTTATATATTTGGGGCCGCACCTAGTCGAGTTATATTCTGGTTGTATTCCAGTTACCTTCTAGTTGGATTCCACTTGTATTCTAGTACTTCTAGTCATGTTCGAGTCGACATCCAGTGTACACTCGATACATCAAGCAAGTATGCAGTCATCTACCAGTCATATTCTAGTCGGCATCCAGTTGTATTCTTCTTAATTCGGGTTATATTCAACTCTCATTCCATTACATTAAATTTTAAAGTGGAATAATCAACTTGTCATCCAGTTGACTTCCGGTCATTATCGAGTGGCATCGAGTTACATTCAAGTAATTCGAGTCGGCATCGACTATAAAAATTACATCAGAACATGACCAGAATAGGTAGAATGCGACTCGAATGCGACCAGGATACGACTAGAATGTAACTCGATAATTTTTAACGGTTTTTTCACTCGATAAATCGTAGAAAGTTAACGCATGCACTAACTTTTTGCTCACTCACTTGATCAATCGAGTGACGACTAGAACATCACTCGAAACACAAGAATAGACAAGAATCTAACCAGAACACATACAAGAATAGACCAGAATGGGGAAAAAGTGGCTAAAATTTGAATTTTTGAATTCATTCCGGTGGGTTCTGGTGGATTCGAGTTCTGTATGACGCGGCCTTTACTCTTGTATTCTTGCAGTTGTGTTCTGCTCGCATTGTCTTTAATCTTTATATTTGAATATTGTTTGTAGCCTTCTTTGTTCTTTATCTCAGTTATTATAGATTTATTAGTTCAAGTGTTCTAAATGTGTTTTTATATACAGTAGCCTACTGTAATATGCTTAACCCTTCCTGTACCAGCGACGTCTGTTATCATTCATTTTAGCTATATTTAGACGATTTTATGCAGCTTAGGAAGGATCTGTGGTAGTTTGAAAAGGTTGACTGAGATAGATCGAATCCTTTATAATTGCTAGCGATCCTTCCTAAGTTGAATAAAATCGATTAGTAGTAGCCAGAATCAAATAATTAGGATGTCGATGGTGGGTTAATAAGGAGATCCCGATCATAATAAAGCCTACGGAGATCACTTACCCCAGTATCAGTCTCTCTCTCTCTCTCTCTCTCTCTCTCTCTCTCTATCTCTATCTCTCTCTCTCTCTCTCTCTCTCTCTCTCTCTCTCTCTCTCTCTCTCTCTCTCTCTCTCTCTCTCTCTCTCTCTCTCTCTCTCTCTCTCTCTCTCTCTCTCTCTCTCTCTCTCTCTCTCTCTCTCTCTCCTGTGTCTAGTTCTCTGTTCTAGACCTGTTTTGCTTAGTGTCACCCGAGGGTGGTTTAGCTACCTTCAGTTGTGTTTTATGGACTAGAAGGGATTACTTTTATTGGAATTTTGATCTTGGTTAAGCCTTGCACACACATACACACACTCACACACACACACACACACACACACAGTCTCTCTCTCTCTCTCTCTCCTGTGTCTAGTTCTCTATTCTAGACCTGTTTTGCTTAGTGTCACCCGAGGGTGGTTTAGTTACCTTCAGTTGTGTTTTATGGACTAGAAGGGATTACTTTTATTGGAATTCTGATCTTGGTTAGGCCTTGCACACACACACACACACACACAGTCTCTCTCTCTCTCTCTCTCTCTCTCTCTCCTGTGTCTAGTTCTCTGTTCTAGACCTGTTTTGCTTAGTGTCACCCGAGGGTGGTTTAGCTACCTTCAGTTGTGTTTTATGGACTAGAAGGGATTACTTTTATTGGAATTTTGATCTTGGTTAGGCCTTGCACACACACACACACAGTCTCTCTCTCTCTCTCTCCTGTGTCTAGTTCTCTGTTCTAGACCTGTTTTGCTTAGTGTCACCCGAGGGTGGTTTAGCTACCTTCAGTTGTGTTTTATGGACTAGAAGGGATTACTTTTATTGGAATTTTGATCTTAGTTAGGCCTTGCATACACACACTCACACACACAGTCTCTCTCTCTCTCTCTCTCTCTCTCTCTCTCTCTCTCTCTCTCTCTCTCTCTGCCTTTCATAATCCACGCTCTTTATTACTTTAGATTGCAATTGTATACATCTAAGTCTCATTATTACATCCATAGTATAAACTCTTTTACTATACCGTGACGTATTATTTAATTTTGTTCTGGCTATCTTTACACGATTTTATTAAGTTTAGAAAAGGTATGTAAGAGTTAAAGGGGTAATTGAGTTAGCTTTTACCCCTTTAAATGTTAAATGCCCTTCCTGATCTGTATAAAATCGTCTACAGTTAGCCAAAATCAAGTGTAATAAAAGCGTCATAATACTGGAAGGGTTAATTGACGTCACACATGTTTGAAGGCGGAGTTACACGAACGCTGTCTCTGGAAGTTACATTCGGCATATATTTATCTGGCAGCATTTTGGAGCGCCTATAATGCAATTTAATTAATTTAGATTAATTTACGTGGGTAAATTCTTATAAAGATATAATTCAGAAGTTGCCAAACCAGAGCTGCAGATTATTTGTTAAAGTGCTATAGAGTCTGAATGCTAAGGATTGGCTTTGATTAATAGTTTCTTCGTGGCGCAATGCATAAGTGTGTTGATTTTCGGTGTGAGCGTCCTGGGTTCGAATCCCCGGACTGCCGCATCTGTTTGTTAATTTAATTAATCGAGTTTAGGAGTAAAGTTGGTTGGTGGAGAGAACATAATCAACTTTAACAACAATGGATAAACAAATAAAATAACAATCAACCAGTGCCGACCTGGCACTGGTTGTAATTTTTTGTTGTTTTAAGTCCTAGCTTTACCCAACTTTACCTAAACTATCCTAGCAGTACTGGTTGACAGCCATATTTCAGTTACACCTAACGCCAAGGGACTGGAGTTCTCGCAGAGAGGCTCGAGTCTTGACGTTCTTCTCGACTTACAGTGTGCTGGCTTAATAATCCATTAGGGTTGATATGCCTCTTAAGTCCTAATTTACCTAACTAACCTAACGCCATCTGGATCCCGTGGTGGTACTAAGTAGAAAGGTACAAACAAAGACATTTTGAAGATTTAAGAGTCAATATTAACAAAACCAAGGTTATGCATTGTAGATTGAGACGAGGCAATGTGGAAAAGAGCGGTGCATACCCATGTGCAGTGTGTGGAAAGGGAGTGGGCGTTAACTCAATTCAATGTAACATCTGTCGATGTTGGGTACACCATGGGAGTAAGCACTGTAGTAGAATAAAGTGGCCCCTGCCGAAGGATAAATCAGAAATAGAGACATTTGAGTGCGTAGTGTGCAAAGGTGAGCTTGTGTTAAGTGATGATCCTGTGGCTGTGAATTTTGGAAATGAGTCTTTGGAGCTGGTGAACAAGTTTTGTTACCTAGGAGATACCATCTCTGCCGGTGGTGGGGCCGAGGTTGCCACTGTTGCTAGAATTAGGTGTGGCTGGGGGAAGTTCAGAGAATTTATGCCAATCCTGACCATGAAAAGAATGCCTCTCCCCCTGAAGGGAAAGGTTGTATGCCTCATGTGTAAGAAGTGCAATGACGTATGCCTCAGAAACATGGGCCGTTAAAGTAGAGGATGTCAACAGAATGGAGCGTAATGAGATGAGAATGGTGAGATGGATGTGTGGGGCCAGGCTACAGGATAGAATAACAAATGTTGGGCTGAGGAGACGTTTAGGTATAAAGAGTATTAGCGAGGTGATGCGTACAAGTAGACTGGGATGGTATGGACATGTGGAGAGAATGGATGAACAACATTGGGTGAAAAAATGCAGGTCTGTGATTGTGGAGGGAGCTGCACCAAGGGGTGGACCGAGGAAGACCTGGGATCGGACTATACGCACCGATCTCAAATCCAAGAACTTGACAAGTGAAGCAGCCCTTAACAGGGTTGCCTGGAACGCCGCCATTAGGACAAGAGACTGAAACTGCACTTATGTGTGGAACACTCAGTCTTAAAATGTTATATATGTTTTATATATGTATAACGTTCTACAGGCAATTTTGTCACTGCTTGTCTGGCAATTTTCACTCTGTAGGCAAATTTAAAAAACATTTAAAATTGTATAAAAAACATTAGCCTTTAGTAACTCATTCTGTGCAAATTCTTACTATCAATGTATGATTAAAGTAAAAGAGTTATTAATTATATTCTATACAGTATTTATATAGAGGTACGAAACTTCTGCGTGTTGTTTACAAACGAATTCAACATCGCCGACAAGAACAATGAACAGCAAACATGTTTTTATTTGTATTTTATTAATTAATAAATACCCTTAATTTAAACATTTATCAGTGTTATTTTGGTCGCACAGCGATCTATTGTCATCCGAGTACTTCTGTACATTATATGATTATTTAGTACCGGTACAATAAATTCATAATCAAATCAAATTCGTTTGTGAAATGCACTGTATTTATTCTCAGTCTTTCTTTTATTCAACACTTGAGCTCTGGAACTCTCTCCCAGAATCAGTCTTTCCCTCTTCCTATTACTTACATTGCTTCAAACTCCGTGTATCCAGGCATTTTGGCTCGAACGTCCCTTGATTTTGGGCCTGTCACTCTTTCAACTCTGGGAGAGGCATACGCTACATGCAGTTCTGCCTTTTGTATCCCTCATTCACATAGAACAAAAATCGACTACACTAAACAAGCACACCACCACAACAAAATATATAAATAAATATATGTAAAAAAAAAAAAAAAAAAAAAAAAAAAAAAAAAAAAAAAAAAAATGACCACCAACCGCCCCTAATTTGGTTCTGTCACTCTTTCTACTTTAGGGGAGACACTTGTTACAGGCAGCTTTGCCTTTTGTCTCCCTCATACACATAAAAACTAATCAGGTGACTATTGTTCCTGGGCGAGCGATAGCGAGCCTGTAATCTTAGCGAGCTGGGAAATGTTTCTATCTAAAAAAAAATGCATATTTAGCTTGAAATTATTCAGTTTATTACTATTATTATTATTTTATTATTTTGTTATTATTATTCTATTATTATTATTATTATCATTATTATTGTTATTATTATTATTATTATTATTATTACAAATGTGTTAATTAGGAAATGCCATAGTAGATCATCTCTAAAATTAGTTCAAATTAAGACTTGTGTCATGTCCTTTAGTTTCGTTACAGTTAGTGTTATATTTTACACACACGAAACTCTACAATGTAAGACAGGACTTTTGAGTGTGACTGAACATTTTGGTGGCTGACCTTGGTCCATTTCTTGTCTTATTTGTCATTTTAATAGGCTAATAATGTAGTCTAACTCTCCCTGCACTTTCAGACTAACTCCTCAACCTTAGGTCAGTTTAATTTAGTCATATAAATAATAATTATTTATATTAGTGTTATTATAAATATTGTTATTATTAATAACAACAATCACTCTCTCTAACACACACATACACATCTACTGTATTGTTTCTCTCTACTATAAATATTTGTTTAGGTTTTATATATGTTTATGTTGAGCAGATACTAAATAGTCCCCCAACGCCCCCAGTACCCCTCACAGAACATCCAGCACCCCCAGCACTCCTGATAGCATCGATAAGACAGCTCCCGTCAACAGCCCTTACTCCATACCCTTTACGTCGTCAGAACCAAGGTAAAGAGTATTCTTTACCTTGGTCAGAACAGGCACTCTGGACGACCATTTCATGGACCTCCTCCCCTCTACCCTTGGCAGAGTATGGATCCCCCATCACCCCCAAACATGTACCTCTTATGGCTCGGAGGTTGGAAGCCCTTACGCCTTCCCTTACAAGCACCCACCCACGGCTCCCACACAGAACCGGAGCATGGGATGGAAAGAAAGGAGACAAAAACCGCTGATTGGCCAAACCGGGTTGCACGACTCACCACCTTACCTGCCTGGGAAATCCTCGGTCTGAAGCCTTCACGCCACCCCAGACCTTAGCCACACTCCAGGATCAAGGGGACGGGACGATATTGGTCCATTGGAGCCCCCACAGCCACAACTTGATCTGGGACAGGGCTATATAAGGCCCGGAATCCCCCTTCAGAGTAGAGAGAGATATATGCTCGCCATGAGCTATCACCCTACCCCCTCCACTCCCTTGCTAGTAACTCAACTATCACATTCTGAAGATACTAGACACAACCTAAGAGACACTCTTATAGAGAGAGGAAGTGTAGACCCTCTTCCTGGTCAAACTAGCGATAGAGAGGAAGCACCACCCCTAGAGTGCCGAGTGTCATAGGAGTGAAAGGCCCTTATTTCTCTGGACCTTGACAACTATTTTGAGGACTTGATTCAACAGCTTCCAAGAACACTATGAGTGTGGAAGCCTGACTCCTCTGTGTCTGGAGTGTCAACGTAAACCCTGTGGTATCCTGAATTCTGCCTAATTGTGAGGATATAATTGTCAAGGATATTGGGCCGATCTCCAAGGTAGTTTGGGAGGCAGGTAGGGTGCTGAACTAGCTGCTGTAGGTCATTTAGGATAGAAAAGTTGTAGGCTTGCTTACCAGCTTTGTCAGTGAAATGAGAGGAGAGCCATCGGTGGTAGTGAACATTGAAATCACCCTAGATGGAGATTTCAGAGAAGGAAGAGATGAATAGAATGTGTTCCACTTTAGAAGTAAGATAGTCAAATAATTTTGGACAGTCAGTAGAATTAGGGGAGAGATAAACAGTACAGATATATTTAGTAAGAGAGTGACAAGATAAATTAAGCCAGAGAATTGAGAATTCATTAGAGTAAATTAAAAATTGGTCATGTTTGGTTTAAGATAGACGGTTTTCCATGCAGAGGAAGTTAGAGGAAAGGCCGTGAATGTTGCAGAAAATTATAGCTAAAGTAGAAGGTAGTGATCCAGGGCACTTAGATGAGTCTTTAAGAGAAGGTGTTATGGAGGGCAGACTGGGATTGCTCTCAATATTGGTGAGGCATGGACAGGATCAGCAAAGGATGCCAGGTGGTGAAACAGGAGTCCTAACTGTCCTTATCAGCCACTTGTAGCACTCCCTGGGAGTGCTTCCTTGTTCGGTTGATGCCCACAGCCTCTTCCTATTATAATTATACTTATGCAACTTTATCTTCCTCTTCTTGTTTCATAAGGAATCTTCTCTATTTCTGATCTATAACTTTATTGCTTAAGTGTTTCGTAGAGCCATTCTGGTAAATATTTTATAAACAAAAATTGCTTACTCAAATATTGACCTAATGACCCCAACTGTTCACAGAAGAAAGAGAGAGAGAATGCAGTGGTATGGTTGAAGTTGCTATCTCCTCCATAAAGTAGTTTTGCATAGAGATAGCGCATTTTGGAACAACACCGAGGAACTAACATAAATTTTGTTTGCTCCTGGGTGTCGTTCACAACTCCGCTTTATCTGATCGTCGGCGTATGTCTGTCTGTTGTTTGTTTGAAAAAACTGTTTCCTCAAACAATTATGGATTTTATTAGATGAAACTTGGTCAGTATCTTCATACTGTACCCGAATACAAATGTATAACAGTTTTCACACACCTGTTTGCAACCTAAATAAATCCCCAAAGGATTACCATAATTTTGTTTTTCGATTTTCACGCTACTGACTGTAGTACACTCGGATGCCATAATTGTCTCTAGCCCACTCATGAATATTTGTGAACTTCGCCTATTTCTAATTATGGAAACGAATTTATGATTATAATTTTCTATACATCAACTACAACATTACAAGTTCCATCCATAAATCAATTCAGGTAGTTATAATTGCATAAAGAAAAACATAGGGGGTCCATGAATTCTTATGAGTGAGCTAGAGACTATGGCATCCGAGTGTACCATTCTAGGGAATTACCATGTAGGCTATAACCTAACTTTACGGAATATCAATGTGGATACTCGCCAGCAAATCTTTCGGCAATTTTAGTTCGGCAACTTGTTCGAGACAACGATTATAGATTCTTTTGCATCATGCCTGGTAGCGAGAACTAAACTGAAGGTGGATATATTTAGAGGGCTCAATTCCTATAACACTTTAATAAGGTACCAGACGAGAGGTACCGGTACAGACAAAATATCGGAAAACAATATTATTCGTATTACTCCCATATATATCCCCCCTCCCCCCCCCCCCCTTTGTATACTTCCCATCTCTCCTTCAGTCACCCCTCTCCACCATCCCTCCCTCATTCATCCCACCCCTGTATCCTCCCCTCACATCCCTCCTTCATTCACCCCACCCCTCAATCCTCCCCTCCTCACCCCACATCCATCCCTCATTCACCCTACCCCTCTATCCTCCCCTCCTCATCCCAATCATCCTCCTTCATTCACCCACCCCTATATCCTCCCCTTATCACCCCACCCCTCTATCCTCCCCTTCTCACCCCACAACCCTCCCTCATTCATCCCACCCCTATATTCTCCCATCCTCACCCCACATCCCTCCCTCATTCACCCCACCCCTCTATCCTCCCCTCCTCACCCTACATCCCTCCCTCATTCACCCCACCCCTCTATCCTCCCCTGTTCACCCCTCAACCCTCCCTCATTCACCCCACCCCTATTTATCCCATCCTCATCCCACATCCCTCCTTCATTCACCTCACCCCTTTATCCTCCCCTACTCACCCCACTATCTCTCCCTTCTTTATTCCACCCCTATATCCTCCCCTCCTCACCCCACATCCCTCCCTCATTCATCCCCCATCTATCCTCCCCCCCCCCTCCCCCCCCATCCCCCCCTCCTTCCCCCCCCCCCCCTCTCCTCCCCTTCTCACCCCACATCCCTTCCTCATTCACCCCACCCCTCTATCATCCCCCACTCCCCCCACATCCCTCCCTCATTCACCCCACCCCTCTATCCTCTCCTCACCCCACATCCCTCCCTCATTCACCCCACCCCTCTATCCTCCCCTCCTCACCCTACATCCCTCCTTCATTCACCCCACCCCTCTATCCTCCCCTCACATCCCTCCTTTATTCACCCCACCCCTCTATCCTCCCCTCCTCACCCTACATACCTCCTTCAATAAATCACCCTATCCCTTATTCATCCTCCACCCCTTTCCTTCCTACCTCACTCATCTCCCTCTCTCTCTCTTGCCTCATTCATCCCCCCTCCCCCCTTCACTACCCTTTTTACTCATAACTCAGGCTTGGACCCTCATTTTCATTTTAGCTCAACCATTCTTATTACCCATTCCCTCTCCTAGTGCTCGCTCTCTCTCTCTCTCTCTCTCTCTCTCTCTCTCTCTCTCTCTCTCTCTCTCTCTCTCTCTCTCTCTCTCTCTCTCTCTCTCCTCTCTCTCTACCTCTCTCTCTCTCTCACCTCTCTCTCACCTCTCTCTCTCTCTCTCTCTCTCTCTCTCTCTCTCTCTCTCTCTCTCTCTCTCTCTCTCTCTCTCTCTCTCTCTCTCTCTCTCTCTCTCTCTCTCTCTCTCTCTCTCTCCTCTCGCTCTCTCTCTCTCTCTCTCTCTCTCTCTCTCTCTCTCTCTCTCTCTCTCTCTCTCTCTCTTTTACCAATTCCTTCCACATTTTCCTCCCATCTTTATTTCCATTTACTTATCTTTTGTTCATTGTCTACATTTTACTCATTCGCTCCTAATTCCGTATTCTCTCCCTCTTGTATATTCCCCCTTCCCTGTCTCCATCTCTTATCAATGTCTTAGTTCTCCCAATTCCATGTTAATAAGATGGTTAGGGAATTCCCTCCCTCACTTTCCTTATGCTATTCAAAACTATACCCTCTTTCTTATCATCTGACGATAAATTGAATCCCTTAACAGCTAATTTCTCGATACTTAATAATA
Organism: Paralithodes platypus; assembly: GCA_032716605.1. Lineage (NCBI taxonomy): Eukaryota > Metazoa > Arthropoda > Malacostraca > Decapoda > Lithodidae > Paralithodes > Paralithodes platypus. Next base: position 29,789,308 of record CM064504.1, on the reverse strand, counting down.
ATGTGCAAAATGAAAGGACCTGATCATAGAACTATACTCTGCTTCTTTTCAACTGACGGTAAATTGCAAAGTTCCCATCAAGATTTCTCAGTTATTTTGAAGTTTTTGTAATGGAATATGGTGCTAATTATATAAACTTGGTCTTAGTATGAAGCAGAGACATAGTAATTTTAGTATGATGCAGAGACATAGTAGTTTCATATTTTAGTATGATGCAGAGACATAGTAGTTTCATATTTTAGTATGATGCAGAGACATAGTAGTTTCATATTTTCCCATTAACCCTTTGGCGCACGATGACTTTAAACATGCCAAGTTTTATGTTTAGGTTATGATTTACAGTTCTGACTTTAACCCCTTCTGTACCGGTGACGTTGTTTTATATTTCATTCTGGCTATATTTGGACGATTGTGTGCAGTTTAAGAAGGATCTGTGGTCGTTAAAAGGGCTGATTGAGATAGTTCGCAGCCTTATAATTGCTAGAGATCCTTCTTAAACTGAATAACATAAATTAGTAGTAGCCAGAATATAATTAAGAAGACGTCGACGGTAAAGAAAAGGGTTAAAAGTTATCAAATGGCTAAAACCAATGCAATGTCATGTTGTTTTTCCTGTATTCCTTTCTACGTCTTCCACGTAACTGTTATTATATTCTCTCTCCCACCCTCACGTTGGTATAGTCTATTCGCTGTAAGTAGGCGACAAATCATGACTTCTATCCTCTGTAACTCAAAAAGGGCTAGAGGGCTGTAAATTTTCACATCTATTCCTTGATTGACTCTTCCCAAATAGTAGAAATATTAACTCGATTACTCTAGTCGTTTTTTAGTTACAGAGGTTAGAGGTCATGCTTTCTCGCCTACTTACAGCGAATTGACTATAGCCCATCTTGTATACTTTCCTATTCAGTGGTAATAGGGTGGTTAGAAAATTCCAACCCTAATAGCTTACCCCATCTTCAGCCTCTCCTTATTCCGCCATTTTAAGGGTCAGGTAGTCGCTTTTTCTGGACCCCCTTCTCCCTCATGTTTAGCATATTATTTTTGAAATTTTAAGACGTTGGTTCCGTTAGGTTGGCGATTGTGAGACCTTTCACCCCATTTCTTTGTCAATGTTAAGACCTTTCGTGTCATATAGGTGTCGATTTTTCCTGGCGAGCGATAGCGAGACTGTAACTTTGGAAGGAACCGCGGGATATATTTCTACCGAAAAATCTACAAATTTATCTTGAAAGGGGGTCTAGGGTGTTATTTTGTTTTTTAAGCTTGATGGAGGTCTAGCGAGGTAAATCAAAAAATATATTAATAAATGCATAATTATATAGACCAACAATACAAGCACTACCCCCTTAAATCCCCCCTTCGGCCCTCCTTGTTTATCCTATACCTCCTCCCTTCCCTATGCTATCTCTTCTCCCTGTCCTATCCATCTTTCCTCCTTTCTCATCCTATCTCGCCTCTCTTTCTAATACTATCTCACCTCCCCTTCCTATTCCATCTCTCCTCCTTTCAAATGTTGTCTCTCCTACTTTCCTATCCCATCTATCCACCCTTTCCTACCCTTTACTATCCCATCTGTCCACCCTTTACTATCCCTGTCCATCCTTCTATCCTATCTGTCCACCCTTTACTATCCTATCTGTCCACCCTTTACTATCCTATCTGTCCTCCCTTTACTATCCCTGTCCATCCTTCTATCCTATCTGTCCACCCTTTACTATCCCATCTGTCCACCCTTTACTATCCTATCTGTCCACCCTTTACTATCCTATCTGTCCACCCTTTACTATCCCATCTGTCCACCCTTTACTATTCTATCTGTCCACCCCTTACTATCCCATCTGTCCAGCCTTTACTATCCTATCTGTGCACCTTTTCCTATCGTATCTGTGCACCTTTTCCTATCCTATCTGTCCACCCTTTACTATCCCATCTGTCCAGCCTTTACTATCCTATCTGTCCAGCCTTTACTATCCTATCTGTCCACCCTTTACTATCCTATCTGTCCACCCTTTACTATCCCATCTGTCCACCCTTTACTATCCCATCTGTCCACCCTTTACTATCCCATCTGTCCACCCTTTACTATCCTATCTGTCCACCCTTTACTATCCCATCTGTCCATCCTTTACTGTCCCATCTGTCCATCCTTTACTGTCCCATCTGTCCATCCTTTACTGTCCCATCTGTCCACCCTTTACTATCCCATCTGTCCACCCTTTACTATCCCATCTGTCCACCCTTTACTATCCCATCTGTCCACCCTTTACTATCCCATCTGTCCATCCTTTACTATCCTATCTGTCCACCCTTTACTATCCTATCTGTCCACCCTTTACTATCCTATCTGTCTACCCTTTACTATCCTATCTGTCCACCCTTTACTTTCCTATCTGTCCACCCTTTACTGTCCCATCTGTCCACCCTTTACTGTCCCATCTGTCCACCCTTTACTGTCCCATCTGTCCACCCTTTACTGTCCCATCTGTCCACCCTTTACTATCCCATCTGTCCATCCTTTACTATCCCATCTGGTCACCCTTTACTTTCCTATCTGTCAACCCTTTACTGTCCCATCTGTCCATCCTTTACTATCCTATCTGTCAATCCTTTACTATCCTATCTGTCCATCCTTTACTATCCTATCTTTCCACCCTTTACTATCCTATCTGTCCACCCTTTACTATCCTATCTGTCCACCCTTTACTATCCTATCTGTGCATCCTTTACTATCATATCTGTCCACCCTTTCCTATATCTGTCCACCATTTACTATCCTATCTGTCCATCCTTTACTATCCTATCTGTCCATGCTTTACTATCCCATCTGTCCATCCTCTACTATCCTATCTGTTCATCCTCTACTGTCCCATCTGTCCCCCCTTTACTATCCCATCTGTCCCCCCTTTACTATCCCATCTGTCCCCCCTTTACTATCCTATCTGTCCACCCTTTACTATCCTATCTGTCCACCCTTTACTATCCTATCTGTGCATCCTTTACTATCCTATCTGTCCACTCTTTACTATCCCATCTGTCCACCCTTTACTATCCTATTTATCCACCCTTTACTATCCTATCTGTGCATCATTTACTTTCCTATCTGTCCATCCTTTACTATCCTATCTGTGCATCCTTTACTATCCTATCTGTGCATCCTTTACTATCCTATCTGTCCACCCTTTACTATCCTATCTGTCGATCCTTTACTATCCTATCTGTCCACCCTTTACTATCCTATCTGTCCATCCTTTACTGTCCTATCTGTCCAACCTTTACTCTCCTATCTGTCCATCCTTTACTGTCCCATCTGTCCATCCTTTACTATCCTATCTGTCCACCCTTTACTGTCCCATCTGTCCATCCTTTACTATCCTATCTGTCCACCCTTTACTGTCCCATCTGTCCATCCTTTACTATCCTATCTGTCCATCCTTTACTATCCTATCTGTCCACCCTTTACTCTCCTATCTGTCCACCTTTACTATCCCATCTGTCCACCCTTTACTATCCTATCTGTCTACCGTTTACTATCCCATCTGTCCACCCTTTACTATATCTGTCCACCTTTACTATCCTATCTGTCCACCCTTTGCTATCCTATCTGTCCACCCTTTACTATCCTATCTGTCCACCTTTACTATCCTATCTGTCCACCCTTTGCTATCCCATCTGTCCACCCTTTACTATCCTATCTGTCCATCCTTTACTATCCCATCTGTCCACTCTTTACTATCCCATCTGTCCACCCTTTACTATCCTATCTGTCCATGCTTTACTATCCCATCTGTCCACCTTTACTATCCTATCTGTCCATCCTCTACTGTCCCATCTGTCCATCCTTTACTATCCTATCTGTCCCCCCTTTACTATCCTATCTGTCCATCCTTTACTATCCTATCTGTCCCCCCTTTACTATCCTATCTGTCCAGCCTTTACTATCCTATCTGTCCACCCTTTACTATCCTATCTGTGCATTCTTTACTATCCTATCTGCGCATCCTTTACTATCCTATCTGTCCACCCTTTACTATCCCATCTGTACACCCTTTACTATCCTATTTATCCACCTTTACTATCCTATCTGTGCATCATTTACTATCCTATCTGTCCATCCTTTACTATCCTATCTGTCCATCCTTTACTATCCTATCTGTGCATCCTTTACTATCCTATCTGTCCACCCTTTACTATCCTATCTGTCCACCCTTTACTATCCTATCTGTCCACCCTTTACTATCCTATCTGTCCACCCTTTACTCTCCTATCTGTCCACCCTTTACTGTCCCATCTGTCCATCCTTTACTATCCTATCTGTCCATGCTTTACTGTCCCATCTGTCCATCCTTTACTATCCTATCTGTCCACCCTTTACTGTCCCATCTGTCAACCCTTTACTATCCTATCTGTCCACCCTTTACTATCCTATCTGTCCATCCTTTACTCTCCTATCTGTCCATCCTTTACTATCCCATCTGTCCACCCTTTACTATCCCATCTGTCTACCCTTTACTATCCCATCTGTCTACCCTTTACTATCCCATCTGTCTACCCTTTACTATCCTATCTGTCCACCCTTTACTATCCTATCTGTCCACCTTTACTATCCTATCTGTCCACCTTTACTATCCTATCTGTCCACCCTTTACTATCCCATCTGTCCACCATTTACTATCCCATCTGTCCACCCTTTGCTATCCCATCTCTCCTCCCTTCGTCCTCACCCCCAAATCCCCCCTTATCCTCCTTCCCTCTCTCGCTATCCCATGTATACTCCTCCCCCTCCTTGGGTTTGCTGATGTTTTTACGGAGTTACATAAAAGATCCCCCTCCCCCTCCCCCATTCCCCTATTTACTCGTCCTCTCCCCTTCCCCGTTACCCCATCACCCCATATATTCTCCTTTTCTCCCTTCCTCATTTGCCCAGCCTTTCATTCCTTCTCTTCCTCTCTCTCCTTTCCTCCCTGAATTATAAACCCTCCCTTTTCCGTGTCTGCCCCTACCATACTTCTCTTCCCCATCGCTTCTCCCTCCAACTCTCTTCTATTCCTCCCCCCACCCCTCGCTCTCTATCCCATACACCCTTCCCTCTCCCTCATTCCCCCCTCCCCCACCCCTGATGTTCTTACTGATACACTTATGAGAGCTTGTTGAGATAAAGGGACAGTCACCATTACGACCTACTTGTTGGAGGCTTCTTGTTTTTCACCTACGTCGTGTAAGTGAGCGAAAGGTGTTTGGACCACTGTGTGTGTTTTGTCCTTGTTCTTGTTGGACTGGATCAGCATGGTTCTATGGCAAGATTCAACAAATGTCTTTGGGAGCTGGTAACATAAGGGAGAGAGATTTAAGAGGGAGGGAGGGAATCCACCACTCGGCCTGATTAAACGGACCACATGTATTTTTTTCCGATTCTTTGATTGATAGCTAGATATGGATCTTCACTCCAAAAATCATGCCAGGGCCCATTAATTTCAAATACAATTCTTATTATTTCTACTTGTTGATCTTGGATGACTTATTGAGCAAATGTAAGCTTTTGAATTATGTCAACAGTAACCTGTGTCACATTTTAAGAAGCTATTACATGACTCGACCGTAAGATTTACTAGTGTGGGGTCGACCATTCTAATGCTCAGCTTGATTTAGGAATTATACTTAGCTGGTCAGAAGTTATTGTACAGTACAGCTACTGACATAATATGTTCGTGAGCTCTTGCGATATTCTTACTCAATTACAGTATATCCATTTAGACTGAATTTCAGAAAAAATCGTCTATATTTTAATAAATCCATACTATGGTTTTATTAATATACAACTTACTTTCAAAATTATTTAGATGAGTAATTACCGATAATTTATGTTGCTATGCTTTCCAAGTCATTGACAAGTAACCATCCATGGACAGGACACTAAACACACGTAGTAAGTGTCTGTTCAACAAAAATAAACTTTGTGGCATCAATTGTAAGTCGTTGTGTTGTAGTTGACATTTGGACGTTATAGTAGTAGTGGGTCGTTAGTTTATATATAGTGGCGTCAGGGTAGGCATCACATTTTACCTCCGCAGTTATGTTTTTGTCCCCGTTTGTCTGTAAACAAGATATCTCAAAAAGTTATGAACCGATGTTCACGAAATATGGTGGGCAGATAGGATAGGCGCCAAGGAAGAAGTTGTCGGTAGAGCGCATACCTTCGCCAGCATAGGCCGCTCATAAAGATAGTAGCCGATGTTCACAAAATTTGATGGGCAAATAGGATATGCGCCAAGGAAAAATATATTCCATGTAGGAGGCGATCGGTAGAGCTCATACCTCCACCAGCGTAGGCGGAGATATGAGCTCTCTCGAGTGCCCCCAGGCACTGCCCCGGGTCTAGTTATATCTGTCAAAGGCGTGTTTGTTTGCCTCTAGTTATAAAATATGCAAGTAGCTTATACTGACTAGATATTAACTATTGGCTAACTTAATAGTTATTCCCATGCTCGCCCCTCAGTGAATTCAGGGAAATTACCATTAGCAGCTTCACCGTATTTTCAGTACAGTACTAGTTATCCTAAGATTCTCTCTCTCTCTCTCTCTCTCTCTCTCTCTCTCTCTCTCTCTCTCTCTCTCTCTCTCTCTCTCTCTCTCTCTCTCTCTCTCTCTCTCTCTCTCTCTCTCTCTCTCTCTCTCTCTCTCTCTCTCTCTCTCTCTCTCTCTCTGTACAGTATGTGCGTGTGTGAAGTATTTTTTTTTTTTTAACAGATTAGATTATACATGTTTAGTAAGCCAAAGAGATTATATATGCCACCCTCCTTCACAACTAAGCGAAATTAGGACAAAATTGTACACGCGTAAAAAGTAAATGCCAGTGAAATAAATGGGGGGGGGGGGATTGTGGCCCCCCTTTCTTCACTCCATTAGTTTGGAGATATTAAGATATTTCACCCCATTTGTTTGCCGATTATAAGACGCTTCACCCCATTCAGGTGTCAGTATATTGTAGGCTAATGATGTCAAGCCTGTAATTTAGGAAATCGGCCTTTGGCCGTTACAATTTTCTAAAAAAAAAAAAAAAAAAAAAAAAAAACACACACACACACAACATAAAAAAGTAAAAAAAGACCGAAGGGGGCTGGGGTGCGTTTTTTGTTTGAAGAGGGTCAAAAATGGCAACAATAAAAAAAATTGTAGTTGTAGTATGATGGTTGTAGTTGTGGTAGTAAGGTTGTGGGAGTTATGACCTTTAGCGAATGCATAGACGCTTCCTGAATATTTTACTCTCTCTCTCTCTCTCTCTCTCTCTCTCTCTCTCTCTCTCTCTCTCTCTCTCTCTCTCTCTCTCTCTCTCTCTCTATCTCTCTCTCTCTCTCTCTCTCTCTCTCTCTCTCTCTCTCTCTCTCTCTCTCTCTCTCTCTCTCTCTCTCTCTCTCTCTCTCTCTCTCTCTCTCTCTCTCACAATAATACAAGATGATCTATCGCCGGAGAAGCATATTAACATGATCATTGGAGGAGCATATGGAACAATAACCAACATGAGAGTGGCATTTAACTATTTAGACGAAGAAATTTTAAGAAAACTGATAATGACTATGATAAGACCAAGATTAGAATATGCAGCAGTGATATGGTCACCACATTTGAAAAAACACATAAACAAATTAGAGAAAGTCTAAAGGATAGCAACGAAGATGATCCCAAGATTGAAGGAGTTGACATACGGTATGAGGAAAGACTTAAGACACTACAACTGCCTACCTTGAAAGAGAGAAGGGAACGAGGCGACTTAATAACGATGTTCAAGGGAGTAAAAAGTTTGGAACGAGTAGATAGGGAAGATCTATTCGTGAGTGATGATGGAAGGACAAGAGGACACGAGTTTAAACTGAGGAAGGGCAGATGTCGTAAGGACACAAAGAAATTCAGCTTCCCATATAGAAGTATAGAGACTTGGAACAACTTGGAGGAGGTGGTGCGAGCGAAGAACATTAACATGTTCAAATCTAGGTTGGATAAAAGTAAATATGGAAATAGGACAACATAAGCTATGATATGTTAGTCCAAAATACTGGGAATTGGGAATATCCTACGATACTTGTCTAAGTAAAATGGATTGATTATAAAGTAACTAAGACAGGACAACACGAGCGCTGCTCAATTCCTATGAACTACAAATAGGTAAATATACACACACACACACACACACACACACACACACACGGCCTACCCCATTACAATTAAACTCTTCATGAATCATTTCCTTCAGAAATATGGGTCACAACTCAGCGACAACTGTTTGAGTGTGAAATACAAATGACCGAACAAATTGCCTCGACATTGTGTAGAGTGCCATAAAGTCATTTAAATTTCGCTTAGATAAATATCTTGCCTGATGTGTGTGAATTTGTGTTTTGTCTGTGTTTGTTCGTTGTTTTATGTTGTGTTTTGTGTTTTCCCTGTTCTTGCTCTGTCTTAATTAAATAGAAAATAAAAAATAAAAATAGGTAAAGTGGGGATTGGGCCTGAGCATATAGATAGATAGAAATACCTTGCCATGAATCCCCGGCTGACTGAATTTGTGTGCCCTAGTGTTGTGTATCAATATCGTTCATTGTCCTATATTTTTGTTCTGAAGCTGAAGCCCACTAGTTGATTGCTGTGATCATTATTATTATTATTATTATTATTATTTTTTTTTTTTTTTTTTTTTTTTTCTTTTTTTTTTTTTTTTTTACAAGTAGCCTAGTATGAACCATTAGGTCTGTTGTTGCTTGTCTTCCTTTGTAACATAACCACAACTTAACTTGAACATTTCCCGTACACTACAATAAACCTGTCTGTATACAAACATTTATATGTGTATTTATATTGGTTTTGTCTTGTTCGTTTTAATTTTCATAATATTTCTAAATTATCAATTGTCCTTATCATAAGCCATAATTAGCGCTTTTTGAAGGGACTATGTAATCTTAACCAGTAGCTCTCAACCAGTGCCAAATCAACCAAGACCCACCAAACCAGTGCCAATATATAGTAGCCTACTAACCTAACCTAACCTAACCTAACCGTATTGGTTGATTTTGGTACTGGTTGAGAGCTACTGGTTGAAATGGTCTACTGGTTGAGTTGTCCGGTCACCAATATTTAGCCTTGTTAAATTGGCTAGCGTTTACTATTAATCTGATTATAAGGAAATATGGCATCAACATAGCTTTTAACCCTTTGAGTGTTAGCGTCGTTTTAAGGGGAGATTTCCACTTGAAGGATTTTTTTCTTGACTCCTTTCTCCCTCATGTTTAGCCCCATTGTTTTTCCAATTGTAAGACGTTTGCCCTATTATTTTGACGATTTTAAGAACTTTCAACCCATTTCTGTCAATTTTAAGACCTTTCGTGCCATTTAGGTGTCGATTTTATCCTGGCGAGCGATAGCGAGCCTGTAATTTAAGAGGAACCGGCTTCAGCCGGGACATTTTTCTACCGAAAAATGTACAAATTTATCTTGAAAGGGGCTCAAGGGGGTGTAATCTTAAGCTTGAAGGATATCTAGGGACCAAACTAAAAACCTCCCCTTAAGTTTATACTCCATGTGAGGCAGAGCACTTCATTGACAACGTTTCGCATATAGCTTCATCAGGCCAATCTGTGCTATATGCGAAACGTTGTCAATAAAGTGCTCTTCCTCACATGGTGTTTATTTTCATTCTGTCTACTTTTCAAAGTTAGTTTATTTTTATGAAGTTTATACCGTAACGTTATATACAGTAATAGTTTAACGTCATCCTGCAGACAAAAATATAGACGTCATCGAACTGAATCCTAATTTGCGTCAGTGTAATTGTTGTGGTTAACCTCTCTTCCACCATTACGTAATTTTCATCATATTCAGCTAACCATTAGACGATATTCTTTAGTTTAGAATCTACATCTACGACTCAAGTGGGTAAACAGATCCTAATAAATCCTCTTAGTAACATAGGTCTCTCTAAAACTGCATAAAAGCATCTAATTTTACTGAGCATCAAAGGTAAAAAGGTTTCATGGTGCTGAAGGGGTTAAGGGGGTGGTGGTTATATTTTGGTCTTTATCTACTTAATTATTTATTTTATAGTAACCTCGCTAGACCTCCATCAAACTTTATAAAATACCCCCTAGATCCCCCTTCAAGATAAATTTGTACATTTTTCGGTTCCTCCTAGAATTACAGGCTCGCTCTCGCTCGCCAGGAAAAAATCGACACCTAAATGACACGAAACGTCTTTATATTGACAAAAAATAGGGCGAAAGGTCTAAATATCGCCAAACTAATGGAACAAACGTCTTAAAAAATGTCAAAGCTAATGGGACTAAACACGAGGGAGAAAAAGTAACTATATCTCCCCCTTAAGTGGTTATCGTGCGTGGTGACGGCTTTGTGGGATTAGGTTCAGTTCCCCTGCAGGTCTCTCACATGAACTGAACTCACCTGAACCTCGGCAACACCCTGTATAAAACACCGGTACCTCCTGGCATTATCTAAAGCTGGTATCACACGAGAGCTTTTATAGTCAACATTCGATGAACAACATTTTTCTGGCAGCATTTCTGGAGTATTTTGCACTGGTCTCGGAAACTAGACTGATGGTAGATGAATTTAGGTAACAGAAAAATATTAAATTTTTTACCTCCTAAGCTGCCAGACCAGTGTTGACTATAAATGTTGAGTGAAAAAGCGCTCGTGTGATACCGGCTTAACTGCTACAACACTAGGTGGCAAGGGACTGGAGTTCTCGAAAAGGAGCTCCAGTCCTGACGTTTTTCTTGACTTAAAGTGTGCTGGCTTTAATTTCGTAGTCATGTTCTATACTTATAACTGCCTTGATGGTGTAATGGTTAGAGTGTTTAAAATCTGTATGTGGTAACCCAGGTTCGAATCCCGGTGGATCACATGCTTGCTCTCATTAATTTCTTTGGGAGGCGTTTGGTTTTGGAGTGAAATTAATAATCCAGAAGGGTTGATATCCTCTTAAATCCTATTTTAACTAACTAATTTGCACCAGTAAAACCTAACTTAACCTGTTAGGTTATTTAATGGTAAACTTAATTATTTATACTCAGGAATTGTATGCAAATCTGCCCAACATTGGGTTTCTGACGCTATTTACTATATATAATCTATATATATATATATATATATATATATATATATATATATATATATATATATATATATATATATATATATACCGGTATATATATCGAGAGAGAGAGAATTGTTCGATATGTTTTTTTATAAATATTATTATTATTATTGTTTTCTTTATACTTAATTGTCACAAGGATTATAGTCACGTGTGATTTTCTTAAAATATTTTTTTTGGAAATTGGCGTCCGTCTTTTTTTCAGAAAATAAGTTTATATTGGGCTTTGAACAATATGATCAAACAAAACGAAAGTTTTAATATAATTAATCGTAGGCCTACTTACAAATTGAATAAACCATTCCAATATTGATAAACACCTACGTCAGTTCAGGGCAGGTGAAGGTATTGAGGGATAAGCCTTTACAACGGCACCCGTAACCATAAAGCTTATACAGGATAATAGGCCTATAATGATTATACTGTTCATATAACGACAAGAATCCTACGAGACCGAAAGTATTCCTACTCTGATGTACTGGAGTTGTGTGTGTGTGCGTAGATCTGATCGAGTCAGATACTTGTGTTATCAATTATCTGTACCTCTTATGGATCTCTCTCTCTCTCTCTCTCTCACATTGACTACGACTGTTTGTTTATCTTACTGTGTGTTATGCTCTCTGAGTGGCGCAGACTCTCTAGAACACGTGACTGATCAGCTGATGACGTCGTGTCTCGTGCTCAACGGTAAACATCCACGTGGTGTGATCGGAATGTTATGTGTATGTGTGTTAGTGTTATGGTGGTGGTGGTGGGGGGGGGGGGGGGTTGTGTGTGTGACATTTCTGGCCAAGTTATGATGAACAGCGAGTAGCTACTTCACTTCATTGCCGCGATTATGTTATTACGGAGCACGTCGTAGAGGTGGCGTGGTATTCTTTTCACCCTGTCTGTTTGTTTGTTTGTAGGGCACACACATCTCAGTAGTGATTATGGTAATATGGTAATTATGGTGGTAGTAGTTGTGGTAGTGGTGATGATTTCGGTACTATAGTCTATTTGCTGCAAGTAGGCGAGACATCATGACTTCTATCCTCGGTAACTCAAAAAGGGCTACAGCAAATTGGTTGTACATTTCCACCTCTATTCCTTGACTGGCTCTTCCCAAATGTTAGAAATATTAGCTCGATCATTCTAGACATTTTTAAGTTACAGAAGTTAGAGGTCATGATTTCTCGCCTACTTACAGCGAATAGACTACCGTAGTGGTGCTGATAATATGGTGATTATGGTAATATTAGTAGTGGTTGTGGTGGTGACTGATGGTGGCTGTGATGGTAGTAATAGTAATTATTGTGGTGGTAGTTATGACTGATGGAGGTTGTAATTGTGGTAGTAGTAATGATGATGGTGATTATGGTAACCGTAATAGTGATTGTGGTGGTAGCAGTAGTAATGATGATGACAATAATGGTAGTAGTATTGATAATGGTGGTGATTGTGATGGTAGTTGTGATGGGGGTGGTGGTGGTGGTGAATGCGGTAGTAGTAATGATGATGGTGGTGATTGTCATAAACAGCCCCAAACCTTTAGTGGCAGTGTCCGACAGCACGGCAGGGGCGCAGTCTGTTATTTCTGATTGCCTTGTTACTATATATTTTTATTATTTGTCCTGTACTTGTTAGTTAATATTTATAAACTATTGACTTATATTGTTTTTCTTTTCAGATATGATGCAGATGATGACAAATGAAATGCAGGTGAAGGACCACCATTATTAGACAAATACAGAAGATTATAGACACTCTGACCCCAAGACTGATGATAGGAATAATAATGTTTTGATGGTATCTGATTCGTTTATCTGAAAATGATACCCAAAACATAAATAAAACCCGACGGTGTCTTGAAATAAAAGTGTTGAAATAAAAGTGTATATGCGTAAAGTAGATAATATATCTATTTTGTCGAGTGATTATCCATTGACAAGTTATATTATGCATTTTATCAATAATGATTTCTGTGATACAAGAAACACGAAGGTCTAATTAACCAATGTGAATATAATTGTTATGCCCTGTTTTTCTACAGGATTAACTTGGGTAATGTGAGTTCTAACTGACTGGGTATAGAAGGCTGCATGCACAAAACAAGGTATGAGGAATAGAGAACACAAAATAAACACACGGTAACAAGACACACGATCACATTTATTGAGGGACACACTTCTGTATGTTGTTTGATGATGAGTAATCTGACGCATAAGAAGATATGAATATTCGTACAAGACAATTGATAGAATTTAACAAACTAGCATTAAGTGGATCTGGATGGAGCCTAGTCTCCCTCTTCCAACGTTCAGGTATTAATCTTCTGATCACTGGCTTTATTCACAAGTTTATATATTGGAGACCATAAATATTACTTCTAGATTCATATTCAATGTTGTTGTTGTTGTTCCCCAGGCTGTCTGGCCGAACAGCCCCAAGGTCTCGAGCAAGGCCAAGGCCATAAACGAGCGCCCCCACAAAATCCTCCCTGCTTACCACTAACAAAGCCCGGGTGACCGAAGCCACTCCAAGGCAGGGAGCTGAGGAGGGTGCGGAAACGCCCAGGAAACCAAAGCCCCACCCAAGGCCCTGTGCGCCTCAGCAATTATGAAGGGAAAGTTGAGGGGTAAGGGAAAAATGTGACACTTTGGCTCCCAATCTGCCAACTTCTAGGTTGGTCAATCCACGGAAAAGACGCCGCCACTTGAGATCTAGAAGATATATAAGTAAAAGGAACAGTCAGAGTAAGCTATGGGTATGGCAGAGATCGCTCAGTTCTCACTCGGATAGACCAGCCCATCACCACATGACTAGAACCCAATCCTCTCAGCATCAGCTAGGAAAGGCCCTAAAAAGCCGCCTTTGGCGGGGGGATAGCTCCCCTATTTCAACTCCTTTCGGGGTTGGGCACCCACCTTCATATTCATATTCAATGTTATATTGATCACTAGTAGCTCTGGTGCACAAGGAGTAATTCATAGACTAGATTAGACACGCGTATTTTAGAGCACGGGAATTCTAGTAACCTCAGGGGGGTACTGATCTAAGTTTTATATTCTTGTATCAGAAACACATAGAACGCAAATCAGTGGGCGAACATCAGATATCACAAGGGTTTCACGGTTATGTATTAGTATCTGGATATATGAGTTTTTACGAGAGTTAATATCGCCTGTTAATTAATAAACACTGATCCGCTTAGCACTTCCTAATGGAATGGTCAGATATGAATTATACTGGGACAAAGATATAGCCACTTCGTAGAAATATTAATAAGTGAGTCTCTACATAGCACTGTAACACTGTAGTGCTGATAGAGTGAATCTTGGGTCGTATTTGATTGGTCTGGTCCTGGTTATCTTGCGTCCGTGAGGTTGGGGGCTAGCGACTGGTTCCGCGGCCGTCCAGATGGTCCATATGTAGAAGTTCTCAAGACGGATCTCTTGGCGATCGTTGCTGGCTACACTCTTATATCTCCACTGGTTTGGTACAGCTGTGCTAGGAGCTTCTCTCTTAAACTGCTCAGTCTTCATTCTAGGGTATAGCTGAGGTGCTAATTTGGTTATCGGAGTATGCAAGAAAGGTTAATGGTTTATTGTGGGTTAATAGAGGTTAGTAAGGGTGTTAGTCATACATGGTTAGTTCATTGATAGAAAGAATTCCTGTGCTACCTGGCAATGACCCGGAAGTCAAAACAGGGGTCAGGTATACCTCCGCAGGGGTAGGGGTCTCCCCCCTCGGGTGGGTGAAAGGGGTAGGTGCGCGTCCCTTCTCTGTGATGGTCGTCGGGGCGGCTGTGGCTGGGGGCTTGCCATATCACAAGGGTTTGTAATAACCCTCTGTTTATGAGACAGATGTGGGTGTTTGTAATACCAAAACCGAAGGTGCCTTGATCAGCTGGTTTACTTGGTTAGGTTGTTAATTGCATGGGTGGTTGGATGTGGTGGAGACTGGGTTGCTAACTCTGCCACATTGATCTGGAAGTACGGCAATAGAAGTTAGTCACTGGTGAGGTGGCTAGCCTCGCACGGACGATCATTTGGTACAGGGTTGTGAGGGAATAGATGGCATGCAAAGGGTTAGTAAAGTTCTAATGGTGTTCCTTCCTACTGGGGGAAGGTAGGCTGGATAGGAGTATATATACAAAAGGTTTGAGAATGTTAGTAACGGAAAAGTTAAGGATATTCAGGGGGTATACTGGAGAGGCTAGGTCGGAAGGGAGTTGAGGAGCGTGGGGGGTTAACGAGAGGGAGAGGGTTAAGGGGGGTTACGTGGAAGTTTGACCCTAAGGTCTCTGGCCGTAGGGGTGGCATTAGGCTACAGTTGGTATCGTAGCCTAGGGGTTAATGACCGGGAAGGTACGTTAGCCAAACGCTACCGGGGGATGAGCAATAAGTGGTGGTATATGAGTTTGGAAATGATAGAATCATGTGGACTGTGGGCTGTGGGGAAGAGGAGGTTAACTGTAGGTGTGTGCTTGACTGTGGATAAAAGTAGAGAAAAACATGGTGTATTATTACTCGTCAATACGATGGTTATGGACACTGTTACTCTGACACTATTTCTTGCTGATTCTAGTTGTTCCTGGGAACTGCATTTTCTATGACATATATATCAAAGAAAGCGGCAGTTCGTAGGGGTAGCTTTGGTATTGTTTCGTGGTGGAAAGGCGTGAGACAATGGTAAAGAGGGTGGTGTATACAATCTCTGGTTGGGGTAAGAATTAGAGTTACTGCATGGTGGCTAACATCTGCAGTCATTTCTGTCTAGGTCTTACAGGAATAATGGTTATATATACACTGGTGTACCCGTGGGTATCATAGTTTCTTATCAATTATGACATGGGGTTTTAACAGATTACTTCTCGGATGGAAGAACCTACATAGATTTATGGGGGCGGTTGGTCTTCAGAAACTTAGTCTGGCAAGACAAGGTATTTTAGGGGGTTAACATATTACTTCTCGGATGGAAGAACATACATAGATTTATGGGGGCGGTTGGTCTTCAGAAACTTAGTCTGGCAAGACAGGGGGTTAACATATTACTTCTTGGATGGAAAAAACATACATAGATTTAGGGCCTGTCTGAACTGGTTGGCATTGGCTCAACCTAGGGACAGGGCATGGGTGTATTACATTAAGGTGTATTCATGTTCATCATCATGTAGGTAGAGGTGTAGGACACGAGGGGTAGTGTATACTCGAGGTGGGGGAAGGGTCAGTGGTTAGAAGTGATAGGCAGGTGTGGTTTGGAGCTGCTTAGCCCTGCGGGCTTCGGCCTGTCTTAACTGGTTGGCTTGGTCACCTGGTCCTTTCGTTCTGTGGGCCTTTCCTTCGGGTGTTTCTGTTCCCGTTTCCTGGTGGTGCTCGCTCGTGGCTTCCGTGGTGGGCTTCTCGTTCTGGGGCATTTTAATAATTATATTGATATTTCAAATTAATTAATCAAGTCAATTGTTTATATTACAGATAGACAGCCAACATATACAAATGAACTTGCAAAAATGGAAAGTTTACAATGATTACGGCATATGAAAATATGTGCTATAGTATAATGCAAAAATGAGACATGAAAACAAATATAATTTGGATGACTCTTAACAAATATAATTTGAACGACTCTTAGAAAAGCTTGATTTTAAACAAGACAAAAATAAAATGAGTCGGCACAATTGATGTGGAATTAAGAAGAAAAAAAACTTAAACAATGAAAAGGAGACATTAAGTGAATCAGTGAATCTAGAGAGTAGTGCACGGGATAGCGACTACCAGGAAGTGCGAGCATTGATGTAGATATGAGTAGGAAGAATGGTCCAGACACAGAAAACCAGACAGTGACAAGCCTTGGAGTGAAAGTAACCAGTGCCTTCTGATCCGGAGTGACCTACTAGTTGACGTAGGGGGGGGGGTTGGTAATAGTAGGCTACTGGGGGGGAAGGGAGTCAGCTGGGACGGGAGAACACAGGTGGATGACCAGTGATTGGCTATCTCAACATACCGATACTACAGCTGCGCATACAACACCATTATTGATAGTACCGATGAACTACAACTGAAGACATTTAATACTTTATATTACCTTACCTGATCTCATAGCTAATCTACAATGTTGTGGATAAGTAAGACCGTATTAAAATTGTAAAATATAATTGCATATTGAAAAACAAATTATGATCCTGTCATATCAGTGACACAAAAGTGAAAACGAACGAGAAAATACCGAATATAATTAAGTTAACGAATACTACTATGACAAAACAATTACTGATATAACCAAACACAGCAACTATCTCAGGAAATTCGTGCTAGATAAAAGAAAATTAGAGAACTTAATTGAAACCTGATGCAGTGACACTACACTTTCAAACAAGATAAAAGCTAACATCATCTTGAACGCCTAGACAGAGATAACCGCAGATAACGAACAACAAGACACAATTCATTACACCACACTCCCAACTCACGTGACGGACACACAAAATATACTCTGTCGAACATGTGCAGTATAATTTAGAATCTTAAAAGGATCTAACCACAGACGATATTCATAGCACTGGAGTTAGTCGGCCGTAGCACAACCCTCTAGTAGTGTCACGTGGTTCAAATGAATTAAAGATGGGATAAAAATCCAGATAGAGTTGTTTGGAAAAGTGATAAGAATTGATAGTGGTATTTGATGAAGCTATAGCAAAATATGTGGCATGTGATATAGCTATAGCAACATATAATTGACATTCAGTATAGCTATAGAAATACTAATGACATTAAAAAAGCTACCGTATAGAAAGACAAGTAGCAGTCAACAAAGCTATAATGAGACACGAGTGGCATTTGAAGATATAGAGTGACGAGGGTTGTGTATGAAAACGCTATAGATTAATGAATGGACTAAGATAAAACTAGAAAGATATAGAGATGGAAGGATATATAGAAATAGACCCATAGACAGAGCATTTGTGTGGTTTGATAGCATTTTTCTTTTAACCTGTAAACACTTACCCACCAGTTAGACCTGTGAATCTAAAACACTAACCTCTTACCTACAATCATTAATATACGTGCACATATATTCAAACACACACATGATCATACGTTTAGAATGCTGTATAAACTACATTCATTCCATAAAATATTGCATAAACACATAAAAGGAGATCTCATAAATTAATCTATTTTTTTTTTAAATCACATTTGGTCATAGTTGACCTGCACATAAGGGATATCAACATGCCACATATATAAGCTACAAAACCCACGTCCATCTACATACACTATCCATCAGCCTCAAACCAAAGCACTTTCACATTCACACGCAAACCCCAGTTCCCAAGTATTGTTAACGCTCACTCACAAACCCCACCATCCACCAAACACAACCTCACCCACACACTAACCCTAATCACCCTCATTAACCCCCAGCACTCTCACACCCAAACAACCACAACAGCAACCACATAAGCACTCACACAAATCCCACTGCCCACAAACCCAACTGCCCTTGAAGAACTCTCACAAACCCCACCAGACTAAAGCACTCTCACACAAAGCCCACCACCCTAAAGCATTGTCATACAAAACCCACCGTCCTCAAAGCACCCCCACGCCCACTCTTAAACCCCCCACTGCCCTCCACATTGCACCACCATGCCGTCCATCCAGTCATCTCAGGCGTGGGTCCTGCTGTGGTGTCTATGTGCTAGTTGGGTCTCAGCCTCCCTAGTCAGCGATAGTGATAGTGGTTCTAATGGTAAGGATCCGGTCACAGACAGTTTTAGTGGTAGATCTAGGGGTGGTAATGTTAATCACCATATGCCTAGTGAATCCGGAAGTAATTTTCATAGGCATGGTAAATCTAGTGGTAGTAGCACTAATCCCCACGATCCTAGTGATTCTGATAGTAGTTTAATGGACAGCATGAGAGCTAGTAATTCTGATACCAGTGATAGGCTAGCTAGTAGTGATAATAGCAACAATCACGAGGCCTCTGGGGATGGTGATATTAGAGTGGAACCCGTGAGAATCAGCCTTCCACTCGCCCATGTCCCTGACAACCGCAGAATTAGTGTCACCAGGGAGAGGAACGCCACCCAAGTCATGATCCGATGTCCATCCACCCCGCCTATCCACTTCCTGGGCCTTCCATCCTCCCAGTCCTTTCCTTTCCACTACTCGGAATATGACGTGCCTTACGATGATGATGAATCCTATGACCAGCCTGATCTGGTAGACGAGGTCAGTTTTGACAGCTCAGCCTTAGTACGATCAGCTGAGAAGGGGAGGCGCGGTGTGGAGGTGAATCTGATGGAACTGGTAAATACTGGGACGGGCGGTCCATTGATGGTGGATGTGGAGGGCTGTGGGCGTGTGGGAGTGGGTGATGGGGTGCCAGGTTGGGCAGACGGGGTGACATTCGCCATCAAGGGATCGATTCTGTTGCGCCCGAACTGGTGGGCTTATGGGCTGGGTTTGAAACAGATGTGGGTGCGGGCAGACGAAGGGCTGAGTGGGGTTGAAGATGAGGCTAGTGGGATGTTTCAAAACCTACCGCCTACTTTGGAGGGCCTGGATGTCTCCCAAACACCCCTAGCAGACATCACACTCGACCAAGCTAGCGCCCCGAAGAATCTCCAAAGCCTAGTAGCCACTCGTTCAGGCCTTTCCCGTCTCTCTTTATGCACCCCATCCTTGGTCTACCTCCATGTGTCTACCAATGGTCTAGGGGGCGACCTGGAAGACTGGGTGGGATGTGAAAATGGGACAGTGGGTGTACAGTACCTGAAGGCCTCCCATGATCTCCTGCAGTCCGTCTCTGTGCATTCCTATCCTTCCCTAGTCAGCTTGGAGATAGTGGGTAACCTGCTTGTCTCCCTCAACCTGTCCTCCGCCCATAACCTGACCCTGCTCTCAGCGGCCCATAACAACATTACCAACCCACTCGCACTCCCGCCTAATTTGCAGAAGTTGGATCTCAACCATAACCGCCTGCTGGAGATCCCAGAGCTGACTGCGGAATTACAGGTAAGGTTACTACTACTACTAATAAGAATAATTCTCATTATTATTATATTATATTATGCTAGGATATTTCTGCTTTCATTAGTTTATTCTAGTGCATTGGAGTTTGTAATGTAGGATTAATGTTAAGAACAGGGTGTTCCTTAATTTCTATAGGTTCAGGAACTGATATCTCGAAGCCGGTCCTAGTGATCTTGCCCCCTTTCATTGTTCTTCCCTCTCACTAAAACATTACGTTATCCATAATGCAGTTGAGTCTAAGTACATGATTAGATTAATATCCAGAATTCGAAAATTGATATTAATCGGGATCGTGTACTTAACCTTTAACTGTATTGGTGGTGTAATGGATTAGATGCTTATGTTCTGGGTGTGGTGTCCCGAGTTCGAATCCCGGGAGGATCATATACTTTCATTAGAGTGCATTGGGGTTTGTAATGGAGGATTAATGTTAAGACGGGGTGTTCCTTAATTTCTATAGGTTAAGGAACTAATGTCTAGCGAGGCCGGTCCTAGTGATCTTGGCCCCTTTCATTGTTCTTCCCCCTCACTAAAACATTACATTATCCATAAAGTTTTTTGTTTTGTTTTTCTTCTATATTCCAACTACTCCCTCGGGCATAGGCTGAGAGCCTGTAATTCAACCATTATGGACGGTCTAAGTACATGATTAGATTAATATCCAGAATTCGAAAATGGATATTAATTGTGATCGTGTACTTAACCTTTGTTGGTGGTGTAATGGATTAGATGCTTATGTTCTGGGTGTGGTGTCCCGAGTTTGAATCCCGGGAGGATCATCTGCTTCATTAGTTTATTCTAGTGCATTGGGGTTTGTAATAGAGGATTAATGTTAAGAACGGGGTGTTCCTTAATTTGTGGGTTTCACTCAACGGGAAAGAGTACAAGTAAGAGGTATATACTGTATACTGTATATACAAATAAACACAAGGAAATCAAGCTATACTAATAGTACAAAACAGTATTTTATTCACAGGAGGGAATAACACAAGAAAATCGCATACAACATCAAATACAAAATAGTATACAAGCAACAGAATAACATTAATGAGTGGTGAAATATACCTGGAGTCTACAAGTGGTCGGGGGCAATGCCTGATCAAGTTTACTCTAACACGTGATGAGCCTAAATTATGGAAAGAATATTGCACATGGACAGTTACATTATTTATACGTTTTCGATTATTTACTAAATAATAATCCTGACAGATTACTACAGAGGGAAATGGTAATTTATGTATTAGACAGATTTACTACTATTCTTAGATAAATGTACACTTAAATATTTGTCTCTCGTTCTATACAGTTTTCTCTCTTGTCCTGACTTTGGCTATATTCTATATGTTTAGTTTTCTTTCTCAGGAATAATAATTATGGATGAGTACAAATTTATGTTTCTCGGGTATTAGAATGATAAAGTTAACGACGTCGGCACAGAAAGGGTCCAATCGTGGTACGTATAGGATGTAATATATCTAACAAGGATAGAAATGCGGTGTGACTTGAAGGGTTTGAATGCGTTTAACAAAATATTGACTGTAAAAATAGAGACAATTTTATACTTAGTCAAACACGATAGACTTTCCTGGCGTCGGGGGCAGGGAAACAGAACTTCTGATAACTAGGAGAGGTGGGGTGGTTTCTCGGACGGGCTTCTCTCTGCGTGCAGAGGCCAGGGGTCTTCTTCTTTGTCCTGGGAAAGGTAACGGACCGCAATCCTGTGTAGGTATCGAACCACTCCTAACAGTAGACAGGTGATTTTCAGGAACGAAGGGATACCCTGGTTACCAGCACAAGTCACTATTCTAGCATCGAGCATAGAATTACCTCTTGTAATAAACTTAGGAGGAGACCTAGTATCAAACATAGGTTGGGATCCAGTCGAGTGACCTGGAGCACTAGCTTCGTGCCTAGGGCTTTCTCTCACATATTCTATCATAGTCACGACTTTTCCTGGTAGGTTGGGATCTTCTCCTCCTAGGGTAGTAAGGGCATTGATGGTTTCCCTTTCTCTCTGATGGTGCTGATGAGAAAGTATCTAGGTATGAATAAGGGTACTGACCAGAGTCCTCCTGGTCGGAATGCTCCCTAAAGCCGGTATCACACGAGAGCTTTTATAGTTAACATTCGATGATCAACATTTTTCTGGCAACATTTCTGGTCTATTTTGCACTGGCATCGGAAACTAGACTGATGATAAATGAATTTAGGTGACCGAAATATTTTATATGTTGACCACGTAAGCTGCCAGACCAGTGTTAGGGATAAATGTTAAGTGAAAAAGCGCTCTTGTGATACCGCCTTAAGTAAGGCTCGTGGGTGGTTGATAAGTCCTTTCACACTCTCGCTCCAGGTGCCATTATTCGTGGCGAATGCTGTTGTTTTCGTTGTTGCTTCCACTCCTGCTATTTTAACACTGGGCATAACAAAAACGATAATAATAATTATAATAATCATCATCATATTACATATAAAACAGTAATAATATCATTATTATTTATTTTTAATTGAGTGACTTGCTTTTAGATGTTACTTATGCTACCGTTTTTTGCAGTATTTCTTTAGTTACCCTACAAGCCCGCAATTCCTAGAAAATGGAAAAATTGCGCTATGACTAAACATAATTTCGTCCATCTGCTTTTTTTCAGGATGTGGATTTGTCTCACAACCAGATAGGCCGGGTGGGGAAGGGAAGGTTCAAGAGATCCCGGAAACTAGAGCGACTCAACCTGGCTCACAATCACATCACAGAGCTTTATGGTCAGTACATACTGTATATTAACAATCACATCATAGAGTCAGTACATATATTTTTTTTTCTATGTGTATGAAAGAGACAAAAGGCAGTCTGCCTGTAACGAGTGTCTCCCCAAATCCAAAAGAATGACAGAGAGCCAAATTCAAGGGATGTTGGGATCAAAATGCCTAGGCACACAAAGTTTAAAGCAGTCTAAGTCATAGGATAAAGGAAAGACCGAAAGATTGATTGAGGAAGAGAGTTCCAGAGTTCACTTAATGAGAGTTGAGAAGAAAGTCAGAAAATTTGCAAATTCTTGGGTTGCAGAACTGGACAGAATAGGAGTGGGATCGTGTTGAAAGGCGGGTGCCTTGCACTTGTCGCAAGGGAGGTGATATGCACTGAGAGAGCTCTGAAGAACACTCTTAATTGTTATAGCGATAGAAGAGTGAGAGATGCAACATTGCGGCGTGTAGAAAGAGATTGTAGGGAACTAGTAAGAGAAAGTGAGGTGATGAGGCGAAAAGCTGTGGACTCTACTCTTTCGAGAAGTGCAGTATGGGTGGAACCTCCCCACACATGAGAACAATACTCGATACATGAGCACACTGTGCCCCTATACTGTATAGAGCAAGGAGTTGTGCCGGGGTGAAGAACCTACGCAGACGGTTGAGTACACATAACCTATAGAAAGCAGTCTTAGCAAGACTGGTAATATGATCTTTCCATGAGAGGTCAGGGTGAAAAAGATACACCAAGAATATTAGAGAAAATAAAAAGGTTGATTTGTGTATTGTTGAAGAATAATTGATAGTCTTGTGGAAGATTGGGGCAGTTAGTTAAATAGAGAAATTGGGCCTTAGAGGCATTGAAAGTGACAAGACTTTCTCTCCCCAATCAGAAATAATTGATAAATCAGAAGATCGGCGCTCTATGGCCTCGATATGTGACTTTTGGAGTGATTGCATACTGGGTTGATGTGAAAAATTTGTTGAATAATGTAGGGTAGAGTCATCAGCATATAACTGGATAGTACTAGAGGTACAGTTAAGGAGATCATTAATGAATATTAGAAAGAGGACTGGAGACAGGACCCAGACGAACACCAGAATTGATAGGTTGAGGAAGTGAGCGATGGCCGTCCACAACTGCAACTATGGAGCGGTCAGAAAAGAAATTAAAGACAAAGGCACAGATAGAGGGATAGAAACCGAAGGCGGGTAGTTTGGAAATTAGGGATTTGTGCCAGACTCTATCGATGGCTTTTGATATGTCTTATGCAATAGAAAAAATCTCAACGAAGTCCCGAAGGGAAAAAGACCAAGAGTTAGTAAGATAAGCAAGCAGATCACCATAACTGATTGTAAACTAATTAACGTATGAACAAAACTCTATTTAAATTGTTTTAAATATAATAAAATATTGTGTATAATGTATCCCTCCTCCTAAAATGTTTGTTTCATTACTGACAAAATCGTATAAGACTCCCTATATATGTGTATTTATTAGTGGCCCCTCCATCATTGACGATTATGCCGATTACATAAGGCTACCTCTTCAAACGCTCATACGCGTAGTTTGAATCTACCGCCGCAGAGCTCAGAGGAACCTTCATCATAAGCACACGCAAAATCACTCATGGTTCGTCTTTATGATTGGGTTCTCACTACGAAAAAACTTCGTAACAAATAAAAAATAAAAATAAAATAAGAATAACTATTCATAAGCTTTCCATATTCTGTGGATGTACTTCTGTGGATTCTTGGACCAGACGCTGACTAGCGCATCCTTCCGCCTTCCTTGCTCTGCGTTCACCCCACCCGGACGTGTCCCCCACAGTGCTCCGCTTTGATTCCGCATTCTTGCGTCCCTAGTGAGTTTTTTCTCATTTGTTTACTCTGGAATGTCTTGAGTAAGGTTAGGATTAGCGTATCAGGGGTGTCATGGGTGGTTTTCTCGCAGAACAAGTGTATTTTGGGTCGTTTATTGGGGCGTCTATTTCGGACGGACCCTCGTGGCTGGCTTGAGGACGCTCTGAAACGTTTTTCGTGTTTAGCCATCTTTAGTCCTAGCTTGTTAGGCGGCTTTAACTACGCGATGTCGGGCTTCTAGCTATCTTTCAGATGGAGTAGTCTTGTTTGTTTTTTACTGACGTTCCTGGTGTTTTTTCTTCACGTAGTGGAGTTCTTTCTGGGTCCCGAGTCAGTGTTACCCTTACCGGGTTTTTTCTACGATGTTGATGTGGCTGCTGTTCCAGTTTTGGTGGGATGAAGTGCTTTTCGATTGTGTTTCGACGTCATTAAGTGTTTTCCGTTTTCACTAGGCCTAGCCAGCCACTCGTAGTTTTTCACATATGTAAGTGTTTTCATTGTTTATTATTATAAAAATGTACTCGTGTGTCATGTGTGTCCTGGATTAGTTGTGATTGGCTGATCCAGGAGCTTCGGACTGCGTCTGATTATGTTTATCAGACTGCGTTCTGTTTGTTGTGGGTTGCCTTTCCGGCGGTTTTTCTCGATTGCTCCGAGAAAGCCGTTTTGTTTACCGAGATTTAGTCAGGATGGCTAAAAGAGGTAAGTTACCCCGGTGAGTTTGGTAGCTTGAGGGCTCATCAGAAACAGCATTTTCTGTGGTCGAGCCTGTGATCAGGCTTCCTGTGTTATTCCCGGCGAGGTGGGCTCCACACATTTATCTAGGTGATCATGCTGACACCTGTTGGATATGGTTTTCTCGGCTTTTCAAAGCCATTGAAACAATGCTGTTTGTTTGTCTGGTCTTTCCCTCCCGGCGACCTTTTTACAAAGAGGTCTGGGGCAGGTACAATTGGTTTGACATTTAATATGACCCCAGGAGGTGGTACCTTCGGGTGGTTGTATTAATGGATTTGCAATTCGCTATGGTTTGCCAAACAATTGATTGATACATTCAGGTATCACAGCCTTCAAGACAATGCTGTTTGTTTGTTTGGTCTTTTCCTCCCGGCGACCTTTTTTGCAAAGAGGTCTGGGGCAGGTACAATTGGTTTGACATTTTATATGAAACCCGGCGGTGGTACCTTCGGGTGGTTATATTACCGGATTTGCAATTCGCTATGGTTTGCCAAACAATTGATTGATACAATAAGGTATCACGGCCTTCAAGACGGCGATCTATGAGGGCTTCTGGTAGAAGTCGGATTAGAGATTAAGATAGGCTTAGACTTTTTATGGGATAAGAAGATGCCTGAATCTTACTAGTGTTTCAAGTGTAAAGGGATACTTGAAGGACTTCATCTTTATTAAAAGATATGCTTCATCTTTATGAAGACTCAGAAGATATGCTTAAATCTTTTGGACAGGTAAAGATATGCTGAAATCTTTAATTTGAAACTGCTGGACAGCGAAAAGTAGTGGTTGAGGACTACGGTTCGTTGACCAGCAGTTTTATGACACATGTTTTTGTAACATTTTGGGTAACCTTATGAGCATTAATTCCTGGGAATTTTCTCTTTCCAGGGCGGAGTACCGGCGTGGCGCCAGGTGACCAGGTAGATCCCGGGGGTGGGTAGATTTCCGCCAGTCTCGGTCATGTCGGCCATAGAACCTCTCATTGCTTTATGTTCAACGCCGTTATGCTCCGGTATCCCTATTTTTGCGCACAAGCTGTGCATTAAATGTGTTAAATGCCTCGATCGGTCATGGGGGATATGGGTGACAAAGCATTGCACTATTTGTACCCTCTTAAGTGTTAAACTGTTGATTCACAAAGATAATACTGCGGCGGTGGCCTTGCAGGAAGTAAAACAACTTCTCGCTACTTATTCAACAAATGTAGCTCATAAAGCATTGCAATGTGACAACCTTGAGCTTTGGGAACTGTTAATTATTAAACATGCCCCCCCTAAGAGTAAGATCCGTACACATAAGGCCTCCGAGACTGGGTGGGGACAGGCTCCCACACCCTCCCCTGGCAAATCTAAGAGGCCTCGCTCTCCGTCACCTTCGGCATCGGCGACGAGGTCCAAGTCAAGTCCCTGAGGGAGCAGGTGAAAGCTTCGGGCCACTCTTTTTCACCTCCACGGAAGAGGACAAAGGAAGAGAGTAGGGGACCTAAAGACATTATTAGAACTAAACATAAGTCTAGTAGAAGTCATAAATCATCCAAAAGGGATCCTCCGGCGCGAACGGACTCACGGCTGTCGCCGGAGCCTGGTACCCCGCTCTCTGCATCTACCCCCTCCAAGTCTAACGTCCAATCTGACAGGTCGGGGGTGGAGTCAGAGAATGTGGTGGAGGATGCCCCGGCGGACATTTCATCACCTGATATTCATGCTTTCTCTACCAGGTCACGTGTGTCAGCCTCAGATTTAGAAGTATCTTACGGAAACTATAAACCGCTAGGGTTCTCGGGTGAGGGCTCCCAATTGGGGAGTATTCCAGGCTCGCAAGCGAGTAACAGCCACAGCCAAGGTGTATGGCGATACTCACAGCCCTGGCAGGACGGCACACATCCTTTTGTAACGCAAGTAGTGGCTGACGTCCACCGGGATGCCGATGTCCCATCTTCTATCCCAGATCTAACATGGCGGCATGTGGAGGTCCCGGCTTCGGAGGGATCTTCCCATGAGAGGCCAGACTTAAGGGATGAAGAACAGCATTCTCTGGTCTCACAGATGGAAGTTGAAGAGTCAGGTCACCACCTAGAAGACTCTCAGGGTACTGTCGAATCTCCACAGAGTTCGTCATCTGCTAGGTATGTAACTACAGAGATTGATGGGTTACTATTAAATGCACTTAATAAGTTCTTTGGCCCTACGCCGGAAACTCCTACAGTTGGTATGGAAGCTCCCGCGATGTCAACGAATGTGAGACCTCTGGCTACATCCATTGCTTTAGCTAAAATACCTAACCCTCCTCTTGTGTCAGATTCAATTTCCACTGTGCCAGGCACAGCAGCTCTCACTACTTCCAATGTGCGGGTCATATCAGACATAACTCCCCCCCCCCCCCCCCTTTAGACAAGGCACCAGTCAGAAAAGGAGCTATGCCTCTTTTATACGGGCCTGATGAGTCATGGGTAGCAATGTTACCAACTAAGCCAGAGGCAGCACAAGCTACTATTTCGGGGGAGCTCCCTGTACCACATGAGTGGGTAATCCAAGGCAATAAGTCTAGAAAACTCAGAGCATTGGATAGTCAAGGCGATGTTTTAGATGTTCATAATTATTAAGGCCATTCCCAGTTATTATAACCATAACTTTTTTGTGTATGCATCAACACCAGCCCTACCCCCTGCCTCAGCTTCAAAGTTTTTTTCTGACTGGACTAAGAATGATGGCTTTAACGACGTCAAGGCACTTTCTGCTTTGACGCCGGAATTGGATATGTTTCCGATCACAGACTCAGCCTCTAATCCAGTCTTGCAGGTGGGGCAGTTGGGTACGGGACCTTGGGTGGACTGGGAAACAGAGGCTCAAAATTTTGCCACTACTTTCACTACAAAGTCTTCTCACCAAATCCCTCAAGAGCACCATTCTTGGTTCTCTCTTCCAGTTTTTAGTGCCGGAGGAGTCCCCTCTGCTTTGTTTGATTTCTTGGCTGCCCCTAAAATCAGTGCGAATTAAAAGATCCATTTAGCACGCCTTCCCCAACTCACCTAGACCGCGAGTTTAGGTTAAGAGGTAAAGCGTTTAGACTGTTTTGACAATATATTGTTACTCAGCAAGCAACAAAGTCTCTGTTACACTCTTCTCAGGCAATCGAAACTGCGGAAGTCAGGAAGGCCATTGAACTTTCCCGGCGCTTGCTTCTCCAAACTTCCATTCAGTCTTTAGGAAATATTCGGACGGCCTTATTAGAGGCGGTTCGAACAAGGCAGGATCTAAGGATGTTCTTAGTAAAGAAACTTCCTGACCGTATTGCAAGCCAAGTAATTCTGTCTCCAGTTCTAACCCCTTCTTTGATTTCTCCAGCAGTTTGGAAGACTGTTTTCAATATGGCACAAGCATTCAAATAAAGTCCCTCTGAACCTAAGAAGCCTACCTTTACTTTCCCTAAACCCAAACCAGTTTCGAAAGCTCAAGCTAGTGGGTCGAAGCCTTTTCATCAGCCTAAGTCCTCTTCCACCCAGGGACAGGCTCACGTCAGGTATAAACAGGGAAAATTCTCAGGTAAAGGCCACAGGTTTCACCAACGACCAGGTCAGGGCCCGCCTCCAGCCAGTCATCCAAGAGTACACCACCACTAGCAAAAAACTAAGGTCTCTCTCACTCCCGGGGCCAGTCAAAGGCGTGTTGGAACAGAGAGTAGTCCAGCCGGCGAACCCCAGTCTGCTAACTGGGTCATTCCGGGTGTGTCATCAGGCATGGCCATTAAGATCATGGGCGAGGACTGTGGTACGCAAAGGCATCACTTGGCAGTGGCTCCGGCGACCTCGCTTACGTCAGCCGACAGAGGCCTCTCATGTTTCTTTAGAGGTGGAGTCACTAGTTCAGGAGATGATTACCAAGAGTGTCATTATCCCAGTCCCCCCGACTTACCCGGTGTTTACATCCAAACTCTTTCTAGTACCAAAAAGGGACAGTATTCAGATGAGGTCGGTCGTAGACCTATCTTATCTGAATCTCCACATTCATAACGTGTCCTTCAGGACGCTGACAGTGAATCAAATCAGGCTAACACTTCCGCCGGGAGGGTGGATGTGTTCATTAGACCTGACAGACGCGTATTGGCACGTCCCGGTCAACAAGAGATTTAAAAAAATTCTGGCTTTAAGAATACTGCATCAGACATGTCTTTCAAAGGATGCCGTTTGGATTAAACCTAGCGCCACGCATTTTCACAAAATTAGTCCGGCAAGCCCTGATGCCCATTTTAGAACAAGGGATCAGGATCTTGTGGTATCTGGACGACTGGCTGGTGGTGGCAGAGACAGAAGAGTTATGCAACACTCATGTCAACATTACGTTAAACCATGTCAAATTTCTAGGATTCATGGTCAACTTGGTAAAGTCAAACCTTGTTCCCTCACGAGTAATTCAGTGGATAGGGCTGGTCTGGGACACAGCGTCTCTCACTCTGAGTCAGAGTGTGGACAATCGAAACAGGTTTCGCAAAAAAAAAATTATGTTTCTCCACAGTCGGACTACGACACGAAGACTCTGGGAATCTCTAGTCGGTTCTCTCAACTGGGTTCAACTAACTGTGAAGTTGGGCCGGTTGAAAGTCAAACGTTTAATCTTGGAGGGCAACAAATATTTCCCACTCTTACTGGCGGGAAAATTATGGCCTATCCCAGCATTAATACACAGCTTCCTAGCGGTCTGGGCGAAGAAGGAAATGTTGCACTCAGTCATGTCATGGACCTCTCCTCCGCCGACGGTATGGGTGGACACGGATGCGTCAGGGACGATAGGTTGGGGCTTTCAGTCAAACCTCGGGCATCAGGGTCAAGGGCTTTGGTCCCCTTCAGAAACCTCTCGCATAAATGTCAAAGAGTTACTAGTCCCCTTGTATTTCCTTCAGGTTCACGGCTCTACTTTACGGGAAAAGTCGGTGGCCTTCAGGATGGACAATCTCAATGCAGTTCACTGCATTCAGAAACAAGGGTCAACGAGGTCTCGGAATTTGCTAGACGTGTCAGAAAAGATTTTTGTGCTAGCCAACAAGCTGAACATTCATCTTCATGCATCATATCTCCCAGGCGTAGCAAACATCTGGGCAGACGCGCTGTCTCGGAGACAGAGCACAACAGTAGAGTGGGCACTCAAGCAAAACATTTTCGATCAAATGATTGCAGAGCCTTACCGTCCACAAGTGGATCTGTTTGCGTCAGAGGAGAATCACAAACTCCCTCGGTACCTCACACGCCGGACATTAACGCCGGCGGGGGGGCCCGACGCATTGGTGACGGATTGGAACAGGTGGAGTTCCATTTATCTGTTTCCGCCACCAGACGCTTCTCTAATGTGCCACGTAGTCAACAAACTACAGGATTATCGAGGCGTAGTCTCGTTAATCGCGCCCGGCGCAGTTGTGGTACCAGCAATTGAGAATGTGGTGCCCGAACCCGGTGTCGCTCCCGGTCGGGTATTTCCACTTAGACACGATTGGCAACCTAAAGACCTCGCTGACTTTTGCATTGTGGACATTCAGGAGGCCAAGTGGCTAACACCGTATGGTAGAAACGTGACAGATAAATTTATGAATCCGTACACACAATTTATTAGTGGCCCCTCCATCATTGACGATTATGCCTATTACATAAGGCTACCTCTTCACACGCTCATACGCGTAGGTTGAATCTACCGCCGCAGAGCTCAGAGGAACCTTCATCATAAGCACACGCAAAATCACTCATGGTTCGTCTTTATGATTGGGTTCTCACTACGAAAAAACTTTGTAACAAATAAAAAATAAAAATAAAATAAGAATAACTATTCATAAGCTTTCCATATTCTGTGGATGTACTTCTGTGGATTCTTGGACCAGACGCTGACTAGTGCATCCTTCCTCCTTCCTTGCTCTGCGTTCACCCCACCCGGACGTGTCCCCCACAGTGCTCCGCTTTGATTCCGCATTCTTGCGTCCCTAGTGAGTTTTTTCTCATTTGTTTACTCTGGGATGTCTTGAGTAAGGTTAGGATTAGCGTAGCAGGGGTGTCATGGGTGGTTTTCTCGCAGAACAAGTGTATTTTGGGTCGTTTTATTGGGGCGTCTATTTCGGACGGACCCTCGTGGCCAGGTTGAGGACGCTCTGAAACATTTTTTGTGTTTAGCCATCTTTAGTCCTAGCTTGTTAGGCGGCTTTAACTACGCGATGTCGGGCTTCTAGCTATCTTTCAGATGGAGTAGCCTTGTTTGTTTTTACTGACGTTCCTGGTGTTTTTTCTTCACGTAGTGGAGTTCTTTCTGGGTCCCGAGTCAGTGTTACCCTTACCGGGTTTTTTCTACGATGTTGATGTGGCTGCTGTTCCAGTTTTGGTGGGATGAAGTGCTTTTCGATTGTGTTTCGACGTCATTAAGTGTTTTCCGTTTTCACTAGGCCTAGCCATCCACTCGTAGTTTTTCACATATGCAAGTGTTTTCATTGTTTATTATTATAAAAATGTACTCATGTGTCATGTGTGTCCTGGATTAGTTGTGATTGGCTGATCCAGGAGCTTCGGACTGCGTCTGATTATGTTTATCAGACTGCGTTCTGTTTGTTGTGGGTTGCCTTTCCGGCGGTTTTTCTCGATTGCTCCGAGAAAGCCGTTTTGTTTACCGAGTTTTAGTCAGGATGGCTAAAAGAGGTAAGTTACCCCGGCGAGTTTGGTAGCTTGAGGGCTCATCAGAAACTGCGTTTTCTGTGGTCGAGCCTGTGATCAGGCTTCCTGTGTTATTCCCGGCGAGGTGGGCTCCACACATTTATCTAGGTGATCATGCTGACACCTGTTGGATATGGTTTTCTCGGCTTTTCAAAGCCATTGAAACAATGCTGTTTGTTTGTCTGGTCTTTCCCTCCCGGTGACCTTTTTACAAAGAGGTCTGGGGCAGGTACAATTGGTTTGACATTTAATATGACCCCAGGCGGTGGTACCTTCGGGTGGTTGTATTAACGGATTTGCAATTCGCTATGGTTTGCCAAACAATTGATTGATACATTCAGGTATCACAGCCTTCAAGACAATGCTGTTTGTTTGTTTGGTCTTTTCCTCCCGGCGACCTTCTTTGCAAAGAGGTTTGGGGCAGGTACAATTGGTTTGACATTTTATATGAAACCCGGCGGTGGTACCTTCGGGTGGTT
Organism: Paralithodes platypus; assembly: GCA_032716605.1. Lineage (NCBI taxonomy): Eukaryota > Metazoa > Arthropoda > Malacostraca > Decapoda > Lithodidae > Paralithodes > Paralithodes platypus. The sequence goes on along the minus strand of CM064504.1, from coordinate 29,756,623 downwards.
ATATTACCGGATTTGCAATTCGCTATGGTTTGCCAAACAATTGATTGATACAATAAGGAATCACGGCCTTCAAGACGGCAATCTATGAGGGCTTCTGGTGGAAGTCGGATTAGAGATTAAGATAGGCTTAGACTTTTTATGGGATAAGAACATGCCTGAATCTTACTAGTGTTTCAAGTGTAAAGGGATACTTGAAGGACTTCATCTTTATTAAAAGATATGCTTCATCTTTATGAAGACTCAGAAGATATGCTTACATCTTTTGGACAAGTAAAGATATGCTGAAATCTTTAATTTGAAACTGCTGGACAGCGAAAAGTAGTGGTTGAGGACTACGGTTCGTTGACCAGCAGTTTTATGACACATGTTTTTGTAACATTTTGGGGTAACCTTATGAGCATTAATTCCTGGGAATTTTCTCTTTCCAGGGCGGAGTACCGGCGTGGCGCTAGGTGACCAGGTAGATCCCGGGGGTGGGTAGATTTCCGCCAGTCTCGGTCATGTCGGCCATAGAACCTCTCATTGCTTTATGTTCAACGCCGTTATGCTCCGGTATCCCTATTTTTGCGCACAAGCTGTGCATTAAATGTGTTAAATGCCTCGATCGGTCACGGGGGATATGGGTGACAAAGCATTGCACTATTTGTACCCTCTTAAGTGTTAAACTGTTGATTCACAAAGATAATACTGCGGCGGTGGCCTTGCAGGAAGTAAAACAACTTCTCGCTACTTATTCAACAAATGTAGCTCATAAAGCATTGCAATGTGACAACCTTGAGCTTTGGGAACTGTTAATTATTAAACATGCCCCCCCTAAGAGTAAGATCCGTACACGTAAGGCCTCCGAGACTGGGCGGGGACAGGCTCCCACACCCTCCCCTGGCAAATCTAAGAGGCCTCGCTCTCCGTCACCTTCGGCATCGGCGACGAGGTCCAAGTCAAGGTCACCCCTGAGGGAGCAGGTGAAAGCTTCGGGCCACTCTTCTTCACCTCCACGGAAGAGGACAAAGGAAGAGAGTAGGGGACCTAAAGACATTATTAGAACTAAACATAAGTCTAGTAGAAGTCATAAATCATCCAAAAGGGATCCTCCGGCGCGAACGGACTCACGGCTGTCGCCGGAGCCTGGTACCCCGCTCTCTGCATCTACCCCCTCCAAGTCTAACGTCCAATCTGACAGGTCGAGGGTGGAGTCAGAGAATGTGGTGGAGGATGCCCCGGCGGACATTTCATCACCTGATATTCATGCTTTCTCTACCAGGTCACGTGTGTCAGCCTCAGATTTAGAAGTATCTTACGGAAACTATAAACCGCTAGGGTTCTCGGGTGAGGGCTCCCAATTGGGGAGTATTCCAGGCTCGCAAGCGAGTAACAGCCACAGCCAAGGTGTATGGCGATACTCACAGCCCTGGCAGGACGGCACACATCCTTTTGTAACGCAAGTAGTGGCTGACGTCCACCAGGATGCCGATGTCCCATCTTCTATCCCAGATCTAACATGGCGGCATGTGGAGGTCCCGGCTTCGGAGGGATCTTCCCATGAGAGGCCAGACTTAAGGGATGAAGAACAGCATTCTCTGGTCTCACAGATGGAAGTTGAAGAGTCAGGTCACCACCTAGAAGACTCTCAGGGTACTGTCGAATCTCCACGGAGTTCGTCATCTGCTAGGTATGCAACTACAGAAGAGATTGATGGGTTACTATTAAATGCACTTAATAAGTTCTTTGACCCTACGCCGGAAACTCCTACAGTTGGTATGGAAGCTCCCGCGACGTCAACGAATGTGCGACCTCTGGCTACATCCATTGCTTTAGCTAAAATACCTAACCCTCCTCTTGTGTCAGATTCAATTTCCACTGTGCCAGGCACAGCAGCTCTCACTACTTCCAATGTGCGGGTCATATCAGACATAACTCCCCCCCCCCCTTTAGACAAGGCACCAGTCAGAAAAGGAGCTATGCCTCTTTTATACGGGCCTGATGAGTCATGGGTAGCAATGTTACCAAGCGGCTCACTTGGTGTAGTGACTAGCGTCTCGGACTTCCACCCAGAAGGCCCGGGTTCGCGCCCACGCTCGGCGCATTAAAGATTTTTCACAAGCACTGAGTCGTTACCATCCCTCATGAGCAAAGGTATGGGGTAGTAGTACAGGACCCCAATGGAAATACGCCTAATCGGCCTTATTGAGCTATCCTTAGCTAGCTTAGCATGCGCTAGCTTTAAGAACTATTATTATTATAACTAAGCCAGAGGCAGCACAAGCTACTATTTCGGGGGAGCTCCCTGTACCACATGAGTGGGTAATCCAAGGCAATAAGTCTAGAAAACTCAGAGCATTGGATAGTCAAGGCGATGTTTTAGATGTTCATATTAAGGCCATTCCCAGTTATTATAACCATGACTTTTGTGGTAAACTATCAATGGAAGTTAAATATTACTAAGCTATAATGAATCAAATCAAATCAATCTAAATGAAAACTACTCTATATCTAAATTGAATTCAATCTGAAACAAGCTAATTTATATCCAAAGGTCTCACATAATAAATGTATATATAGGGTAAGGTTATAAGGGTTAATATTAGCCAGGAATTAACTCACCAATAGTTCCACGTGGCAATGAGGCAAGGGAGAACGTTTTACCCAATATGGCGGTAGACAATGGGGAACGAGACTTCGGTCCCAAGACTCGAGTCAAGTTAAAGAAAGAATAAATGATTACATGGGAATGGACATGATTATTATAATTTATGCTTATCTATCAGTCAGTCATGATGTCGATGAGAGCGTCGTGATGGTGTAGCTGTGTGTATTGCTGTATGTGTATTGTGATTAGAGGCACAAAAGCACGATCAACTGAGGGCGGAAAATTAGATGTTAACTGGTTGGTGTTCGTGAAGGCTCTGGCGTACCTCAAAAGCACACCTTGCTGCCTTGGCAAACCGCCAGGAGCCCAAATTATCGTACCACATTTAGGTTGCTCTATACGATAAATTATATTAATATATACGATAAATTCATATATACTACATAAGACCATGGCAATATTGCTTAATAGCATATTAGGCCTTTTATAACTTAACTTATTTACAATCTTATAATATACGATCTACTCGTCCTACGTCGTGCTGTAGGAGAGATCGTGACGTCACAGAGACATACGAGATCACAAAAGAGTCATATTCTATCGTATTTATACGATACACTCCCCCCACAAAAAAGACCTGAACCCCACCTTAAACTTAAAGTTGCCCAGAGGCTATCTTCTGACGCCACAAGTCGACAGCGCCAGCAGCAGCGCGTCTGGGACGCGTCCCGGTCCGAGAATGATCACCATCAGTATGAGGTGAGTCGTTCCTTTGAGAATCCTCGGACCCAGCAATAACAGGTGGAGCCTCAGATTGCAATGCGGAATCGAGCTCCAAAGCGTACAAACGTGCGATAGGCCGAACAGTAGTTCCAGTGGCTGTCTTCAATAGCGCCACCCGCTCTACAGAGTCTGCCCCCTTGTATACCTCTAACACGCGGCCTAATTTCCAGTATAAACGAGGACTATCTTCTTTAATTAAAACAACTTCGCCAACTGTAGGTGCCGTTGGTCTACCAGAGGGAGTAACACTCCTTTCCCTCAATGCTAGCAGATATTCACTAATCCACCGTTTCCTAAAATCCTCGATTATCCTGGATATATACTGGTATCTCTTAGACACCGCTACCTCAGAGTACAACGAGGGATCCTCTAACTCTACTATGGATTGAAATCAGATGGAAACGCAGTCAATGGTTTCCCATATAGCAAGTGAGCTGGCGTTAATGGTAGTGGTTCTTGCAGGTCGGTGTACACATATGTAAGCGGGCGATCATTCACGACTGCCTCTATCTCTGTGAGGACTGTCGTCAACTCACTTTTCTTTAATAGAGCACGTCCTACAACCGCTCTTAGTCCTGACTTTACTATGCCGACACATCGTTCCCACATTCCACCAAACCAAGGTGCCTTAACTGGAATGAACCTCCATTCGCACTTCTTCTCTCCCAAAAAAGTGATGACAGTAGGATCACTACTCATATCCTTTAGATATTTTGATGCTTGGACATAAGTGGGAGCATTGTCGCTAAGAATGAGTTGAGGGAATGAACGACGGGCACAAAACCGTCTAAACGCCAGCATAAATTCTTCGCTAGACATATTATCACATAGTTCTAGGTGTACCGCTCGAGATGTTGCACAGGTAAACAATAATATATAAACCTTATCACTCTCCCTCGTCTTCAATGCCCCTGTGTAATCTAATCCTACCGCTTGGAAAGGTTCTACGTGCTTTACACGGCATTCAGGTAGAGGTGGAGCTGGTCCAGTTGCATATGGTTTACCCTTTAGTCTCTGGCATATTACACACTTTCTCACTACGCGTCGAGCTACTTGTCGAACTCTGGGTATCCACCATGTGAGACGTAAATTGGATATAATATGACATACCCCGTAGTGTTTTACTTCCCTATGTGCACGTATGATCAATAGATCAGTAACGTGATGTCTTGTTGGCATAAGTATAGGTCGGTTTGTGCCGTCTGGTACACCCGACCACTTCAGGCGACCCTCACACCTGATGAGGCCATTGTCTAGGTGCAACCTTAGTTGACGCACTATATTAGGCATTAATGTCTTATTCGAGCCTTTCAAGGATTCTAATTCATTGGAAAAGGTTTCTACTTGAACCCATTTGATCAAAGTTACTTCAGCTGCTTTAAATTCACGAGCATCAATGTTGTGACCCCTGTTGCAGAGTTGGCCCGTTACTTTAAGCTTGAGATTGGATACATATCGCAACACCCAAGCTACAACTCTGACTAGTTTATTATAGTCACCGAATCTTGCCCACTCTATGATAGGACCCGGTGGCTCATTTGGTTGGGCTGTAACTGCCACTGTTTCCAGTGGCAGAAGTCCCTCACCAACAGCATGCCATATCGTCCATTCACTTTCATGGAGCAGCCACTTTGGACCATGCCACCACAATTCGGACTTCATTAACTGGCTAGCCGTTATACCCCTAGTTATGAGATCACTAGGGTTTTCCTTTGTATTTACATAATGATAAGCAACGTCTGGCAAAAGGGCTCTAATCTCATCTACCCTATTCCGCACATAAACTGGCAGAGACTTCTTGCTATGTATCCAGTTGAGTGCGACCTGACTATCGCACCATACATGAACGATTTCAATATTTAATTCGCTCTCGTATGCTGCGCGTACATGTTGCACCAGACGTGCTAATAGCAGCATGGCAGTCAATTCCATTTTAGGGATAGTTACCTTTTTAACCGGGGACTACCTTGGCCCGGGCTGTAACTAAATATGCCCCAAATGAAGTAACAACATATATGGCTACCCCGTATGCCGTGGCGCTAGCATCGCAAAACGTGTGTAACGTAACGTCACCGAACGCCGCCACTTTACGAGGTATAGGTTTAGTACATAGGATGGCATATTCATTCAACAACAATGTCCCTTGGTCATTCAGGTCCTCGGGCAAACTGTCATCCCATCCTATTTTACGTCTCCAAACTTCCTGCATTAGAATCCTAGCTCTTATGGTAACAGGTAATGCTAGACCCAAAGGATCAAAAAATTGCGCAACTTTGCTCAACAGACTTCTTTTTGTGTGCGCTCCTGTCTGCTGAGCAAAAGACCTTGTTTGAAAAGTTAGTATGTTATGTTTAGGTTGCCAGATCATCCCCAAATTTCTGGACTTTTCCTGGTTAAGAGATGCCGTACCATCCACTTGTATTAAACTCTGAAGATCTTCACTATTAGTAACCCACTCGCGGAGAAATAGATGTGCATCCGCAAACAATCTGCGTGCTTGCCAGTATGCATACAACAAATCATCTTGACTATCGCTAGTACCCTGCAAATTGTCAATGTATAATCCGCGAGATAGTTTACTTGTGTCCTCATGAGTGTCAGCTAGATGTTTTCTGATTGTGGCATTTAACAAAAACTGCGAGCAAGTGGCCCCAAAGAGTACAACCCGAAAACGGTATATTATGATGGGACTTTCAGAGTCGCTAATGTCGCCGAACCAAAGAAAGCGGGTAACATCTCTATCTTCCTCCTTTAGCTTGACCATCAAGAATGCTTTCTCGATGTCACTGGTATAGGCGTACTTCCCCAGCCTAAACCGCAATAGATGTTGGGACAGGTCCGACACCATGGACGGACCTGTCAACAGGCAGTCATTTAGACTGGGTTGTTGTCCTTGGTGGGCAGAACAGTCATACACCACCCGTATTGGTGTGGTGACGCTGTCTTTCTTTACCCCATGATGGGCCAGATAGTGAACCCTACCCTTCTTACACGGTTCCTTGACATCGACTCTCTCTATAAAGCCCCTATCCTCATAACTCCGAAATACATCGTCATACGCCTGGCGCGTGCTCGGTTCGTTAGACAATTTCCGCTGCAATGCGCGCAAGCGACCTAATGCCAAACCATAGTTGGTAGGCAGGCTTATCTCACTGTTCTTCCAGGGTAAACTAACTTTATATTGCTTGTCTGAGGCACAGTAGCACACAGACTCGTCAAACCTTTGTAGCGCAACTTCCGAGTCATAATCAGTCTCCATAGGATTAATGCCTATGTGATCCAATCTCCACAGTCGTTCCAGGTCGAACTCGGCAGCCATCTTAGGGTCACTAGGTTGGGAATCCTCCCTTCCCAACTCCTCTGCCGCGGTTACATTGACTCTATATATCGAGACCGTGTCGACCAGGACCTTTGACTGTGTAGTATGCACCTTTCCGCTCATGCAGTATCCAAATTTAGTGGGGATTAAAATTACACCACACATCTTTTTAAATCCAGGGTATACTACTTCATAATAATGATCCACACCAAGTAGAACATGCACCTCACTCTGATTTCCCATGGGATCTGACAAGTTAACCCCTTTGCTACGTAATGCGTGTTCCACCTTCTTCACACCCACAGATACATATTCTGGTAGGGTGTCTACTACGATACAAGTCATAAAGTACCGGTTTTTACGATAGAAATATGAAATCTCCGCTATCTCGTAGTCTTGTTTATCAGTAACCCCTGTGAAGCCCTGTAATCGAAGAGTCTCAGCCCCTACGATTCGGTGCTTCAATCCCACTAGTACGGACCTCTTTATAAAGGAACGTTGAGATCCTTGATCTAGAAGTACCCGACAAACTTTGTTAATGTCATTACCTTCCATGGGAATCTGTATTGTGGGCAATATAGTGGTGTCTTGCGTGCTACCTAGTGCCACAGTTGTAGTACCCTCATTTTTGACGTCTTTGACTTTATCTGCTGTAGGACACAACTTATCAAAGTGATGTCCTTTGCAGTGGCGACAGGGCCTTAAGTATGTAGCAGTACATTGTCCCTGCTTACCATGTTCTTTACTTAGACAACCTACACATAGCTTCAATCTTTTCGCCTGTGCTAGTTTTGTCTCATTTGTTGGGTATTTTATGCAGAAACTCCATTTATGTTTGTTGTTACATAGCTTACATAGAATCTGAGCAGGTTTCTTATACGCACCCTCTTTCTTTACTTTAGTCCCCATTGTCATGCTTACTGTTCCCCTCTTCTCCACATTCTCACTCCCTCCCGACTCATACATTCTCCCTTTGTTCAACTGTAGATTATTGATCTCCTTACTGAACTGAGTTTTGAACTCCCCCAGCTCAAATGATCTTACCTTATCGAGTATTGCCATAGGAAGCTTCTGACGCAAGATAATGACTATCATTTCCTGCGTGGTAAGCCCTAGGGTATCTAGCGATCGAGTATGGCACTCCATATTTGCCCTGAAGTTTGTCAACTCATTAACCTTATACTGTGGTTCTGCGAGCCCCAACAAGGCAACGACATGGGCCATCTTCAACTGCTCTCTATCCCCGTATGTGGACTCTAATAAGTGTACCGCTTCAAGATAACTACCACCTACTACTGCAAAACCCTCTATTAAATATAAGGCCTCTCCTTCCATTTGTCCCTTCAGATAGTGAAACTTGCGGACATTATCCAAAGAGGATTCATGAACCGTAGATCGAAATACGTCCCAGAAAGCTAACCACTCGGTTAACTTGCCCCCAAATGTAGGAAGATTGAGCTTAGGGAGGTGTACAGTATGTTTTGGGTCAGCCCTTCTATGGGCCTCATTATCGCCTCCCTTCTTACTTGCGACAGCACGCTGTAATAGGCGCTTCGCTCTAAAGACAGGTTCGTCATAGAGGGCGCGATTATCACACTCTGTAACTATCTCTTCCTCCTCTATCATGTCAGCCACAATCACCTCACTCAGAGCCGTAACACAACCGTGGGTAGCCTGGACGTTATCTAATCTAGCCTCCAATTCCTCTAGTTCAGCAGTAGTGATGAAAGTGTTTAAGTCCACAATTAGCCTATTTATTACTCCCCGAAGTCCCGCCCTTTGATTTTTAGGGACTTTGTTCAGCACCCCACTAGACGGTGTATCTTTATCGTTTTTATCCATTTTGCATGCGAGCCTATAGGCTATGTATCTAAATATTACGTTACAAAGACAACGGCCAAATAATAGGCTAATTAAGAGACGCCAACCGGCGGACTTCTATGTTATGGAGAAAAAATAGTACACTAAATAGCAATACCTACTAATGGATCATATTGAACAAGAAGAAATGTTAGGTCAGGTCATATGTCACAGGAAGTCTGAAACGGAAAAGAACATTACTGGGGAAAGATGATGGGTGGGATGCAGAACTTGGGCAGGTGCAACGATGTGACCCTGCATTCCGGCTCTAACCATCGCTTGGCTAGCCTTGCCAGTTTACCATAGAGTTGTTCCTGCATCCTGTTATATGTCCCCTTGTTCATTGCCTTAAAATCCCTTACTGGTAGCTAATTTCCCGGGTCTGGGCACCAATGTGGTAAACTATCAATGGAAGTTAAATATTACTAAGCTATAATGAATCAAATAAAATCAATCTAAATGAAAACTACTCTATATCTAAATTGAATTCAATCTGAAACAAGCTAATTTATATCCAAAGGTCTCACATAATAAATGTATATATAGGGTAAGGTTATAAGGGTTAATATTAGCCAGGAATTAACTCGCCAATAGTTCCACGTGGCAATGAGGCAAGGGAGAACGTTTTACCCAATATGGCGGTGGACAATGGGGAACGAGACTTCGGTCCCAAGACTCGAGTCAAGTTAAAGAAAGAATAAATGATTACATGGGAATGGACATGATTATTATAATTTATGTTTATCTATCAGTCAGTCATGAAGTCGATGAGAGTGTCGTGATGGTGTAGCTGTGTGTATTGCTGTATGTGTATTGTGATTAGAGGCACAAAAGCACAATCAACTGAGGGCGGAAAATTAGATGTTAACTGGTTGGTGTTCGTGAAGGCTCTGGCGTACCTCAAAAGCACACCTTGCTGCCTTGGCAAACCGCCAGGAGCCCAAATTATCGTACCGCATTTAGGTTGCTCTATACGATAAATTATATTAATATATACGATAAATTCATATATACTACATAAGACCATGGCAATATTGCTTAATAGCATATTAGGCCTTTTATAACTTAACTTATTTACAATCTTATAATATACGATCTACTCGTCCTACGTCGTGCTGTAGGACGAGTACGTGACGTCACAGAGACATACGAGATCACATAAGAGTCATATTGTATCGTATTTATACGATAACTTTTGTGTGTATGCATCAATGCCAGCCCTACCCCCTGCCTCAGCTTCAAAGCTTTTTTCTGACTGGACTAAGAATGATGGCTTTAACGACGTCAAGGCACTTTCTGCTTTGACGCCGGAATTGGATATGTTTCCGATCACAGACTCAGCCTCTAATCCAGTCTTGCAGGTGGGGCAGTTGGGTACGGGACCTTGGGTGGACTGGGAAACAGAGGCTCAAAATGTTGCCACTACTTTCACTACAAAGTCTTCTCACCAAATCCCTCAAGAGCACCATTCTTGGTTCTCTCTTCCGGGTTTTAGTGCCGGAGGAGTCGCCTCTGCTTTGTTTGATTTCTTGGCTGCCCCTAAAATCAATTTGTGCGAATTAAAAGATCCATTTAGCACGCCTTCCCCAACTCACCTAGACCGCGAGTTTAGGTTAAGAGGTAAAGCGTTTAGACTGTTTTCACAATATATTGTTACTCAGCAAGTAACAAAGTCTCTGTTACGCTCTTCTCAGGCAATCGAAACTGCGGAAGTCAGGAAGGCCATTGAACTTTCCCGGCGCTTGCTTTTCCAAACTTCCATTCAGTCTTTAGGAGATATTCGGACGGCCTTATTAGAGGCGGTTCAAGCAAGGCAGGATCTGAGAATGTTCTTAGTAAAGAAACTTCCTGACCGTATTGCAAGCCAAGTAATTCTGTCTCCAGTTCTAACTCCTTTGATTTCTCCAGCAGTTTGGAAGACTGTTTTCAATATGGCACAAGCATTCAAACAAAGTCCCTCTCAACCTAAGAAGCCTACCTTTACTTTCCCTAAACCCAAACCAGTTTCGAAAGCTCAAGCTAGTGGGTCGAAGCCTTTTCATCAGCCTAAGTCCTCTTCCACCCAGGGTCAGGCTCATGTCAGGTATAAACAGGGTAAATTCTCAGGTAAAGGCCACAGGTTTCACCAACGACCAGGTCAGGGCCCGCCTCCAGCCAGTCATCCAAGAGTACACCACCACCAGCAAAAAACTAAGGTCTCTCTCACTCCCGGGGCCAGTCAAAGGCGTGTTGGAACAGAGAGTAGTCCAGCCGGCGAACCCCAGTCTGCTAACTGGGTCATTCCGGGTGTGTCATCAGGCATGGCCATTAAGATCATGGGCGAGGACTGTGGTACGCAAAGGCATCACTTGGCAGTGGCTCCGGCGACCTCGCTTACGTCAGCCGACAGAGGCCTCTCATGTTTCTTTAGAGGTGGAGTCACTAGTTCAGGAGATGATTACCAAGAGTGTCATTATCCCAGTCCCCCCGACTTACCCGGTGTTTACATCCAAACTCTTTCTAGTACCAAAAAGGGACAGTATTCAGATGAGGCCGGTCGTAGACCTGTCTTATCTGAATCTCCACATTCACAACGTGTCCTTCAGGATGCTGACAGTGAATCAAATCAGGCTAACACTTCCGCCGGGAGGGTGGATGTGTTCATTAGACCTGACAGACGCGTATTGGCACGTCCCGGTCAACAAGAGATTTAAAAAATGTCTGGCTTTAAGAATAATGCATCAGACTTATGTCTTTCAAAGGATGCCGTTTGGATTAAACCTAGCGCCACGCATTTTCACAAAATTAGTCCGGCAAGCCCTGATGCCCATTTTAGAACAAGGGATCAGGATCTTGTGGTATCTGGATGACTGGCTGGTGGTGGCAGAGACAGAAGAGTTATGCAACACTCACGTCAACATTACGTTAAACCATGTCAAATCTCTAGGATTCAAGGTCAACTTGGTAAAGTCAAACCTTGTTCCCTCACGAGTAATTCAGTGGATAGGGCTGGTCTGGGACACAGCGTCTCTCACTCTGAGTCAGAGTGTGGACAATCGAAACAGGTTTCTCCACAGTCGGACTACGACACGAAGACTCTGGGAATCTCTAGTCGGTTCTCTCAACTGGGTTCAACTAACTGTGAAGTTGGGCCGGTTGAAAGTCAAACGTTTAATCTTGGAGGGCAACAAATATTTCCCACTCTTACTGGCGGGAAAATTATGGCCTATCCCAGCATTAATACACAGCTTCCTAGTGGTCTGGGCGAAGAAGGAAATGTTGCACTCAGTCATGTCATGGACCTCTCCTCCGCCGACGGTATGGGTGGACACGGATGCGTCAGGGACGATAGGTTGGGGCTTTCAGTCAAACCTCGGGCATCAGGGTCAAGGGCTTTGGTCCCCTTCAGAAACCTCTCACATAAATGTCAAAGAGTTACTAGTCCCCTTGTATTTCCTTCAGGTTCACGGCTCTACTTTACGGGAAAAGTCGGTGGCCTTCAGGATGGACAATCTCAATGCAGTTCACTGCATTCAGAAACAAGGGTCAACGAGGTCTCGGAAGTTGCTAGACGTGTCAGAAAAGATTTTTGTGCTAGCCAACAAGCTGAACATTCATCTTCATGCATCATATCTCCCAGGCGTAGCAAACGTCTGGGCAGACGCGCTGTCTCGGAGACAGAGCACAACAGTAGAGTGGGCACTCAAGCAAAACATTTTCGATCAAATGATTGCAGAGCCTTACCGTCCACAAGTGGATCTGTTTGCGTCAGAGGAGAATCACAAACTCCCTCGGTACCTCACACGCCGGACATTAACGCCGGCGGGGGGGCCCGACGCATTGGTGACGGATTGGAACAGGTGGAGTTCCATTTATCTGTTTCCGCCACCAGACGCTTCTCTAATGTGCCACGTAGTCAACAAACTACAGGATTATCGAGGCGTAGTCTCGTTAATCGCGCCCCTGTGGCCGGCGCAGTTGTGGTACCAGCAATTGAGAATGTGGTGCCCGAACCCGGTGTCGCTCCCGGTCGGGTATTTCCACTTAGACACGATTGGCAACCTAAAGACCTCGCTGACTTTTGCATTGTGGACATTCAGGAGGCCAAGTGGCTAACACCGTATGGTAGAAACGTGACAGATAAATTTATGAATCAGTACACACAATCTACCAAAAGGCAATATCAATCTCATTGGCAGTCCTTTACTTCTTGGATAGTTAGAACAGAACAGACAGTACCTTAGGTGGCGTTAGTTTTTCATTATTTAAACTATTTGTTTGAACAGAAACGTCTATCTGTAGTGACTCTAAAAAATCACTTAACAGCTATCAGGGTGCCATTCTTTGACCTTACAGGTCTAACCATACCACAGGCGGAAGAAACAGGTTTCATGAGAGCATGCTTCAAACTCCGCCCACCTCCCCATCAGCTCATGCGTACCTGGTCTCTTGACAAGGCGTTATCTTTGCTTCATTCCCGTCTGTATCGGAATACGGCAGATTTTGAATTGCTATTAAAAAAGGCTGTGTTCCTTATGGCTCTGGCAACAGGTAGCAGGGTGTCTGAGCTGGCGGCGATGAGCAACACCCCTAATTGCATAAGGTTTGGTAGACTCAATGATTGCATTCATATTGCACCTTCCCCAGGGTTCATCGCCAAGAATGAACATAGTGAACATGTTTTCTCAGAGTTCACGGTGCCGGCGTTGAAACGGGGTAAAGTGCACCATAATTTGTGTCCTGTACAAGCTTTAACCAAATATATGAGAGTGGCATCTCTTAACCGACAAGGTGCTTTATGGGTATCGAGTACAGGTAAAAGGTTAATGAAACGAAAAATGACTTCTCTGCTAGTCGAAGTCATTAAAGAGAGTAATCCCGGCGTAGTGGGTAGGGCCCACGATTTACGCAAATGGGCAGCATCTTTACGTTTTCTAAAAAAAAAAATCTGTTGAAGACATAGCTACTACTCAACTATGGGCTTCAAATCATACGTTTTTAACTCGATACCTGTCGGTAGCACTAGACAAACCATCAATGCCATGTATAGCTTTACGGCAAAGGGTCTAGAGGGGTCTCAAGTCACTTATTGTTTAGGTTAAGAAAGAGGGGGGGGGGGGTGCAGTCAGTGTAACATAAGACACCCTAGACCCCGCCGGAGGATATGTACAGAGTATACGAGCTGTGATACAATGTATAAGTGTTGTGATTAAAATTTCTCTGTAGTAATGCCTACGGGAAATGTTGTTAAAGTACAATGAATGTAGTACAACAATGGTTTCTTTCAGCTATGCGAGCTGTGATACAATGTATAAGTGTCGTGATTAAAATTTATCTGTAGTAATGCCTACGGGAAATGTTGTTAAAGTACACTGGATGTAGTACAACAATGGTTTCTTTCAGTGGGATACACTGTTGAAGCAATTTAATTTTAAGAGTTCTCGGTAGTTGCAACTCCGAGTAGCATTTTAGTAAGTACATCTGCGATAGTACAAGAAATTATTCTATTTTTGTGTCTAATTTTAAGGAATATACACATTAGAATAATGGGGTTTATATGTGCACATGTAAACATAAAGTTTTATTTTTCACCACTTAATTTAAGTGGGGTGCCTTTAACTTTCAGATCTGGGAACAGATTCTCATAGTTACCCTTTTTTCCTCAAGCAGGCTTCTTTAAGCACGCCCCTGCTTGTACCCCTTTTTATATGTTGTATAAAGTTTATACATAAATATATAATTTTTACAAAGTAAGAATACTATGTGGTTGTTTGACTGCCTATTCTATTTGCAATGGTTATGATATGATTACGAATGTCCCCCTCCAGTCTTAGATATCAGGCATAATCGTCAATGATGGAGGGGCCACTAATAAATTATAGGTTTGACTCCTGCAAGGAGATAAAGAAAACCTAATATTTAGTAGTGGCCCCGTAATCATTGACGACTGGGGCCCTCCCGACCATCCCCTTCCCATTCGTTGATGTATTAAGGATTTTGTTATACTTGATATGTCAGTGAAGGCGGAAGGATGCGCTAGTCAGCGTCTGGTCCAAGAATCCACAGAAGTACATCCACAGAATATGGAAAGCTTATGAATAGTTATTCTTATTTTATTTTTATTTTTTATTTGTTACAAAGTTTTTTCGTAGTGAGAACCCAATCATAAAGACGAACCATGAGTGATTTTGCGTGTGCTTATGATGAAGGTTCCTCTGAGCTCTGCGGCGGTAGATTCAAACTACGCGTATGAGCGTTTGAAGAGGTAGCCTTATGTAATAGGCATAATCGTCAATGATTACGGGGCCACTACTAAATATTAGGTTTTCTTTATCTCCTTGCAGGAGTCAAACCTATAGTGTTAACAATAGCTGTGGATGAGGGGAGAAGAGTATTACGGTGGCGCCACAAATAACTCCCCACACAAAACAATGGGTTGGTAGGGAGGAGGGTGCAGACTAATTAGGGAAGAGAGTAATGCACAACCACAGTATTTACAGACTTTTACCTGCACCTGCAGTTCGCACTCTCAGTTCGCTGATGCAGTTGGTATTTATTATAGGTGAAAATGATTGTCATAGTGAATCACATCCTAAAGGAGTATCATACGAGGGTCTTTAGTCGTTTATCTTCAATGGCCAACATATTTCCAGCAAGTTTTCTGGGATCTTTTGCATTGGTGTTGGAAAGTAGACTGACGACAGATTTTAGTGACACTTTTAACTTTCAGACGAAAATTGATTTAGGGTTGTAGTAACACTATGCGGGTTTATTCAGACAATGAAGTATTTGATGTGGTGATAAAATACTATCTCAGTTAGGTATCTAAGACAACTATAAGATGTCAAAAGATGACTGTGGTTGTATTTGTGATGGGAGATACAAAATAGTTAAGGTATAGTGGTTGAGGTAGAAATGTCAAATAGGGTGTGTTAACACGGTTGTAGGACGGTATCCAGGTATGTCATATTTAGTAATGTTTTGTTATAATTATTATGATCCTATCCTAATCCATTCCCCCAACCCCCGCACATCATGCTGCCCATGAACAGCCTATGAGGGTCAACACTCCACAATTATACTGGACTTTATTTATTATAATCCAATACTTGTTCATATGCTATCTACATTCTGACTAATTTACTTATCTTAAGAAGGGTCTCTACTCTCTCATATTTAGAGTTACCGGTAATCCTTTCTGTATACAATATCACGTTTCTACCTTTTATTCTGGCTATCATTAGACGATTTTATTGAACTTTTGACAGACTTATGAGTAAAATGTTAATTGAGGTCATTTCTACTCCATTGATTGTCCGGTGTCCTTCTTAAGTCAAATAAACTCGCCTATAAAAAGCCAGAATGATATTTAAAAAACAAAAATTATGGTATTGAAGGACTTAAGGATGGGTGGAATATGAGGATTATGATGCCATTGCCTTCATCCATACTTACAACAGACGTTTTTTGGTTGAGTGTTATAGAAACATAAACAAACAGTATAATTCAATTTACAGAAGAATAGGTTTTGGGGTAGTGGAATTGCCTATTAATAATTCCAATAGCTTCATGGGACTCGTCAGCCTTTGTCGGCAGCCCATCTAGGGGAGACAACATTATACAAATCCTAGTGGATGAGACTTGTCAGCCTTGGTTGGCAACCCATGTAGGGGAGAGAACCTTATAAATATCCGGATGGATGGGATTCATCTGGTTGGCAACATGTCTAGGGGAATAAACCTAGCTTATGCAAAATACCGAAGAGCGGCACGTTCTTCGGTGCCACTTGCAGGTGGCGAACTCTACAGTAGATACTTAGATACAGTGTGCAGGAGAGGATTCACGGAGTAAGGGATCAAAGTCCTGCAATCAATTGGTACAGACATACAACTAGGACACTTTATAGTAACCATTTTGATTTACTGAAGTTATAAAAACAAAAGTGCACACACGTGCAGTATTATAATATTATTAACTTGATATCTTGTTGTGGTTGGTATTTATGGTAGTTGTGGTATGTAAAAGATTATGATTGAAGGTACTGGTGATAGTTAATACAGTACCGTAAGTGATAGTGGTTGGTGGTAGTTACTGGTTATGGATGGAGGTAGTTGTGGTTGTAACTGCCTAACTGGTTGTGGTTGGCTAAACTATATACATTAACCTATATGATAGTGGTAGTGGTGGTAATTACTGGTTGTGGTGGCTAACAATATAATGTATGTGACTGGAACAGCTATTTAAAATATAAATGTTCTTGGTTAGTTATTACCGTACCAAAATTATATGTTGCTTGATATAACTACAACTGGTAGCTATATCACACATATCATTAGCCAAATCACGTGTAATTAAATAAAGAACAAATACTGCCACAGTATCACCACAGTGAACTAATAATACTATTGTTAGAGGTTCACTGCCAATGGATTTTAGGCAGTTTCATATGACCATTTTTTCTGTGAACTTTGATCAGCAACTCTGGTTTGGTAGCTTATGAATTAAACTTTCAAAACAATACTGTTACCTAAATTAATCTATCTTCAATCTTCTTTCCGATACCAATGCAAAAGATTCCATACATGTTGACCATCGAAAATAGAAGATAACAGTTTTTTTGTAATACTCTCTTTTGGTAACTGTACCGAAGTGCATGCCTTCACTTCTTAAAATTGGTCACACTTCTCTGGGGTTCACGTCCAACACTATTACCAAAACCACGATAATTAATACCATTACCACTACCAACATTACTACAACCAGTACTACCAGCACAGAGTAACCTACTATAATTAATACCATTACCACTACCAACATTACTACAACCAGTACTACCAGAACAGAGTAACCTAATATAATTAATACCATTACCACTACCAACATTACTACAACCAGTACTACCAGCACAGAGTAACCTACTATAATTAATACCATTACCACTACCAACATTACTACAACCAGTACTACCAGCACAGAGAAACCTACTATAATTAATACCATTACCACTACCAACATTACTACAACCAGTACTACCAGCACAGAGAAACCTACTATAATTATATATTACCACAAATAACACACACATACACACACACACACACACACACACACACACACACACACACACACACCACAGCACTGGAGTACTAATATTACTAACCTGGGGTCAACTTTAGGCATACCCAGAAGCTTCTCAGAAATTAGATGTCCACAACCGTTTCTGTGGGTTCTTCACGTCCACACAGCTTCTTGCTCTGTATAGGAGCACAGTGCGCCCATGTATCAAGTATTGTTCACATGTGTGGGGAGGTTTCACCCATACCGCACTTCTCAAAAGAGTAAAGTCAAAAGCATTTTGCCTCATCAACTCACTTCCTCTTACTAGTTCCCTACAATCTCTTTCTATACGCCGCAATGTTGCATCTCTTTCACTCTTCTATTGCTATTACAATAATCAGTGTTCTTCAGAGCACTCTCAGAGCATACCCCCTCCCTTGTAGCGACGGCGAGGCACCTGCCTTTCAACACAGTCCCACTCCTATTCTGTCCAACTCTCCGGCCAAAGAATTGGCAAATTTTCTGTCTTTCTTCTACTCAACAAGTGATCTCTGGAACTTTCTCCCTTATTCAATCTTTCCTTCATCCTATGACTTAAGCTTCTTTAAATTGTGTGTGTCCAGGCATATGATTTTGACCCCAACATCCCTTGAAATTAGCTCTGTCAATTTTTTGGCTTTAATCTATTTTTTTTATTAATTTCACCACAACACCAAACGGGGCCCCGCCTGCAAAGCGTCAAAACTATTCCAAGGGTGTCAGCCCTATCAATACATCAAAAACCCAATCTTTTCAAAGCATCAAAAAAGTTAGACCTTTTCAATTTGACAAAAGGCTGAAACTGACTGGATGATATCATGTCATCAAAAATAGTTAGGGGTTAACATTAGCCTAACCTAACAACCTTACCTAACCTAACCTAGTAAGAATGGGGTTAACATTAGCCTAACCTAACAACCTTACCTAGCGGCTCGCTTGGTGTAGTGACTAGCGTCTCGGACTTCCACCCAGAAGGCCCGGGTTCGCGCCCACGCTCGGCGCATTAAAGATTTTTCACAAGCACTGAGTCGTTACCATCCCTCATGAGCAAAGGGATGGGGTATTAGTACAGGACCCCAATGGAAATACGCCTAATCGGCCTTATTGAGCTATCCTTAGCTAGCTTAGCATGCGCTAGCTTTAAGAACTATTATTATTATTATTATTATAACCTAACCTAGTAAGAATGGGGTTAACATTAGCCTAACCTAACAACCTTACCTAACCTAACCTAGTAAGAATGGGGTTAACATTAGTCTAACCTAACAACCTTACCTAACCTAACCTAGTAAGAATGGAGTTAACATTAGCCTAACCTAACAACCTTACCTAACCTAACCTAGTAAGAATGGGGTTAACATTTTTGATACATCGATGACTTCCAACTTTTGATGTATTGAAGTGATATAAACTTTTTTACACATTGATATGATCTGGGGAAAAACTGGTTTTTGACAAAATGAACAAATCTGGAAAATTGTATGTACTGATAGCTTTTTGCAGATTTGATGAAATGATAGGATCAGTTTTTGACGCTTTGATGCTCCCCCCACCAAACACCTCCAATGAAAATTAATGAAAGCATATATGAGATCCACTAGGATTCGAACCCGGGTTATCACACACAGATATTTAAGGGATACCCGTTAAAGGCAACCTGACTTTTGCCTCCTTCATATACATAGACAAAAATACCTATGGGAAATATAATAGATTTAATTTTTGTTATATTTATTTGCTGTATTTCATCATAAGCCCACCAACATACTGTACATACATACAGACATACATACATACATAAATTTAAAGACCAAGCGCTCCACACTACCTGTGGTTCCGATCTCATGTCCTAACGGCAGTACTCCAGGCAACCCTGTTCAGAGCTGCCTCATTTGTCACTGGTCAGGTTCTCCGATTCATGATCACACCGCAAAGTCTGATCCCACGTCTTTCTTGGTCTGCCCCTTGGTGCAGCTGCTTCCAATTTCACGGACTTGCATCTTTTCACCCAACTTCGTTTATCCATCCTCTCCACATGCCCAAACCATTCTAGCATGCTAGTACGCTTCTCATCACTGATATTCATGATACCTAACCCTGTCTCCTCAGCTCTTCACTAGATATCCTTTCTTGCAGTTTGGCCCCATACATTCATCTCCCCATTCTCGTCTTGTTTCGTTTCATTCTGTTATTATCATCCCCTTTGACATGCCACATTTCTGAAGTATATGTCATTGCGCTTCTGGTACATGAAGCGTAAACCGTATTTCGATTAAAAGTTTGTCAGTCCCCCACACAAGTTGAAGTTGGAGAGGAACACAGGTAGAAGTACCAGATTCCTCCTTTTAACCTCCATAGTGGTATTGGTGACAGACCTCCTGCTTGCATAGGCTCGAATTCTAGCCCTAGCTATTATAATATTATATACATACAGTGTGTGTATATATATACACTAGCACGGGTACCTGGCATTGCCCGGGTAATCAACATAATCACCATCACTACTACCACCACTACTACTACCATAATCACCATCATCAATCACTACTACCACAATCATCACAATACTACTAGTACCATAATCACCGGCCTCGACCTCCCTGTGCCTCATTAAACGGCGACCTCGATTTCGGCCGCTAAATGACCTCCTATTTTGGATCTGACCTCATCCGTACCCCCATTTTGGGGGGCTGCGAACAACTTTCGTTCCATACACCTTTTCGATCGGAGGCCTCCTTCTGCCCCAAACGGCCATTTTTTTCGCATTTTTTTCGCTCCCGTATACTACATAAGTTCTGCCGAAAATGTTATTAAACAAAAGTGTCTCGGATTTCCACTAAACTCGCCTAAAACCATCTCCAAAGCCTGGGCTTTCCAACGGTGCCCCACACTCCCACCTGGCACCAAAACTGTGAGAGGAGTTTAGTAACAAAGGTCGGGTAACTGACAAACAGACAAACATTGACCTTTATTTATTAAGATATAATATAGAGTAAGATTTGTTTTCAATTATGTTCTTGCTATCACCAAAATATTGTCAATAATCTTGGGGAAGACCTCGTTGTGCAATTTGGTTAACCAGTTATATTGACCTTCCCTTGTACAGAGCGAGAGTTGATGGGACTGCGTCACCTGCACACCTTAGACTTGAGCCACAACCGCCTGCGCCTCGTGGCCCCCAGTGCCCTTCTACCCTTGCATCACCTCCGCCACCTTCACCTCCACCGTAACCACCTCAAGACCCTGGACTCCCGCACCCTCAGCTCCCTACCACCCGACACTCATGCCCTCCTGCACCACAACCCCTGGGGCTGCACCTGTGGCCTCCTGTGGGCACTCACGAAGCTGGGCAGATGCAAGGACTGTGGTCATAAGGTCAGTAGGGGGATACATTGCAAGTGATGACATAAATGGTTAGGTACGATAACGAGGGAGGGCATACACTCAAATGAGCTGAATACTTGTGTTCTGCTATACTGTACTATATTGTGGCATTTATCTTTGTGTTTAAAACCATTGAAGCCTGTGGTGAATGGAGCTACCCACTAGCTTGGTACACAGGGATGATTACAATAACCAGGTTGCCACAGTTTACTTTTGCCAGATTTGACTCCAGTTCGATCCTCAATTACCAACCTAGCCATTATGAATGGTTAGTCTGCTTAGTCAGCTAAGTTTAGTTCTTGCAAGCTACCTTTAATCAGGATCTAGCTTGATCCAAGTATATTTGCAGTCACACTACAGTAACACTAACCTCCTAAATTAAAGTGATTGACAAAAACTGGTAAGTAGTGAAATGAAGGGTAAATAATGAAATAACGGTAAGACTGAAATTGTAGTTGTAAATATAGTAGTGAGTAAATGAAATAACTCTTGAAAGTCAAGTCAATCTTAAGTCATGTGACATCACTACCGATAATGCATATTGGTTAGGAAAAGACAATGTACAATCACATTTTTTTTTTTTTTTTTTTTTTTTTAAAAGAGACAATGAACGGAGGAAGGAAAAACACAGATAAAACAAAAAGGTCCATGTGCCTAAAGGCATCCTCCATTCATAAAATGTTTGTAACAACTGGATTTAAACATTTGTAGATTGTAAGTTTGTGGAAAGCAATTCGAGGGAAGTGAATTCCAAAGAGTAGTAGCTCTGGGGATAAATGAATTCTGATAAGCAGAAATTCTGCATTGTGGAGGAGAAAGTGTAAATTCATGGGCGCTCTCAGCTGCCCTAGTTCTACGGGGAAAGATGTGGAGAGGCAGCACAATTGAAGCAAGTTCCTCGGAACAATTGCTGTGAAAATATCTGTAGAATAATGCAAGGGATGCAACGTTTCTTCGTATGGATAATGTAGGAAGGTCCTGTGTGATTGCAGGGTTATTGATTAATCTAATAGCTTTATTTTGAATTTTGTCCAACTGCCTCAATGCAACCACTCCACTTCCACCCCATAGAGGTGAACAGTAATCCATCTGAGAACGCACATGACTTTTATATATCACGGCCAACTGCTCGTCAGTGAAGAATTCTCGAACTCTGTACAGGAGTCCCAGTTTTTTAGAGGCATTCTTAGCAATGCTTCTAACATAATGTGTCCAGCTCAAGTTAGTAGTTAATGTT
Organism: Paralithodes platypus; assembly: GCA_032716605.1. Lineage (NCBI taxonomy): Eukaryota > Metazoa > Arthropoda > Malacostraca > Decapoda > Lithodidae > Paralithodes > Paralithodes platypus. The sequence goes on along the minus strand of CM064504.1, from coordinate 29,734,378 downwards.
ACACCGAGAATGTTAATACTAGGGGAAGTGGGAATATTTACATCATTAACAAATATATGGGAGTCAGTGAGATTCTGTCGGTTAGAAAATTTAATGTACTTGGTTTTCTGTGCATTAAAGGAAACTAGATTCTTTTGTCCCCATCCATTAATTCTAGAAAGGTCCTGGTTCAGAGAAATTGCAGTGTTTATTTTTGAATTTATAAGATCGGGTTGGGTGAAAGAATTGGTAAATGTGAAGGAACTGTGGAGTGTTGAGTCATCTGCGTAGGAATGTATTGGATTATGAGTGGTAGATATGAGATCATTGATATGAATGAGGAACAGAATTGGGGCCAAAACTGATCCCTGGGGAACACCAGCATTTATTGAGTGAAATTGAGAATAAAGGCCATCTACCATTACACATATTTTTCTGTTATGAAGATAAGAAGAAATTAGTGGAACTAATGATGCAAGGCCGTAGTGTGACATCTTCGACAATAAGGATTGATGCCAGACTCTATCAAATGCCTTTGATATATCCAGTGCTATTGTATGTGTTTCACCATGTTGGTCTGTAGCTTGGTTGATTTGATGCGTTGATTTGATGCATGTCTGCAGTTGATCGACATCGTCTAAAACCATATTGCCTATCACTGATTAATTTATTATTCTCAAGATGCTTAATTATGTGATTATTTAATATAATTTCAAAGACTTTACCAAGAGTGGAAGTTATAGCTATTCGTCTGTAGTTTGATGGATCTGAAGAGGCACCTTTTTTAGGAACTGGATGGATGTTTGCTTCTTTCCAGGGTACTGGGAAGCATGAGGTATGAGTACACAGACGGAAAAAAATTGCCAATACAGGAGCGAGCACCAAGGAGCAATTCTTAAGTACTATTGGAGGAATTTCATCTGGACCAGGAGCCTTATCTACTGAGAGATTCTGCAAAATAGTTTTGACATGTCTGGTGTGGATCTTAAGTGAGGGAATTTCAGGCGAATTAAAATTAAGTACAGGGATATCTTGATTTATTTCATCTAAGGTTGAGTTGGTGGAGAAAATATCGGCAAGAAGGTTAGCTTTACCTCGTGGGTCACTTACAAGATTGCCAGTCGGAGATTTTAATGGTGGAATGGATGAAGCAGTAGTGAAGTTGGATTTGAATGAGTTAAGAGTAGACCAAAATATTGTGTTATCATTTGGATTATTTAGAAGTTTATTTGCCTGCTTGTGGAGAAAGTTTTATTTAGTTAGGTTTAACCCTTAAAAAGCGGCTCACCACATAAGTCGTGTTGAAAAAACTGGCAAAAAACGGGTGAAAAAAGGGTGGAAATCGAGTGAAAATGGGTGGGATAGTAATGATCCATACGTCCGACGTCTGTGGCCTCCCGGCCCACACTAACTCCAGTTCCCCCACCGCGCGTGAGGATGACAGTGTAACCAATAGTTCGCTAAAAGTGAGCAAGGTAGCAAAATCTGCTAAACTTCCATCTTCGAGGTAACACTGTCAGTGCTCCACGAGTGCTACGTAGCTGTATGTGGCGTCATTGTGTAGCGATTTCCACCTAGTTTTCGGCGCAATACAGTTCCTTTCATACTGATGGTTGATATAGCAGTCAGAACGGCCCAGAAAGGCCCAAAACGGCCACAGAGCACCCGCTAGAGGAGGGTTAATACAGTTTTGGCATGATTTCTGATGTTTCTAAAGTAATTAAAGGCTTCATGTGTTTTTTATATTGTGTATGCATTGTAGGCTATTGCTTTTTGTTCAGTTACTCTAGCACAATTATGGTCAAACTATTTAGGTGAATTAGATCTTTTACTGTACTTTTGATGAGGAATAAAAGTTTCCATTCCAATTTTTACAAAATCTTGTACGTGGCTCAAGGTGGAGTGTGCATCATTAGAAAAGAAAAGAAGGTGGTACAACCTTTATTGACCAATTCTGACACACTGATGAAATATTTTAAAACACATACCCTAGATAGCATTTTCTCTTACCCAATGATCAGTGTCTCAAATTTATCATATACAGTAATTGTGTACCATTTACTTGTGCAGGCAATTGTATATTTGGACAGAACAGTAAGTATGAAGTTGAACTATTCAATTCAAGTTTTATTGAAGTTAGAAACTTCTTGTATTATGATATTAACCCGGGAGCTGCGGGGAGACTCTTAAGAGTTCCCCCGGCGCACTGCGGGGAGACTCTTAAGAGTCAGAGAAAAAAAAAATCAACTTTTGACATCGAAAAAAAAAAAAAAAAAAAAAATTTTTGGCCCCTGGGCCATGCAAAATCTCAGTCCTCTACCTCCCCTCCTTCCCCACTTTCCTCCTCTCCTTCAGTTATCACCTATTTTCCCTGTTATTCCCTTATTCTGAGGTATATTTTCGTGCTAACATTAGAAATCCGATTGGAGGGTGTGGTCATCACTGATAGCAAGCGAGTGCAAGAGAGAGAGAGAGAGTATCGATCGACTGTGTCTCAGTGGCCTTGGGGGAAATTGGCGGGAAAGCAGATTGCCTCACCCATACATTATACAACTCGCGGGCTATATCTCCGATTTTGACCATCCAAACGCTGTTTTCACTCGTTTTATTGTTGTTTCAGGTTAATACCTTTATAATCAACCCATAATAGGCGCATATGGATAAGTATTAATGCTATTAATGGCACAATGAATATTTTAGTGACGGAAACACCTCAAATACGTCAGCACAGGGGGACGTTTCCAATTACCCCCATGCGCACTTCAGAGGTTAATGAGTGCAATAATGTGTACAAGAATCTAGATTATTGTAAATTCAGGTAAGGTATGATTTTGATTAACTCAATAGTTTCAATTAGTATTCTATCATACCAAGTATTTAAGAATAGTATGTTCGAATTAATGAATAGGAGAATGAAAGACTAAATAAAGGTAAGATCATTGTAATATTTACATTGCGTTTTGTATTTTTGTACGGCGCCGTACGCCTGAACGTATTATGGTAGTAAGGTAGAACCTTCAGTTCGTCTGCCTGTATGTTGACTTTTCTTATCACACTAGCGACTTTGTTTCTTCACAGATTTTGATAATACTTATAACAGCTTCACTACTGAAATAGCTTGAACGAGTTCGTTTTCATCTCTTTACCAAAATATTTAGGGAGGTAAATCCCAAATTTCCACTAAGATTTTACTAATTACACAACAATATTATACTGTTTGACATCATAATCATATGACGATTTGTAATTTTTTCAGCTTTTCACAGAAAGTCTAGGGAAGCAACCACCCACTGTTCACAAACTTCAAGAAAGTCTATGGAAGCATCCACTCCCTTTTCACTGATCGCCCGTGCATTATTAACTTTCCTTGTCCTCACTTTAGTAGTTTTATTTCTTCACTGATTCTGATAAGACATACAGTAAAACATAGCCTCATTATTGAAAGACCTTGGGCGAGTTTGATTTTCATTTTTTTACCAAAAAATCTAGGGAAGCAACCACCACATTTCCACTAAACTTCACAAAGTACAGTGCAATAATATTGTTTGACGTGATATGATGTGTTATCGCTTTTCAGCTGTTTACATAAAGTCTAGGGAAGTAGCCACCCACTTTTCACTGAAATCTAGAAAGTCTAGGGAAGAAGTCCCCCACTTTTCACTGACTGCCCATGAATTAACTGTCCTTGTCATCTCTCTAGCGGCTTAATTTCATCGCTGATTTCGATAAAACTTGTAACATAGCTTCACTACTAAAAGACCTTGGATGAGTTTGATTTTCAGCTTTTTATCAAACTTACCACTAAGACTTCAGTAAGCACAGTATAATATTATACTGTTTGATGTCATATGAAGCTTCGTCACTTTTCATCTTTCTACAGAAAGTCTAGGGAAGCAGCCACCCAGTTTACACTGACTTCTAGAAAGTCTAGGGAAGCCACTCATTTTTCCATGATGTCACAAAGTGACATCATAAGATGTTTTATCACTTAAGCCTTCTACAAAAAGACTAGGGAAGCAGCCACCCACTTTTAACCCTTGTCTAGCGGGGTGTTTTGGGCTATTTTGGGCATATTCAGGCCCTCCTGAATGATCAATCAAGTATCTGCATGAAAAGAAATGTATTCAGCAAAAAACTAGGCGCTAAAAGCTTCAAAATGAGACCAGAACGAGCTACGTAGCACTCGTGGTTCTCATGCAGTGGTACCACCAACATGGGAGTTTAACGTATAGCGGCATATTTTTTCCCACTATGCTCACTAATGGTAACACTGCCGTCCTCTCGAGAACAGAGGGAGCGTGAGTCAGTGGGTGGCGGTAAGCCCTGGGTGTCGGACGTGTGGCCTGCTGCGCTCCCGGCCATTTGCACTCGATTTTAACCCTTTAAAAGCCTTAATAATGCTCCTAACTTGCTGCAAATTGGTGCACGACTTAAGCCGAGCGCTGCTCTTTAACACCTTACGAGCGGCCTATGCGGTTTATTTATATGTACCGCACAGCGGGGTGTTTTTAGCCAAAATAGGGCTGTTTACGTGATCATTTTCATGCCTAAATAAGACCCAGAACGTAAAACAAGTACCTATCCCTGAAAGGGCATAAACAGAGCTTTCGAATGACACCATAACGATCCTTGTATGATGGATAGTTTTCTTGCAATAACCGTGCAACGCGAGTGCAAAAAGCAGGTAATTCGGTAGTTTCGGTACATAATTGAGTATGTAGCGAGTGAGAGAGGGAGGAGGGAGCTGAGATTTGTGTCAGTAGGTTCGCCGCGGTGGTCTGGAGCAGTCATACGCTCGCTAGTCTCCTGCCACCACTTGTCTCTCTCTCAGCCACATTACGTGCTGAAATTGCCACTCGACCTATGTCGAGCGCCGCCACATAGTCCAGCTTTATTTAACTCGACTTATGTTGCTCGCCGCTAATTAAGGGTTAAGGGTTAAATGACGATAAGTACAGTACACCTAACCTATGTTCACCTATGTAGGGTTCATCACTCTGCTAGTTGCACCGAGAGCGTGCCTCCCTTTTCTGTGGTTTAAATATTGGTGCAGCATACTGGTCGAAAGGGCGGAGCATTCCCCTGCAAAGATGGCACTTTTTGCAGTTTGACATTGAGGGCTCTGTTCAATCTGTTTAACGAGATGCCATGCATGTCTCTTACTCGCCGCAAAAGTTTTTTAAAGAGACGTGGTCCTCTATGTGATAACCAACCCTCTCGCAGCAAGCTCATAGCAACCCCCAATTTTTCATCCTGGGGATATCACATTCCCAACATCTCCTATCACTGAACTTTATGACTATCGGGGTGTGTAGATTTGGTACTAAACCCTCTGGGATTTTGCATGTGTACTGTATATTATTAAGTACTGTATACCGCCGGCATACGACGTCTTATACGCTCATCATTGGATGGGTCATGTTGATGGCTGTATTATGCACCCGTTTGCGATGCTCTTTTATAGTGTTATTTTATATAGTAGTTGACAACTAAATCAAGGAAGGTGAAAACTGTACTGTAAAACATTATAGGTATGAAAGTGTCCATAATAATACACCTTTAATTTGTTTATGTGACGTGATACTGGATCCATGGTATGTGTTACAGTATGTGGAGGGTTAGTGTGGTATTATACTGTATCTATGTGTTGCAGTATGTGGAGGGTTAGTGTGGTGTTATACTGTACAATGGGTTACAGTGTGTGAAGGGTTAGTGTGGTGTTATACGATAACTATGTGTTACAGTGTGTGGAGGGTTAGTGTGGTAGTGGTGTTACATTGTACCTATGTGTTACAGCGGGTGCCCCTGGAGTGTGTGGAGGGGGGAGTTGTGGGTAGGTGTGTTGGTGGTGTTATATTGTACCTATGTGTTACAGCGGGTGCCCCTGGAGTGTGTGGAGGGGGGAGTTGTGGGTAGGTGTGTTGGTGGTGTTACATTGTACCTGTGTGTTACAGCGGGTGCCCCTGGAGTGTGTGGAGGGGGGAGTTGTGGGTAGGTGTGGTGGTGGTGTTATATTGTACCTATGTGTTACAGCGGGTGCCCCTGGAGTGTGTGGAAGGGGGGTTGAAGGTCAGTGTACACGAGGTACTACAGACTTGCAGAAAGGCCGTACAGAAGGTGACTCAGCCCCTCAATGACGAGAGTGACGAGGACCTGTCTGAGGAGATCGAGGATGATCCGGTAAGATGGTCTAACATTTGTTGTACAGTTAATACCAATAGTTATCAATAGTTTACCTAAAACCTTGCTTATAAATTGCATAATTTATATATATTATCACATATCCGTGACAAGAGTCCTCATGTGTTTCTAAAAGACTAAATCTCTGTGACCAGTTAAGTTAAGTTAAGCAGATTAACCAGACCACTAAGCTCCATACGGAACTATCATAGGTCCAGTACAGTCAGGCCTCTCAATACGCGAGTATATGGGCGACACACGAGGGCGCGGAATGGAAATTCGCGTATTAGCAAGAGTATTATATGGGAATAAATCGATATGGGCGGCACTGACTCCAAAGTTGTCTACTTTAGGCCTATTTATCTCTGTCAATTGCCACAAAAGGTACATATATGTATACATAAACATCCAAATCATAAGACAATATAACAATAAGTTTGTTCTTGCGAGGGGGCATGATGATGGGGGCAAAAAACTATATCACTGCACACGAGTCGGACTGCGTGGACTGAGGGTAGACTGGCGTCCCTGCGCAGATGGATGCGCGGAATGGTGGGGGGCCTCGCGTATTAGCTGAACTCCCCGGAATTGCCCTTATATCGGCCCCGGATTCGCGTTTTAAAGGTACATCACGCGTTTTGAAAGTTTTGGGTATGATTCGACCCCCTCCTCGCGTATAAGGTGAATCGCGTATTAAAAGCTCGCGTATTGGCAGGCCAGACTGTATATATTATTTTTCATGTCGTTGAAGTGTCCAGTTAATTTTTCTTTCTCTAGATTTAACACAAATTATCATAAAGGTTTTTGGTTAAGTTATTTACTTAATCGTTGCACACTTGCTAACGCGAGTCTCGTCATTTCGATTCTTTCCCAAAATTGTAGAAGAAATTCGGTAAAATTAAAGAAACCTTATCACGTGATTTGTGCCAAATTTTGGCCAGGAATAGGGTTCAATGACCTGGAGTTTGGTAAATATGTGGTAACAGTGTAAGAAAGCAGCCAGACACGCGCAGGTTTGTGTCCCAGAGCCTGGCCGCCATCCTGGTCTCCTCCTTTTTAACCCATTCTGTACCGGCGATGTCTTTTTAATTTCATATTTGCTATATTTAGACGATTTTATGCAGCTTAAGAAGGATATGTGATAGTAAAAGGGGATAAGTGAGATAGTTCGGAGTCTGTTTATTGCTGGAGGCCCTTTTTAAGCTGAATAAAATTGTCTAATTGTGGCCAGAATAATATTAAATACATACATACATAAAATTTTAAGACCGAGTGTTCCACACATAAGTGCAGTTTCAGTCTCTTGTCCTAATGGCGGCGTTCCAGGCAACCCTGTTAAGGGCTGCTTCACTTGTCAAGTTCTTGGATTTGAGATCGGCGCGTATAGTCTGATCCCAGGTCTTCCTCGGTCCACCCCTTGGTGCAGCTCCCTCCACAATCACAGACCTGCATTTTTTCACCCAATTTTTTTCATCCATTCTCTCCACATGTCCATACCAACCCAGTCTACTTGTACGCATCACCTCGCGAATACTCTTTATACCTAAACGTCTCCTCAGCTCAACATTTATTATTCTATCCTGTAGCCTGGTCCCACACATCCATCTCACCATTCTCATCTCATTACGCTCCATTCTGTTGACATCCTCTACTTTAACGGCCCATGTTTCTGAGGCATACGTCATTGCACTTCTAACACATGAGTCATACACCTTTCCCTTCAGGGGGAGAGGCATTCTTTTCATGGTCAGGATTGGCATCAGTTCTCTGAACTTCCCCCAGCCACACCTAATTCTAGCAACAGTGGCAGCCTCGGCCCCACCACCGGCAGAGATGGTATCTCCTAGGTAACAAAACTTGTTCACCAGCTCCAAAGACTCATTTCCAAAATTCACAGCCACAGGATATCACTTAATACAAGCTGGTACAGAAGGGGTTAATATCCAGCGGTACCAACAACCACCCTGGCCCCCCATAATTGTTTTTCCAATGCAAATTGAAGTGCCTATTATAATTAGGCCTTTGTCCCTAATTTCCTTTTATGACCGCTCCATAGCTGCAGTTGTGGACGGCCATCATTCACTTCCTCAACGCATCAACTCCGGTGTTCCTCAGGCTTCTGTCCTGTCTCCCATTCTCTTTCCAATAATTATTAATGATCTCAAGTGTACCTCAGTCCTATCCACTCATATGCTGATGACTCTACCCTACACTATTCAACTAATTTTTCAGATCAACCCAGCATGCAATCACTCCAAAACTCACGTAAAAGGGCCATAGAGCGCTTATTTTCTGATCTATCAATTATTTCTGATGGGGGCAGAGAAAATTATGTTACTGTACTTTCAACGCCTCCAAGACCCAATTTCTCCCTCTATCTCTCCATCGCAATCTTCCGCAAGACTATCACTTATTCTTCAACAATACACACATCAACCCTTCATCTTCTCTCAATATTTTAGGTGTATCTTTTCATCCGAACTTTCGTGGAAAGATCATATTGCCACTCTTGCTAAAACAGCTTCCCAAAAGTAAGGTGTGCTCAATCATCTCCGTGGGTTCTTCACCCCTGCACAGCTTCTTGCTCTGTATTGGGGCACAGTGCTCCCCTGTATAGAGTATTGTTTGCATGTGTGGGGAGGCTCCACCCATACTGCACTTCTCGAAAGAGTAGAATCCAAAGCATTTCGGCTTACCAAATCACTTCCTCTTACGAGTTCCCAACAATCTCTTTCTATATGCCACAATGTTTGCATCGCTTTCACTCTTCTATTGCTATTATAACAAATCAGTGTTCTTCAGAGCTCTCTCAGTGTATGCCCCCTCCTTTGCGGAAAGTGCGAGGCACCCGCCTTTCAACACAGCCCCACTCCTATTCTGTCCAGCTCTCCAACCCAAGAATTGGCAAATTTTCTCAGTCTTTCTTCTACTCAACAAGTGAACTCTGGAACTCTCTCCCTCAATCAGTCTTTCCTCCATCCTATGACTTAAACTGCTTTAAACTTCGTGTCTCCAGGCATTATGACGCAAATGTCCCTTGAATTTGGCTCTGTCACCCTTTTGGCTTTGGAAAAGACACTCGTACAGGCAACCTGCCTTTTGTCTCCTTCATACACATAGAAAAATAAAGATAAAAACATATGAGCTTCTAATCATACAAGTATATGCAGATTCAGGAGGAATTCAAGCGACAAAATCCTTCTAATTTTCAACAAAATAAGGACAGTGTGTATATGAGCAATGCAAATGGACATTGGTCATTCAATTCAACTATTGGTCAACTCAACCTAGTTGAGACATGAGCACAACGAAATGAGGATGTGTAGGATCTTCCAATAATGCTAGGGGAACTCCATAAATAAGACACAGGAAGATGTAGCTCTTGTTTTTTTTTTTTTTTTTTTTTTTTTTTTTTTAGTGGTCTAAGGGATGAGGTCACGAGGAACCTATTTACCCTGGCATAGACCTATTTTACTGTTAGGCGATCAGAACAGAGGCAAGGGGCGTGAGGAGATTGCCCAACTATCTCCTACCAGCCGAGAATCGAACTCGGTCCTCCCAGTCAGAAACCGAGCGCTCTACCAATGTCGCTACTGGTCACCCCAGCTCTTGTTTACTTCTCAAGCGGTAGCTGTACATAGTTGCCAGATCGGTATCACAGTGTTGCCAAATCCTACATCTCCCCTCCAAGATCATTACATATTTGTTAAAATGGATGGAATGAATCTGAGAACATAAAACTCTTCTAGAATGAGGGAGAAAATAATACATTGTAGCTAAGTAATATGAAAAATAAAAACAACTCGCCTTAAGTGACTGACAAAGTCTGAAAAAAAAAATCAATACAGTACTGGTATGACAAAGTATATACAGTATAGGCTATACAGTACTGGTACGACATAGTAAGTCTGAAAAAATCAATACAGTACTGGTATGACAAGATAAATCTGAACAAATCAATACAGTACTGGTATAATGATGAACCTTGTACAATAACTCTTAATTGTTATCCCATTATAGTATAGGCCTAGTATAACGTTTGATAGATTAATACAGTACTGGTATAATAATGAAAATCATAATAATACAGTATTACAGAGACATACCTGCAACTCCAAAAGTAAAACAAATTAATAAATTGTGGCTTCAGCCTAATGTTAATGAAACTGAACACATAATTATGTACCGTACTGCATATGTATATCTACAATCAGGCTAAACTTTTTTTTTAAAAGCTAAAGATTATGAGAAAGAACAAAGTTATTGGAAATCAAATATAATATTAAAGGACAAAAGACATCAGTACAATAAAACATGCAATATTACATAAGAAGTAAACTGTCCTTACAATATACAGATAAAAGAGAAAGAAGAAAGAAATGTGAAACATAACAGGGAGATGGAATACATGCCAGTAAAACAAAATACAAGTAACAAATCCTGAAGCAAACTGGCTATATAGGTAGACAACTAAAAGAGGGAAGAAAGAAAAATAGGAGAGATAAAAGTGATAGGAAAGAAAAATGAGATAAGACAGAGGAACACAGAAGTGACAATAATTGCAGAGGAATACAATTCATTGGACATAGTCAGCCAACCACTCTGGACGGGCTTTTAATCGGCGTGGGCGTGTAGGTACCTCCGCCGGTTGAGGTGAAGACGGTGCAGGAAGTGATGACGACGGTGCTGGAGCTGCCAGATTGGAGATTGAAGTGTTCCTTGAAGGTGGGACGGGCGATGATGATGTGATGACTTTGAGGTGTCTTCTGTTCCTGCGAGACAGTCGACCACTACCATCTAGCCTAACTGTGTACTGTCGGTGTGGAAGAATCTCGATGATGATGCCTGACCTGTCCCACAGGTTAGATACTTGGTTCTGGACTCGGACATGGTTGCCAATGTGAAGCGGGGCTAGCCTCCTGGCAGTGCTGTCAGCAGCCAACTTTTCTTGAGTCCTGGCCATTTGACACTCTCTTGTACGTAAAGTGTGCCGCCAGTGCCTGTCTATTTGGTAGTGCTGCCTGAATGTAGGCACCCCATCTCGAAGCTGCCTGCCGGTCGCAAGTTGGGCGGGGGACTTCTCTATTCCACGGAGAGGAGTATTCAAATACTGTAGCATGGCCAAGGACACTTTGTTATTACCTAAACTGCCTCCTACTCCAATGTTGGCTCTGATAACCCGCTTTGCAGTCTTGACAGCCACCTCTGCCCTCCCATTTGACTGGGGATACTGAGCTGCAGATAGGCGCACTGTGACGCCCCATCTCTTGAAGAAAGTATCCATCTCTTCGCTCACTAAGTTGGTGCCCCCATCCATGGAAACTTGTTCGGGGGCTCCCCAACGGGTGAAGTAACTCCTTAGTTGAGATTTGATCTTGTTCGAGGTGGCACCGTAAGGGAAGTGAGCAACATCTAACCAGCCTGTTAGCCTATCGGCGTAGGCCATGTACATGTGGCCCTCCAATTGAAACATGTCCACCACTGTGTGTTGGAAGGGGTAGTCCGAGGGTAGGGTGAGGACCAGAGTCTCTGAGGGCTGTGAGGGTGCATGTATGTCACATGATGTGCACAACGTCCTGTGGTGCTGCAGGTCACCCTCCATTCCTGGCCAGTACACCGATTGCCTTGCTCTCCGCAACATAGAGTCTAGGCCCTGATGTCCGGCATGCAGGTTCGCAGCCACCTGGTGACGGAGGCCCTCTGGGATGACAAGGCGGACACAACCTTGATCGAAAGTGTAGGTGAGCAGGCCCCGAACCACAGCCAGCCGGTCCCTTACACTGTAGAACTGACGGAGGCAGGCAATTTCCTGGGATTTTTGTTGATGCCAATTCCCAGCCACAACCTTGGCTAACAGTAGCTGGTATACGGGGTCCTCTGCGGCCGCCTTTATGACTGTCTCCTCGTCCATGGTGTAGCCATCATGCACCATTGTTGCCACGGTAGCTGCTACTGCAGCCATTGTGAGGTCTTCATCAAGCTCAGCATCGAGAGTGTCGGGAGGTGCACGGAGGGCAGGGTACCGTGATAAGAAGTCGGCAGCACTATTTTTCTTTCCAGGCAGGTACTTCATCTGATACTTGTATTGCAAGGTTTTCTCCTTTAGTCTAAACAGCCTTGGGTTCAGAATATCTCCCAGGGCCTTGTCTGCCAGAAGCTTAACAAGTGGGCGGTGATCAGTGACAATTGTGATGTTAGGGCATCCAAGGAGAAATAACTGGGCCTTCTGGAGACACCACACAACTGCTAGGGCTTCCCCTTCCACTGCCACATACCCCGCCTCTGCAGGAGTAAGGTGACGACTACCACATAAGGCGAGACGCCAGCCGCCTTTGCAGCAGAAGGGCGACTCGGCAGAAGTGCACATACAGTATTGCTGTAGAACAACGAATCCAATCCCTTCCTTGCTCCAGTCTGTAATGGCTGCCGTAGGTCTAGTCTTGTCGTAGTATGCCAAGCCATCCTTGGCTAGCTGGCATATGGTGTCCTGGGCTTCGCGGAGCTTGGCACGTAGTTGGTCATCCCAATATACCCATTTTCCTGATGGTTTCTTGAGTAGTTCCCTAAATGGATCCATGATTGGGGCTGTGGCAAGGAAAGGAACCAACTGGTTGACGAAGCCATACCAGGAGCGTATGTCAGTGATGGTGGGCTCAACTGGCATGGGGAAGTTCCTTATTGCTGCCAGTCGGTCATCTGATGGTTTATAGTGGTCCCAGCCGAGGTGAAAACCCACAAACTCAACCTCTTTCCTACCAAACTGAAATTTCTGTGGTTGAAGTGTTATACCCTTAGATGCACATGATATTAGAAATTCATATGTGTGCCAGAATGCATCTTCCACACTTATATCATAAAGAAGGGTGTCATCTACACACTTGTATTTTCTTAAGATGTCTTGAATTGCGTCATCAAAGCGTCGAGTGTAGGCATCTCAGGCTGAACAGTGGCCCATGGGGGTTCTGCAATATTGATAACGCCCCCACGGCGTGATGAAAGTGGTGAGGCGGCGACTTTCCTCGTCAAGTGCCACTTGATGGAACCCCCAGTAGGCATCAGCTACAGTCTTGTAGGAGTGTAGTGGAACTCCAGACACCATGTCAAAAGGAGCAGGAGTATGGTGGGTCTCTCTAAGGCAACTTGCATTTAGGCGCTGGTAATCCACTGTGTGTCTTGGCTGACTGGACTTCTTGGCTACCACCACCATCCTTGCACACCACTCTGTGGGTTCTCCTGCAGGAACAGGCTGGATGACACCTCTCCTGATATCGTCATCCAGTTGTCTTTTGACTTCATCTTGCCAGTGCTTAGGGACAGATACTGGTGTGTGGCAGGCATGTGGAGTAGCACCAGGTAGTAGATGGATGTGGCGAGGTTCACCGGCCATTACTGGAAGGGGTTCCCTGTTAGTATTGAAAGTGGTTGATGAGAAGTGTTGCAGCAGCCACTCTTCCAGCCTCGGAACATTTTCATCTGAAGGTGCCAGTGGAATGGTTAGTGGCCTAGGTGGTAAAGTTGTGGATGTGGGTGGCAATGGCGTGTAAATCATCTCCCCAGCTTGAACTGGAGCTACCCAGGGGATATGGTGAGGAAAAGTGGCAGGGACCAGTCCCAGTTGCATGCAGGCACCCAAGGAAAGGTAAAAATTCTTAGCAGACTGGATGAAGTAAATATCTTGAAGTGTCGATTGACCTCCTAGGTTTATCCTGCAAGGAGCTGAACCCAGGCACTTTAGATGCAGGTCTGCCACGTCTCGTAAGCCAGCCTGTTTACAAAGAAGTGAAGGCTTGATGTGTAGAGCAGACAGCAAGGAGGGGCCAGCAACACATACCTGCGCTCCTGTGTCAGCCACTGCTGATGTTGACGAGGTCTTGTCCTCTCCATGGGTGACGACGACTTCAATCTTGGGTTGTGTGGAGAGGTGAGACTCGGCAATAACGACTCCTAAAGCTTCTGAAGGGGAAGTGCTTGTTGCTGTAAAATCACTCACACGTGCCTTTGTGCTCCTACAATACCTTCTGAAATGGCCAAGCCTCTGGCAGCCATGGCAAGTGACTGATTTGGCTGGGCATGAAGCTTTGTCGGGGGAGTGGTGGCCACCACAATTACCACAGGGCCGGTTGGAGGAGCGCTTGGCAGCCCCGTCTTGGCGTGCTGCTGCTATATCAGGTCTGAAGTCATCCATGGTGTCTGTACCAGCTGCCTGAGCAGTATCACGCCAACATTGTCCACCTAATGCATCTTGACGTGCCGCTTCATATGTACAGCAAACCCCTCTAAGGGCATCAACATCATCAAAAGAATCACACATTTGAAATATATGCCTCTTTAATGCTGGATCACGGAGGCCAACCATTAACTTGCGTAGCAGCATGTACTCGGATAAATCACAATTACACTCGGGGCATTGGAACTCACAATCAGTAGCTTTCTGAGAACTTCTGATAAAAAATTCACTGACTGACTCACTTTGGCCCTGAGACACACTGAAGAATTCTGACCACTGTACTGCTTGGTTTGAAGCACGAAGGACTAGCTTGGCAATGGCATCAAGGGCTGCTTATGATGTGAGGGCACTCCACTGGTCGTAGGAGAACCTGGCGTCGACAGCTCGCTGAAGGGCCGGAACACAGTTAAGTCTGATGTGTTGGACAGCCTCCAGGGGGGACCACTTGCAGAGTTGTAGCCAGCAAGCCATTGACCGCCTCCATGACCTAAAGGCAGAAGATGACATTTCCAATTCACACTTTTCAGGGGCAGCTGACACTGAGCTTCTTGATCTGGTTCCATGGCCCTGTGTGGCAAGGTTGACCATGTTGGCTTGGAGGGATTCTATGGCACGCTGGTGGGCCGCAATTACCGCCTGTGCTTGAGTCATGGTGGTTGCTAGGTCGTGAGGCACTGCATGACCCATGGTAGGAGCTGACCTGCATCCCCTGGGGGTGCTGTGGAATATCCTGTGAGACCGAGACATTGTTGAAGGTCATAGACCTTGGTCAAATACACTGCGCCATGTAGGATCTTCCAATAATGCTAGGGGAACTCCATAAATAAGACACAGGAAGATGTAGCTCTTGTTTACTTCTCAAGCGGTAGCTGTACATAGTTGCCAGATTGGTATCACAGTGTTGCCAAATCCTACAGGATGGTGAGGTGGATATGCATATACTGTACAGTATATGGTGTGACAAGGAAATATTACACAACACTTAAGTTCAGAGATTGATTGCACTTAAAAGGCAGCATAGCAGTTATGTATAAGTAGGCTTAGATCATTTAGATATGTTGAGACGATGGCAGATGAGTTTTTGATGGGTAAATGCATGTAGATGTATGTGGAGATATGAAGAACTTAATACTTTGGAAGACTTAGGGTTAGAGGCCCCAGCACTGGTTGAAGTGGATACAAAATACTTCCTCTGTACTCCCTGCATGTCGTAAGAGGCGACTAAAAGGGACGGGTAGACGGGACTCATTAGCCTTAGCAGGAAGCCTAGTCGAGGGGAAGGAAATCCCCAAACAACAAACCCCCTCATGGACTCCAGCAACCATGGGGAAGAGCCAGCTGGTTTGGGGTAGGACCTGCGACCCGACCCCACAAAAACCAAAGCTGCCACCAAACATAATTTAGGAAAGTGAACCAGGTGCCCACGACCCAGGCTCAGCATCTCTGGGGAGTCCAATGCCAGGCATACCTGGCTCGGCTGACGGGAATTAAGAAGGGGTGCCAGTTGTGACGAGTACAGGGTTAAACTTTCAGGACCCCTGCACTCTGAATGGCGGCGGATCCCCCAGAAAACCTCTTGACTTGTGGGGTGGCCATAAGAAAAAGAAACACCAAGAATACTGAGAGAAGATGAAGGGTTGATTTGTGTATTGTATACGTGTAATGGATAGACGTATTGAAGTTCTTGATGGGTAGATAAATGGAGAAATTGGGTTTTACAAATATTGAAAGTAACAAGATTTTCTCACCCCAACCGGAAATAGTTTAAAGATCAGAAGATAGGCGTGCTATGGCCTTATCATGAAAGTTTGTAAGTGATTGCATGCTGGGTCATTGTGGAAAACTAGTTGAATAGTGTAAGGTAGAGTCATCAGCATATGAGTGGATAGGACATGAGGTACAGTTGAACAGAAAATTACTGAACATTAGAAAGAGAACTGGAGACAGGACAGAACCCTAAAGAACACCGGAGTTGATAGGTTGAGGAAGTGAGCGATGGTCGTCCACAACCGCTGCGGAACGACCAGAAATGAAATTAGAGACAAAGGCACAGATGGAGGGATAGAAACCGAAGGAGGATAGTTTAGAGATTAAAGATTTGTGTCAGATTCTATCGAAGGCTTTCGATATGTGTAGCGCTATAGAAAAGGTCTCACTGAAGTCCCAAACAAAGGATCATGACCAAGAGTTCATAAGATAAGAAAGAAGATCACCAGTAGAGTGGCCGTTAAGGAAACCATACTGACGATCTGAAAGTAAGTTAGGGGAAGACAAACGCTTTAGAAATTTTGAGTTCAGAATAGTTTAAAAAGTTTAGAGATGCAAGAAATGAGTGCAATTGGACGATAGTTGGAGAGTTGAGAGGGGTCACCCTTCTTTGGGACAGGTTGAATGAGAGAAAACTTCCAGCAAAAAGGAAAGACGGATATGAATGACTTTGGCTAGGCAGGAAGAACCGTTTTTTAGTACAACAGGAGGAATACCATTTAGTCCATACGGCTTCGTAGTATTAAGACCAGAGAGGGCAGAAAAAACATCCTTAGAAGCGATTATGATATTAGGCATAAGTAAGAGGGTAAGGTGAAGAGGGATTGGACAGCATCGGAATCATGCACGGTGGAGTTTTTAGCGAAAGTTTGAGCGAAGAATTGAGCTTTGTCAGAGGAAGATGTGGTGCCACGGTGGTGCTGTCAGAGTGGAAAAGAAAAGGGAAAGACGGGGAAGTAAAATTGTTGGAGAGGTTTTTGACTAGATGCTAGAAAACTTAAGAATAGCTTGAGTTAGAAAGTTAAGAACATTTATTATTTATGAAAGAGTTTTTTTGGCGCGTTGAAGAACAGATTTTGCTTGATTCCTTGCAGAAACATAAAAAATACAAGATTCTTGAGTTAAAAGGCGACGGTAACATTTGAATGTTTCCTCTTTATTGCGGACAGCAGTAGAACAAGCGTGAGTAAACCAAGAATTTGTTTGCATCAGACTGAGAGAAAGAAAATGGAATGTATGCCTCCATGCCCGAGTGGATTACCTCGGTAATGCGTTCGGCTCACTCCGAGGCCACGGAAGCAGAAATCATTCCACTAAAGTAACTAGTGCATTAAAACCTAACTTTATTTCCCTCCTCACCAGATTGACGGTAGCGGGAGCAAGAACCCGGGTGTGATGATGGTGGTGCCGGGCCTGGTGGTGATACTACTAGCTGGGGTGATAGTGGCTTTGGGTTACCGCCTCTACCATCGTCACCGCCGCAGTATCGCCACCCGCCTCGCACCCTTCTGTGGCTTCTGTGGCTACTGTGCCCCCACCTCTGTCAACAACAACCACGAGAACAATCATCATCATCACCGCAGGGACCCACTCTCCCAGATTGAGAACGATTCAGACACCGAGACGGAGTTGTGACGAAACGGGGTCCCC
Organism: Paralithodes platypus; assembly: GCA_032716605.1. Lineage (NCBI taxonomy): Eukaryota > Metazoa > Arthropoda > Malacostraca > Decapoda > Lithodidae > Paralithodes > Paralithodes platypus. The sequence continues at coordinate 29,716,575 of CM064504.1, read as the reverse complement.
AAGAGAGCCGATCTGTAAATAAGTGGGACCTATCATTAAGAGAAGGCATGTCGTTACTGAGGTGATGATAACTGGATGTTCTATTACCTCAATTGAGTACCTCGATTGCGAATAATTCAGACAACGAGATAAGGGTGTGAAGAAACGGGGTCCTCAAGAGAGACAATTTGTAATTGAGAGGGACCTACCTTTAAGAGAAGTTGTGTTGTTACTGAAACGTTTTTTCATTATATAAAGGTATCGGTAGTTGCAGCTTCTGCTGCCTTGTGAGTTACTTCTTTTTACAAGTGGTTCGAGTAGGTCTGTAATACTGTTGGATGAACTTAAGAGTTACAATCACTACCAGTGAGAATGTTCCCAATAGTCTATATTTAATGCTGTTAAATTAATTTATAGTTATAATCACTATTGGATAACATTGTGATAAGTAGTTGTAGTGGATATGTAATGCTGCTGGATGAATTATAAATTACAATCACTATTGGTACCAGACACATGGATTAATATTTCGTCAAGTGCTTGTGATGTCTGTAACACTAAAGCCAACGCCTGTCCTAGAAATCACTATGATAATCACCATAGTCCTCACTACCTACCTATGTTGCTTGACACATGAAACCTAATGGATACCACGTCAGCAGTGCGACTTAAGGTACACTGGTGATTATAGGGTAGGTAGCGATTTACATATGGAGTCTGGTGTACAGTATTTATATTTACTGTCACAAACCATAATGGACAGATTATCTACTGTAGAAATTTGTGATGTGTGGATTTGTGACGATCTTGGATTCATAGTTTTGAAAATATGACTGTAAACTTTGACTATTCGTTTTGTGATGATTTTTGGAATTACAGTCATTTGATTTTTAGATGAATGCAGTGCTACAATTACTGTTGGACACTATGTAACCATAAGTGGTAATTCAATGAACACTATTTATTGACTTGACACATGTGGAAAAGTGATAAGTGTTGAATGAATTCACAGTTCAACACCACTAATGAACCTAATTGGTGATGTTGAATGAACTATATTTACTTGAGAAATATTTGTGTTTATAGGGTGTAATTTCAGCCTTCATTGAAAGAGATAGTACCGTATGTGATCGTATACCAAACAAAATGTCACTTGTTTATTATTAGTCGCTGGTATTGCACCACAAATATCTGCCTGATGCTGAGTAAGTTGTTGTAAGTATATACAGCAATATATGTAAATAATTCCGTTGGAAAAATAATGGAGTATGATATTAGTGTGATACCAATTTTAGTAAGAATTAACGGTGTGACACCCACGAGACCCATCAATTTTTGTGAGGCCTACAGATTAGTCATATCACATATTTATTACTATATACTGTATATCCTTACTGTTGCAAATGTATTAGAAGGAAGATATATAAGAAAATAATACTACTCTCCCTATTAACAGTCCCACCAGCATCTCTGCCAAGTTTAGATATCAGTCGTCTGTCTAGACAATGTCTACACTCTTTGAAAATTACGTTAAATGATCAACCAATGGTATTGGATTTCCTTGGGGTATCCCCGATGACATCACACCCATTTACCCAATTACCTGCATAGGCCTATTTCCCAAAATTTCTTTTTATGGAGAGGAAGGATTACTGCCGGCTCTGGTCGTCATTGTATATCATGGCGTCTCTTATGTTGGTTTTACTCTCATGCATCATTTGATTTTTGTGTGTATGTGTGTTTGATTTTCGTTCATATGCAGTGGATATATTTACCGAGGACTGTCGGAAGTGAGTATTTACTCATTATCCAACAATAGATTCTGTTAGGGAAGATGAGGTTTTGACCCCCTACTGTTAAGATATTATTATGTAAAACTTGCAAAATAAACAAACGAAAACAGGGACTACATAATATAAAGACAAAAGAACTTATCAAAATCACTATGTGGAAATAACAATTTAGCAAAATACAATTTTGAAATAAAAGAATGTCAATAAGCCTGGGGTAGGGATGGTGAACTCCCCTCAACAAATCCTATATCCCCCTGCAAATGGTTATTGCCAAATAGAGCCTATTTTTCCTTTGTTATCATCTTTAACCCCACATTTTCGCTGATCTTCATAGCACTCTCCATTAGTTCAGTTCAGTTCAGTTGAAGGTTGGGAGGTTTAAAACGCTTTTCTAACGGCACTTCCCTAGGCAGTTATATATTTACTCTTTGTGTCTGTGGCATGCTCATATTTTTAAAAGTTATTCTGTATAATGTTTGTTTTGACAACACTTAATTGTAGTTCCTTCTCTTTCTGTTTGATTTTCTTTTTCTCTTGTGTCTTACTCTTTCTTCTGACTTCTTAGTTAAGTATCTTATTTCTTCCTTTCCACTTCCATTTGTTTCTTTCTTTTTAGTTAGTAAAGCTCCTTCCATTTTCTGTCTCTCGTTCTCCACATTCTATACACAACTTCCTTTACTCTCTCTATATTTTTTTTTTTTTTAATAGTAAACTCCCTATTACATTGTTCTCTTCCTCTGCATATGGTTGTTGTAGAAATGGTTCACCACTTCTTTCTTCCTGATAGGCTGGACACCACAGTGGGGGCCGTGTTTTTAGATTGTTGTATAATGGTTAGATACTCGTTTTCGACGGTCCTTGGTTGTTGTTGTTCCCAAGGCTGCCTAGCCGAAGTGCCCCGAGTCCCTAAGGAAGGCCTTGGCCGCTATCAGGCTTTCCCACAGGGCTCTCAAGGAGCGTAGATTATGTTGTTGGTGTAAGTGATATACGGTCCTTGGTATATAACAACACTGTATATCAAAGAAAAAATGTATGTACTGTATGTATGTATTTACTCAGGCCCATTCCCCACTTTTCTTTCTGTATGTATGTATGTATTTACTCAGGCTCATTCCCCACTTTTCCTTATTTTTTCTGGGGGTGGCCGACTCGAGACAGAGCCCGAATAGGGACAATACAACAGAAAACACTGAACACATACAAACAAAATACAAATTCACACACATCTAGGCCACCCAGGAAAAGACCCAGAGACAGGGTCACCAAGGTCCCTCCAGCACTCCCCCGGCTCCCGACCACCCAGAGAGGTTCCGGTCTCAGCAGGCAGACATGCAGCGAAGCCGAAACTACAAGCCCGCCCACCACACTTCCAGGCGCACCCTTCATATACACCGGCTGCCCGGGCCAGGCGCCTGATGGACTATTATCTAATCCAACTTGTGCCCGACCCCCTCTCCCAAATGACCACGTGTTCACTCATCTATTCACAAGCATTCTCCATTCATTCCTGTTTATTACCACTTCCCTTGCCTGATATATAGTCATTCCTCTATCATCCAAAGCTTGTCTTACACAGTCTCTCCATCTCAATGGGGGTCTTCCTGCCCCTCTATCTCCCCTTGTATCTGACTCACATATTCTCTTTGTAAGCCTTTCATCTTCCATTCGTTCAACATGACCATACCAGCTCAGCACCCTTCTGTCCACTCTGGCCGACAAATGTTCCTGCGGCCCCACTCTCCTATGTATCTCTTCATTCCTAAATCTGTTGCTAAAACTCATGGGTGTCACACGGTTAAAATTTAACCCAATTTGTTAGTGCAAGATACTTGGGGCTGTGACATTTATTTGTTGGCCAATATTGTATTATTGTGTCCTCAACTGAAAATGTAGATAATATATTATGATAATCAATTAACAAAAGTCTTAATATGGACACCACCTTCATTAATGGATTTGTAATTAATGGTGTCAGATAAGGAAGATGCATTTGGAAACTGATGCAGTACAGACTATTAAGGTATACTCTGTTCAGTTTAAGTAGACGACTTATCCTCTATGCTTCACATTTGTTTATATTTAAAAACAAGAAAAAATTGTAAGAGTTGTGTTAGTGGGCGGATTGTCGCTTTGTTTACATTACGTTTGCGTCTAATTTGAAAAATTATTTTCCTAATTTAAGGCTTAAATCATCTAAATAACCTTAAACCCCAACCTAACCTAGTATTATTAGTGGGAGCTACTATCTCTACGCCCATTAGTGGGGGTGGGGGGGCAGCAGTCCCCACTAATAATACTATGTTAGGTTAGGTTAAGGTCATTTTAATACTTTACGGCATATATATTTATATGATTCAGATCAAAATCAGTCAAATTAGACGCAAACGTAATGTAATAAAAGCGACGATACTCTCGCCAACACAACTATTCCAAAAATATTATCTTCTATGCTTCAAAATTTGTGGATATTGAAAAATATATAACAATCTCCTTTAATGTAATTATTATTAATAAATAGTAACTTATTTCTGTGCTAAACTCTGGCCATAGCTCAGTAATGAAAAGAGGGACATGCTAATGTCTCCTGGAGTGCATACCAACCGATGACCATAATGCGGCTACACTTTCAGAATAGGATTCTTCCCTTTTCTATGAATCCAAAGTTATAGCATCCCTGCTGGCTGTGGCAAAGTGTGAAGTCATAGTAGCTACATTATGGTTGGTTGCTACACTTCCTAGGTCAAGTTGAACACAGTAAAATAGCCTACAAAATGAACATAGTGTAAACATTGCTGGACTTAACCTCTGAAGTGCGCATGGGGGTAATTGGAAACGTCCCCCTGTGCTGACGTATTTGAGGTGTTTCCGTCACTAAAATATTCATTGTGCCATTAATAGCATTAATACTTATCCATATGCGCCTATTATGGGTTGATTATAAAGGTATTAACCTGAAACAACAATAAAACGAGTGAAAACAGCGTTTGGATGGTCAAAATCGGAGATATAGCCCGCGAGTTGTATAATGTATGGGTGAGGCAATCTGCTTTCCCGCCAATTTCCCCCAAGGCCACTGAGACACAGTCGATCGATACTCTCTCTCTCTCTCTTGCACTCGCTTGCTATCAGTGATGACCACACCCTCCAATCGGATTTCTAATGTTAGCACGAAAATATACCTCAGAATAAGGGAATAACAGGGAAAATAGGTGATAACTGAAGGAGAGGAGGAAAGTGGGGAAGGAGGGGAGGTAGAGGACTGAGATTTTGCATGGCCCAGGGGCCAAAAAACAAAACAAAAAAAAACAAAAAAAAAAATAACAAAATATTTTTTTTTCGATGTCAAAAGTTGATTTTTTTTTTCTCTGACTCTTAAGAGTCTCCCCGCAGTGCGCCGGGGGAACTCTTAAGAGTCTCCCCGCAGCTCCCGGGTTAAGAAATGTGCGGTATTATGAACCTCGCAAATGACGCACTGTAAAATAAGATAGTACAGTAGTAGCCATGGGTTAAGTTACATATTTTGTTCTGCACATCAATAGTCACTAAAATTATTAAATATTCAACACTTGAGGCCTCCTTTAAGCTGAAAAAAACTGTTAGGTAGATATTTATTAGTTATTCAGTCAGTTTTCTCATAACTGTTCAAACCTATCCTAATCTATCCTAGCTTAAGCTTCACCTGATCTAGCCTAACCTTAATCTATGCTAACTTAACTGAATATCACCATAGTGAACAGATTTGTTATTTTCATTTCATTCACAGTAAATTTGGCCAAGCCTAGCCTAATTATACCCCAATATATTCTAGCCTAAGCTTAACTTAAAGCCTAACTTAACCTACCCTAATTTACCTTGCATAACCTTAACCTAAAAGTATCTGTAACTTAACTTATCTCAACCTTCCTAATTTATTCTAGTTTAAACGTGATAAGAAACAACCTGTAATATTTTTAACCTTATCTTAACCTACCCTAATCTTTCTTGGCATAAATTTTACCTAACCTAACCATAACTTATATGAACTAAGCCCTTTTCATTCTTTCAATTTTCATTTTGGGGGAGGAAAGACTGTTAAGCAAAATGGTTTGTGGGCAAAGCAACCGGTTTATGGATTACAAGTGAAATTGATAGTGGTATTTGGATTAAAAGTGTGAGGAACAAAATTAAAATACATTAGGATGGCAGTCTAAAGTTATATATAATGTCATGTCCTTACATATTTTCTTTTTTATTATTAATATTATTGTTAATTCTCCCTGGTTAACAAAAAACAATACGTATTTTGAATTATTCGAAAATTAACCTATAGGTACAATTTATCAGGAGGTAATGTATAATTATAATAATAATAATAAAAACTATTTGTCTACAGCCTACTGGGAAAAAGCCCTCATAAGGCTGGGAATGTATAATGATGCTAACTATCCCAGTCCTTTAACCTAATATGGTCTCAACCCCAACACAGTATGCTACCCAGAAGCAACCCAATCAATCAATTGGCCACTTGCGAGTTTCAGGCTATAATGAAGTTGTAGCTGTAGACATCGATAATTAACAGAATTATCACATAAATTGCGGTTGTAGTGCTTATATAAATACATAAAACCCAATTCAACATACTTTTTATCCATTAAATTTATTATCGATGTTTACAGTTCCAACTTCCTTATAGCCTGAAACTCGCAAGTGGCCAATTGACTGAACTACTGTAATTAGAATGTATTGTAACCTGTTTACTGTAGGTATGCATAATGGCAGATACCCTATACATGGTGATTTTGGTCGACCATTTCTACAGTTGTCATATTGCTATAGAACAGTCTTGGAGGAACATTAATGCAAAGTCATAAAAATACTTTTCCTGCAATTTGTGGGTTAGTTTATTGTTGCAGCTTCTGTTTAGGATTTATAAAAAAACAGCTTGTTAAGACAACAATCTTCAGTATAGTTTCTAATACCAATGCAAAGGAATCCTTAAATATTACCTAAATAATTTTGCCAATCAAAATGTGTTGGTAAGAATGATAAGTTGTTTAAGATTAGTGTAAGATGTTAATAATGGAAACACTGCTAGAGTGAATAAAGGTGCGGTACCGGTATTATGAACCTCGCAAATAACGCACTGTGAAATTAGATATTAGTGTCATTGTACTAAATCACCATTATTCTGCACATAATTAGTAGCTAGCCATGTTCACTCTGACACGGTGAACCATTATATATATATTTAGCATTCAATCAAATTACTTAAACGAATACTGAAGAATGTGATCTTAGCTGAAATGAAGTACATATATGTGTGAAACATGGCATATATAGTTAAGTAACCTGGAGAATTAACTCTATAGTAACAACTGTTCAGGAATATGGACTTTGGAGTAGGGTCCCATTCCATCATGGCAACAGATTATGTATACAAATGTGTGGTGTGTGTGTGTATACATATGTATGTGTGGTGTGTGTAAATGTAAGGTGTGTTACAGTGAATTCAGATTGGTTAGATTGGGCAATCAATCAGCTGGAAAGTTACAGGTTCTGGTTTGCATTCACCCTGATTGATCAATCAGTCACAATCACTCAAGTGATGGCAACAGATTCAACAATCAGAGTGAACGCCACCGATTGCAATCCGAACTCAGTCCAAAAGCATGGCTAGCCAGTAAAGATGAAAGTCAGCAAAACAATAAATATGCCTTTCATTCAATCACTTGGCACTTAACATAAATTGTTTCTTAAATGTATAGCATTAAATGGATAAATATTGTATTGTTGCCGAGCTCAATATCTTTACAATAATAGCCTTCATCACTTCAAGTAGAAAACTAAGCTGACTGGCCAATCAAAGGAGAGATTTTTTTTTTATTGATCTTGCCATTTGTCTTGAGTGATCAAGTTAGCTATCGCTCATTCACTATCGGACAAATTATCAATTGCCTGGGTGGAAGCACCCCAAGAATCTGGTTGTCCTCTATTCACCAGACATGAATTTAAATACATACATAAATTTAAAGACCGAGTGATCCACACAAATTGCGGTTCCAGTCTAACGTATTAATGGCGGCGCTCGAGGCAGCCTTGTTCAGAGCTGCCTCATTTTGTCAGGTTTTTCATTCAAGATCAGACCACATGGACTAGTTTGATTGAAGTTTGATTCTATCTCTGGTCATGTGATGAGTAGCCTATATAACGAGTTACTTCCTCATGATGAATGTTAAATAATTGGTTGAGTGAGTGTTGGCATGACATATAACTGAGATGGGGGTTTTCTATTGTGAACAGTGTATAATTTGAATCGGTTGATATAATGATTATCGTAGGTCTTATTAATCGCCATTTCTTCCTCCCCTTAGGAATTCCCTAGCACTGGATATACTTTACCACATATTTAAATAGCCCTTCCATTTTACTGAAATAATATCATATAGTGGTAACGAGAATATATGTTTAATTTCAAGATCCTCATCAGAATGAAGTGGTTATTTGATAGATATAATTTAGTTTGCTGTAATTCTACTGACCGAAACTTGCATCCTAAGCTGAATAGAACCACCTGGTAGTGTCTAGATATGATAGATAGCCTTAAGCAGATGTAGCTGGATGCCTTCACCCTGTAATATTAAGCAATGTTCACATGATCGATATTACCATTGAATTTGCATTGAAGTTTGAGTTTCTACAACAAGTCATATAATTTGGAGATATTTGTGAAATATTTTCAATTTAATTTAATTGTACATGATTATGGGCTACCTGTTTTTTCCATCATTGATTAAGTGAGCGTATGGGAAGCGAGAGAATGACTAAGAGAGTGTATGAGAGTGAGGTGGAAGGACAGAGAGGGAGAGGCAGATGGAGAATGAGGTGAAAAGATGGAGTTGAGAAGTATATGCATGAAAGTGGTGTTGGATGAGAGGAGGGGTGTTGGCTGATGAGGACAGAGGTGCATTGGGATGATCCATTCATGTCCACCCCTTCAGGGATCATGGCATCTTGCAATAGATAGATAGATAGAGAATAAGTAAAAATCGTTGGATTATGCATTCCGACACTCTAAACTTTAACTCTGATTCATTGGATCCAATCCATGCTACTTATAATATTGTTCATGTGACATTTTTTTTAATTTATTAGTTGAAAATGTTTAAGGTATTTATCTAAATCTGCAGCTGATGTGATAATGTGCAACTTTGCATGTACAGTATTTATCTTTCATGAGTAACTGATAAGAATGTTTAAAAGGAACCAAATTGGCCATTTAGCTAATGTACGAGTAGGTAATGTTGTGTCGTGAAGTATTTTGAAGTTTTCCTTGCAAAACACCATCTGGAGAAAGTCTTCCATCCACGGCTTGCAAAATGTAGTTCAGGTAGACGAGCCACTGAGTATGCAGTGGTCCCATTAGTACGCAAAATAAAATAAAAATACCACACATACCACGGTTCATAAATTCATAATTTCAATATTGTACAATAGTTAAAGTCCATAATGAAATTTAATCTATTACTCTAACTATTGATTTGTGTAAATTGTGTGTGTATTGTTTTTCTATATACAGTATAGTATACTAACTGGGCCACCATGTACAATTGTCTGGTCTACCCTACATTAGCTTGCATCGCTCTGTTTTTTATGGCAGTATTCTTAGGAGTGTGGTTCTTTTCAGTAATCCAACTTGATTGTCTAGTATCCAACATTAATTTCACCCATGCATTTATGTCTCCACCTGTCTTCAAAATCACTTTTAATATCAGGAACATCAAAACTGTCTTACCGTATTCATACAGGTATTACTCGAACATAAACCTGATACCGGTACAATTTACCTGAGCAGCACTGTTTCTGAACATTTGTAATATCTCAAATTCCAGCCAACTTATTGTTCACAATATGCCAAAATCCCATTGTTTCTTCTATACTTTATGTGTTTTTGTTATTTACCCATAATTATGTCTGTTTAGGCATTTTCATAAAACTGTATTTGGATTCATATAATTTTTGAGAAGTTTTGAGGAAATACTGTACAGGAGCAACAGAGGTCATATTTATCTGTCAGTAGCATGACATCTCACTGTAAATGGCACTCGTACAAAATGAGCAAAGGGTAAGTGTGTTTTTTTTTTGCTGTAAATAATTGTAACTTTATCGTGCAAATAAGCATCCCTCTCTAGAATAATTACCATAGTGTTGAAATCTAAACTAACTAAACAAATAGTGTTTATCGTAAAGACATTGGAGTTTTGGTCCTTCTTAAGCCTAAGAGATCCAACCACTATAGAGTGCACATCCTCTATCCCAGAAATATTGGAGGGTGATGCAAGCACACCTCACTATCAACCATCTTACCATGCCCATAGCTTCATTGCCACATATTAAATACTTGGTAAAAGTATATCACTTAACAAGGCATCTGTAGTTCTATAGATAAGCATAAAATCTTGGTACAGTATTTAATACTGTGGTTTAATTTTTTTTAAATCTAGTGTAATATCCTTCTTTTTTTTAGGGGTGGGGGGGGGGTGCTTATTTTAAGATGTATTTCCCTTAAAAACGGCTGGATTATGCATAGTCTTGGTCCAGTTTCATATCTATTTCAACTGACAGTAAATTGCCACGTCCCCATGTTATTATTATCTTGGTACAGGTATTTTTAAGATTTTGTAGCAAAATATGTGGTTACATAAGAAAATTTGGCATTCAAACAGAGATAATTTTCATATTTTTCCAATATGTATCAAGAAATCAACTTGGAAACCAAAAGGCTTAAATGTTTCCGCCAGGTGAAAAATACTCTAGTCTACAGTAGTATATAGCTCCAAAACTGTTGTAGCTTATATATACGTCCGGACCCTTGCTACCGAAGAAATAGGCATCATTGGACCTCCAAGCAAACTACAGTACTGTATACTCTGTTTCTTGTCATCTGACGGTAAATTGAATCCCTTAGCAGCTAATTTCTCGATACTTAATGGAAAAATATTAAACCGCTATGTCTGCATCATATTTAGACCAAGTTTATATAATTAGCATCATAAAATACTATAAAATGTCAAAATAACCGAGATATCTTGATGGGAACTTTGCAATTTACCGTCGGTTGAAAAGAAACAGGGTATAGTTGAGCACCCCTGCTGTACAGTATTTCTTTATGTTGGTTAGATTTCCAATCATGTATTCACGGCACTGTGAATTCCACTTACCTCACCCTAATGATACAATTAGTAGTGTAATAAGTCAACACACAGAAGATGTCACTTATTAGCTTTAACTTAAGGGGTAAATCACCAAAACAATATTTGTTGTAATATTTATCATGCTTTTGTAAAGTTTGTTTCTTTGTGTGTGTTTCTATTTTATTGTTTTACTAATGGACTTGCTTTGCCCAATAAAATCATCCATGCACTTAGTTTATGAATGATAAAGCATTTAATGTTCAGAATTTAGCCACTGAAATATAATACAGGTACATTTAGAAGATTACCATATGCATTATAGCATTGTACAAAAAGGAATACATGTAGGCCTAGTTACTAAAGGAAAGCTGCTTCAGATAATAACATATAATTCATTCTAGATCTTGTGCTTCAAGGTATTGCACGCATGTAATAATGAACAAATTAATAGTAGGCCTACATATATAGTTTATTCACATATTCCACTGAGTTATTTCATGAAAAATGTGTCTTCAGTATTCTATATTGTGTATAATATTAAATATTTGTGTTTATACCTGTATAATTGTATAATTTCCTAAAAAACTCATAAGTGTTCATTCATATTTTAGGTATACAATATATGCACGGATTGTCTGTTTCTATATGAAAATAAGCACTTATGTCTGTGTTTATAGTGATACCTACAATTTTTAGTAAGCCCATATTTTCATGACTCCACTGTATATTTTCATAATATATTTTCTGGGGCATGTTTTGGTGCGTCTACTTGCTAAATATATATTCAGTAAATTCTGGTACTGCGGGAATATGTGTAAACTCACATCCCTGTGTATTCAGACCAGCTCTCCCTCTATTAATGCTATTATATATTAACTAGTAAAATATGGTTCAATATTTTAATTAGAGAGACGTCTCTCATTTAATTTTGACAGTGTAATGAAGCGGAGAGCAGATATATAAATTATACCTTTACATGTGGTTGATGCATTATAGGCTACAGTAACTCGCTTATGACATAATTTGTGGGAAATAGCAGAGTAAGTTACTGTACTGTATATGGTATAAGGAAAAAAATCAAAATATCAAAGAAATTCCATCAGAGATATATTATTGAACTGTAAACACAAATGTACCAGTTCTACGATATAGGCCAAAGTTGGATTGACATACAACACTACAGTGTCATATGATACAAAACTCCCCTTCCTCCTCCACTTTCACTTTACATTATGAACAGGGTGGATTTCAAAGTGGATAAGGATGTGTGGATCATATTTTTGCAGTGAGACAGATGATAGGGAAAGCATGTGAAAAACATAAGAAGGTATACATGGCATTCATGGATCTTGAGAAAGCATATGGCAAAGTTAATAGAAAAGGATTATGAAAAAGTTTTAGAGCTGTATGCTGTACAAGACAATTTGTTGAATGCTGTGAAGAGTTTTTATGATGGTAGTGAAGCATGTGTAATAATATATAGCACATTAAGTGAGTGGTTTAGTGTGCATGTCGGAGTGAGACGGGTATGTGTGATGTTACCCTGGTTGTTTAATATCTACATGGATGGGGTAATGAGAGAAGTAAAGGACAGTACAAGAAGAGAGGGAGTAGACATGGTGAGTGATGGGAACAGAATGACTGTCACTAATGTGTTGTATGCAGATGACACAATGTGATGTGCCGAGGGCGAGAATGACCTGTGCCAGATAGTGGAGATATTTGTGGAAGTTTGTGAAAGACGAAGCAAATTAATGGTAGTAGAAAGAGGAGACAGTGTGTGTGATGTAAGAATTAATGGAGAGCAGCTTAAGCTAGTAGAAGAATGTATGTAATTGGGAGCTATGATTGAGAAAAAGGGAAAATGTACAAGAAAAGTAGAAAAAAGAGTAACACAAGGAAGAAAGGTAGCTGGAGCAATGAAAACCTTGTCTAGGAGCAGAAACTTGAGTATGGAAGCAGTGAGAGGATTGCATGAGGGTGTGTGGTGCCGACATAGATGTATGGATGTGAAACTCTGGTATGGTATAGTAATGAAAAGTCACGAGTAAGAGCAGTTGAAATGGATTTGCTAAGAAATATGTGTGGAGTTCAAAAAATCGACAAAGTAATTAGTGTGAACATAAAGGAGGCATGTGCAGTTAACCTAAGAAGTGCGCATGGGGGGGTATGAGACACCACACTCCTGTGCTGACGTATTTGAGCTGTTCCCATCACTAATATCGTTATTTTACCATAAATAGCATTAATACTTATCCATATGCGCCTATTATAGGTTGATTATAAAGGTATTAACCTGTTACAACAATAAAACAAGTGGAAACAGTGTTTGGATGGTCAAAATCGGCGATACAGGCCGGGAGTTACATAATGTATGGCTGAGGCAACCTCCCTGCCCTCCTCTCCTCCTCTTGTCTGGAGAGACACTGTTACGCAATAGTCTCTCTCTCGCTCTTTCCCACGCTTGGTAACAGTGATGACAACGCCCTGCTACCAACTCGCTAATGTTAGCACGAAAATAGACCACAGAATAAGGGAATAACAGGGAAAATAGGTGATAACTGAAGGAGGGGAGGAAAGTGGGGAAGGAGGGGAGATGGAAGAGTGATATTTGACATTGCCCAGGGGCAAAACAAAAAAAATTGGGGTGTTTTAAATGGATTTTTTGTTTCCCTTACTCTTAAGAGTCTTCCCGCAGTCCGCCGGGGGAACTCTTAAGCGTCTCCCCGCAGTTCCCGGGTTAAGAAATCGGTAGAGCAAAAGGTTGAAGAAAGTGTTCTCAGAATCTCAGATGGTATAGTCACATGACAAGAATGCCTGAAGAAAGAATAGTTAAAAGGATCTATGTCAGTGAAGTGGAAGGAAGAAGAAGGTGTGAAAGAATGACAGAAAAACAGTTTTTGGTGTTTTGGAAAGAAGTGTGGTGTGCTTGTTAAGTGTAGTGAAATGGATAGAGGAAGAGGTATTTGTGAGAGCTAGCTGGATTACTCTCTGTAGGTGAGACACAAACAGAAACAGTGAAGGAGGCCAGACAAATAAAACAGGATCTGGGGGGGTTATAGCATATCCAGTAGTTTCTTAGATTAGAGGTCAATACACCGAAAACACCCATTTTCTATTCATAAACTCCACTAGGGGCGTAATTTCTTATATATTTTCAACTGCTTGAGTACCCCGTTTTCATTATATTCAAGCTATCATTCGGCAATTTTACTCAGTTTAGGGAACACCTTTGTGAATCAGAGGATTATTTTGCATAGCTTTTCCCCTTCGATTCCTGTAGTACCTTCCTAAGCATAGTAAAGTTGTTTGAATATGAGCCAAAATAAATATAGATGACTCTACTGTATTGAAAGGGTTAACCCAAAAACGATTTTATGAGTAAATCAAATTTAGTTCATTCTAAATAAATGATGACTATTGAGGCCCAGCTCTAACAACTTTGACCTTGTATATTATGTGTAGGGTATTGAGTAAATAAATATGACGCACCGAGGTACATCCCAAAGATGTATAATCATGCTTTGATCTGTAATTCTTTGGTAATAATGTACAGTCCTTTTCTCTGAAGCATTTGCAAAGGACTAGTCATATCACGATTGTTGAAGTGTTAAGCTTTAATGTGTTCTGTCCAGATTGATGCTGATACTGTAATATATTTTATACTAATGTGGGGTAAAATCAGCCTGTGTTTTATTTCCTTTTAACCTCTAGAAATCCAAACCTCCTCCCTCTCTCATGTCTCGTATGCTACTGAGAGATTAGGGGATGTCTCAGACTGGGTAGAGGGCCGGAGAAAGAGTCCCCCATCCTCCCCCCTCTCTCCCAGCCATCTTTGCACGAAAATACTCGATAAATATCAGGAATAATAGGGAAAATACCGGATAATTGAGGAGGAGGCAAGAGGGGGATAATTAAGGGAGGGGGTGTTGGGACACATGTGAACGAGTGATAGGAGGTATGGAGAGGAATTATCTCACCTAATCACATATTGCTTTGTTTTGAGTGCCAGTGGGGTGTTTTGAAAGTTTTTTTTTATGCCTTGGCTCTTAACCCATGAAGCGCGATAGGCCTCAAGGAAGGGTCACCATAGCGAACGCGATAGGCCTCATGGAAGCAAGACCATAAAAAAAAAACTTCCAAAACATCCCATGGGCTCTCAAAACAAAGGAATTTGTCGCTAGGTGAGATAATTCCCCTCTAGTACTCATCCATATGTTTCTCACCCCCCCCCCCCCTTCCCCACCTTATTCCCCCTCCTCAATTATCACCTATTTTTGCTCTTATTTTTTCATCATTTATCGGTTATTTTTCTCCCGCGGTAACAAGTGGGTTGCATAAAAGATCGTTAAATAACACCGAGACACCGCCCCGCTCGCCTCAGCTACCTCACAGACAGCGAGAGGGGAGGGTTGCGCCTGGCTTGAGCACTCTCGCCTGAGAATATGACCGGGTGGCGAATATTTACGTTTTTCACCACCCAAATGCTTTTCCAACTTATTTTAGCACTCTTGAAGGTTCATATATACATCATATATGTAAAATAAAAGCATATTGAAAACAAATAATGCTCTATATCGTAAATATAACTAATTCTGTTAGAATCCAAGGCTAGAAATTCACAAATAAGTACCCTTGCCCCTAGGGTATTTTCGTGTTTAATGGGTTAAGAGGACCCTCGCCTTCGCCCACCAAATCCTCGTCTTTCTTGGGTTAATTGTATGATATTGGTGTCATTTTTGTGTTATTCTGCCTATAAATTGGAAAAACGAGTTCAGCTTAGGAAAGTAGTTAATGATGAAAAGGGTAAATATTTTCTCATTAACAATTATGTTCTCATGTGTTCTTCCTAAACTGTACACAAATATTTAATGATAACTACAAACACATTAAACGGTAGCCTATATTTTCTCATTGAAAGGGATATAAACATAATAGGAGCAACTTTGGAAGTAGTCAAAATATAATACAGAATTGTCAGATTTAAAATGCTAATTGAAATAGTTATTGAAGCCCTTTGTGGGTTTTTTTCTTTCTATATGAGTGAGGGAGACAAAAGGCAGAACTGCCTGTAGCGAGTGCCTCCCCCATAGTTGAAAGAGTGACGGGGCTACAATCAAGGGACGTTCGAGCCAAAATGCCTGGACACACAGAGTTTGAAGCAATTTATGCCATAGGAAGAGGGAAAGACTGATTCTGGGAGAGAGTTCCAGAGCTCAGCTGTTGAATAGAAGAAAGACAGAGTAACGTTTTACTCTTGGGTTGGAGAGTTGCACAGAGTAGGAGTGGGATTGTGTTGCAAGACGGGTACCATGTAGCCTACCCTACGTAAAGGAGGTGGTATATATATACACTGGGAGAGCTCTGAGGAGCACTAGCTGATTATTGTAGTTGCGATAGAATAGCGAGAGAGATGTAACATTGCAGCGAAGAGAGAGAGTTGGTAAGTGGACGGGAATTATGATACGAAAAGCCTTCCTTTCTACTTTATCTAGGAGTGCGGTGTAAGAGGATCCTCTCCACACATGTGAACAATACTCAATACAAAGACGCGTTGTGCCCCTGTAGGCTACAGAGCAAGAAGCTGTGAAGGGGTAAAGAACCCCTTGAGGCGGTTGAACACATCCAGCTTCTGGGAGGCTGCCTTAGCAAGACTGGTAATATATGGTCCTTCCAAGTGAGAGCAGAAGAAAAAGAGACACCAAAAATATTGAGAGAAGATGAAAGATTTATTTTTGTACAGTATTGTTGAAGAATAAGGGATAGTCCGCTGAGAGTTCCAGACGGGTAGATAGATGGAGAAATTGGGTTATGGAAGCATTAGGCCTAAATGCCCCCACACCCGCCCAACCTTCCCCTGACGACCCCTCAAAATTGGCCTACCTGGACCTCGGCCTGTTACTCTTTCTATTAACTTCTGCAACATTCGCGGACTTTCCTCTAATTTTCCTTCTGTTGAACACCATCTCTCCTACAAACCTGACGTTCTTTTCCTCACCAAAACTCAGGTGTCTGAAGCAACTACCAGCAGCCCCTTCTCTGTATCCTCCTACTATCTCTATCCTAGTTTCAAAGCCGAAGGCGGATGTTGTGCATACGTGCGCAACAAACTCACTTGCTCTCGTGTTCCCGATTTGACTCCTCTAAATTCCCAACTTTATGGCTCAAACTTTCCTGTCATTCTCTTGATAGGATGAGGAAGTGAGCGATGGCCATCCACAACCGCAGCTATGGAACGACCGGAAAGGAAATTAGAGACAAAGGCACAGATAGAGGGATAGAAACCGAAGGAGGGTAGTTTAGAAATTAAAGATTTGTGCCAGACTCTATCGAAGGCCTTCGATATGTCTAGTGCAATAGAAAAGGTCTCACCGAAGTCCCGAAAGGAGGATCAATGACCAAGAGTTAGTAAGATGTGAAAAAGATCACCAGTAGAGCGACCCTTGCGGAAGCCAGAAATCAGAAATCAGAATAATAGTGTAGAAAAATTAGAGTTGTCAGTGGACATTAAAGAATAAGGTCGAAAAAAAGAAACTAGTAGGAGTGTAACAGATAGTGGGCTATCCACTTTGCTAATTTTTTAGTATATTATATTTATTCAATTTGTTTCGCAACCTCCTTCGAGCAACAACACGCCACTAGCTTTAATTACCTTTAAATTATGATTCAGGCAAGGACTACACATTCACTTTGCTATTCTAGGTTCCTTCCGGTTATGCTGATTCACCTGTCTGGGGTCCACCGTAGTGGGCCCCAGGCAAGAGTATCAGCAATCCCGATCAGCGGAACTGTATTTCACATATGAACAATGGTTATGCAGGTTGTTTTGTCACTCCACCCGTCATGTCACCCCCATCACTCATCAACCCAAGGTGGTTCCTCCCAGCAAGCTTATTGCCATCACAGCAACACATCTGATTGGAAGAATAGTTGACAAAAGTCTGGGCCCCTAGCAGTGCACCAGCTGGGGAGCAACGCCACAGGCTTTGTCGAATTGTGGTACTGTGTGATTGTCGTAAAGAGGCACTGAGGGATTCACCCCAAGGTCGGTGCTACCTTGGGGGTTTCGATACTGGCTCTCTGTTGGTAATGTCATGGGACTACAGGCGGAGGTACTGGGTGCTCGACCATACTCCTTACCTGCAGAGCCCCTGGGTGAGTCATAAGTTGGTGTTGCTATATCCATGGGTTATGCAATCAGTCCATCTTGTAAGTAAGTTAGGTGCATCGCCATCTGTGCTTCCTCCCGACCACACTGCAGGTTCCATCTCCGGTCATACCCAGTGCCTCCAAGTCACACAACAGGCATAGCGCAGAGATAGTCCAATCCAGTAATGGTCGGAAATTCAGCTGGGTCTGATGTTGTGGGCCCCAGATGGGATCTCAATCAATCAAGTAAAAAGGGGTTCTGGTATGGCCACTTCTAGATTTGATCTCGTTGAGGGAAACCAGGAGTGTTGTCTCCTTATCGGATCGTTAAGGAATTCCAGATTTACGTCAAGTAATGTTCTGACCTTATTCCACAGCTTAGATGCTCTCTCATGTAGCTTGATGTTTATGGCCTTTACTGAGGACTCTCTGTGTATTTCTTCTGTGTTCATTGCAAAGGGGTACTTGGAATCATTGTTTGCCCATCTAAGTGCTTTATTTTGGATCCTTTGTATTTTTTGCATTTGTGTCCTACTTAGAATATTAAGGGGTATAGTGGGGAATTCTATTGTTGGTAAGACAAATGTTTTAACTAAGTGAACTTTGATATTGATTGGTAGGTTATTGAAGACATTTAGTTCTTGTAGAGCCAAGTTGCCTTTGATAGTAAGTGAGTTCACATGATGACAGTAGCCGCTACCGGTGATATTTAATCCCAATATTTTTCCTCTTGTTTTATATTCCATTAAATCCCCATTTACAATGATGTCTTGATTCTTTTTGGTTGCCAGTGGGATTATTGTGAATTTTGTTTGGTTTGTCTTAATTTTCCATTTTCTTTCGAAATGGTTGATTTTTTCAATTTCTTGTCCCACAAGTGTGGCCATTAATATCCTTGATTTTCCCCCGTAAGTTATTATTTGAGTGATATCATCTGCGTAACTAATATTGTGGCAGTAGGCGGCTGGCTGTGGCATGTCACTAGTATTTATCAAATAAAGTTTTGGAGATAGTATGCCCCCTTGAGGTACACCGCTTTTAACTTCAATTATGGGTCCTGTATAGTTCTTGATTCTGATTTTGACAGTTCTATCAGTTAGATAATCGCAAAGCACTCTCTCCAATACGTCGGGAAGTCCCAAGTGTAGAATCTTATATGTTAACCCATTGTGCCAAACCTTATCGAATGCCTTGGATACATCTCTAAGGACTAGGCAGCATTGTTTTTTGTTGGACTTTGCTTGAGCGACTATTTCGCATGTTACGGCCAGTGCAGTGTTAGTTCCCCTTCCGTCCCTAAAGCCGTGAAAATTGTTGGGTAAGATATTGTTGACTTCTAGGTGATGATTCAGTCTTTTGTTAATGGCTCTCTCCAGCAGCTTCCCGGAAACTTCGAGTAGGGTGATAGGTCTGTAGTTTTCAGGATTCAGAGGGGACTTATTACCTTTGGGGATAAGTGTTAGTATTCCAGATTTGAACCTATCTGGGAAATATCCCATGGATAATGTGAGGTTAAATATGTCAATAAGGTATATTAATGCTGATTCTGGGAGGTTGATGAGGGTATCCTTGTTAATTCCACTCTCACCAGGGGCGGTACCTTTCATGTTTTTGATGAATTCTTTTATCTCGTTTAAGGTGACTCTTCTTGTGACTGGGTTGTCTCCCGAGAGTCTTCTCATGTCGGGGTGAAGAAATGGAAGCGTCCTGTGCATGTTTGGTTCTAAGAATCGTCTGACTAGTTCTTCATTTTCCTCATCGAATTCCTCATTCTCCTCCTCACTGATCCTAAAGTTCCTCTCCCATATTCTCCTGAACACTGCTTCCTTGGATTTGTTATCATAAATTTTTGTATTATTGTTGTTATCAACGATGTAGGAGGGTAGCTCATTAGCTGTCCCTTTCATCTGTTTGATGTTATTCCAAAAAATTTTTGGGTCGTGATGGTTATCTATTAAGAATTGTGCTCTTTTACGAAGAAGGGTGTTGTTGTTAATTCTACATTGCTCTATTATCTGTTGTTGGATTCTTCTGTAGATCCTATATGATGCTAGGTTCCATCCATGTCTTTCGCTGTAGTTATACAATGCTTTAAATCTAATTTGTAATATATGTATCTCTCTTGTGATTAGGGTTTTCTTAACTATTCTGTTTTTGGACTTAGGAATTGAATCGTTGAGTCCTTTCTCTACTACTTTATACCAATTGTCAAGCTTTGCATCTACCATTTCGGCACCCTCAAATTCATCATAATTTTCATCTTGTGATAGGTTGTTGTGGACGGTTTCTGTAAATTTCTCCCAGTTCGCCTGTCTGTAAATGAATCTAGAAGGAGTAGGTTCACTTATGGCATGTGCAGTTATAGTTATTATTATTGGTAGATGGTCCGAGGATGTGATGGGGCCTGGTTCAATTTTAATGTTATGAAAGGTCTTATTGTTGCTAATAATTATGTCGGGTGTTGTGCTAGATCTGTAAGTTAGATATGTTGGGAAGTTAGGACCGAAATGAACTAAATTATTTAATTGGTTGAATCTCTGAAGGCCTCTGCCTACCTGATTATCAGTGTTATGCCCTAAGAATCTATGTTTGGCATTTAAATCGCCCATTATGTATAGAGGTTCGTAATTATTCAAAAGTTTATGAAAGTCGGGAAATGGCAAATATGGTCTTCTAGGAGGTAGGTATGTAGTTGCAATATTGATTGGTCCTAGAGTTGTTTGTATTTTGATGTGGATGATATCTGTCAAGTAATCATCAATCTGTCTGTGTTGGATATTGTTTCTGACGAGAATCGCACTGCCATCATTAGCCTCTTCGGACGTATTGATCTTGTATGTATTGAATCCGTGCATCTTGCGGAAGCCATACTGGCGATCTGAGAGTAGATTATGAGAAGAGAAATGCCTAAGAAATTTGGAAGCAAGAATAGTTTTAAAAACTTTAGAGATACAGGAGATGAGAGCAATTGGACGATATTTGGAAGCCGGGTTGAGAGCGGTCACCCTTCTTTGGGACAGGTTGAATAAGAGCATACTTCCAAAAAGTAGGGAAGACGTTAGAGGAGAGACAGAGACGAAAGAGTTTGCCTAAGCAGAGAGTCGGCATGGAAGCACAGTATAGATACTGGTGTAAGGGGTCTAAATTGACTAGGCTTGATTTTGGCAATATTTACACCAAGACTTTTTCTGTTCACTCACTTTAAGCCCAATAATGACCCAGTCAGTGTTGAGATTAGGTGAAATATTCGGTATTATGTTATTATCTTGATTAAGATATAAGTTGACATACATTAAATTGTAATGACTAGAAAGAAATAATTAAAAAGGCTCAATGGTGTCTCATAGGTACGAGGGTCATTATTCTAACTTTACATTTAAATATAATTGTTTGGTATTGTTATATTAAGTTTAGAAAAGGGGTGTCACAATCGAAGCAATGTTGTTTTGGAATTAGAATGAAATTTACTTGTTTTGGCCATTTAATCACTTCCAGGTGTATACAGTTAATTGCAAAGCATAACTTTAACTTTGTGAATCTAGTGTAATGCTGATATTTGGCCTAATAATTGCCTGAACCGAGTCTCTAGTGTGACACCCTGATTCTGAGGCCTTAGCGACAAGTGCCCACCTCAAGGGGGTTTGACAGGTGGAAATTTATGAGTCCTACCTCCAACTTAAAAACTATAGTCTTACCTAGTGAGATGCGGTCTCAGGATGATAAGACCGCATCTCTAGCTGCCACTAAACCTGCAGCCAACCCTACTCCTGCCAGCCACTCTGCTCCTGCCCGCATCACCCGCATATCAACGAGACAGGTGGGACACATAAGACCTGAGTGGACTACACCAGTATACCCTGCCCAGCCAGCTTCTATGGCCCCTACCACCAGAGAGAAAAATCAGAGGGGTAACTATGCTAAACACCCAGCTAACCACCCTAGACTTCCCCAGCCTGATCAACCAGCTACAGGTGGTACTCCTGTATTTTCCAACTTACCTTTCATCTCCCCCATCAAGGACTGCCAAACTGCTCCAGACTTTCACTCTCTATTCCCTAGTCTGCCATTTATATCACCCATCAAAACCCCTCAGGATCTTGCAGCCATCCAAGTCATGTCCTTTTCCCGGGCTAGGATGGCGCATAAACCAGCAGTTCAACCCATGCAGCAGTTCTAAAAACCTTTTCTTATATGTATCATCCTGCACATGCCATTTCTCATCCACTTCCTCCCCCACCAGGAAGTGATCCCCCCATCTTATAACAGAATCTACCCGGGGCATCTAGCTACAAGGTACAGCCAGAGTCCAGGCGCGCCACCCCCAGAGCTACAAGGACATAACCACCACGCGCCAAACGCCCTTGATCCTCTCAAGCCGGGCGCCTTAAGTAGGGGCAAGAAGATTGCCTTATACTCACCCAGCCTGGACATCATTAACATTCAGCTCTGAGCTCCCATCCTGAGCACACCTACCTCACCTCTCTCTCTCACAACCAACCATTCACCATGAGTTCAGCAACTCCCATCCTTGCTGGACTTGTAAAATGGTTCAATGTGAAGAAGGGGTACGGCTTCATCACCCCTGACGACGGCACCAAGGACATCTTCACCCACAAGGGCGCCATCAAGAAAAACAACCCCCTTAAGGCTGTGCCCTCCCTTGGTGATGGAAAAGGGTGGAATTTGTGGCAGTGGATGCTCCCAGAGGTCCTGAAGCCAGACAGGTGACGGGACCAAAGGGCGCCGCTGTCAAGGGCTCCACTCACGCCAGGGACCTCCTGAAGGAGTCAACCAGCAGGAGACCCACCAGGCCGAGCCCAAAATCCAATACCACATCTTTTTCCATCATAGATGTGGTTATTAGGACGGCTATGGCTCTGGCTGGAGACGACACCTCCCTCCTGCAGCAGATTCTGCCCGCCCTCCTGAAGGAGAACAACCTCCCTGTAATATCCATCCCAGCCAACCTTCCAGGGAGCCACCAGAGAACACCGAGGCAGAGGAACACACCGGCTCCAAAACTTCTCCTGCCTCGCCCTCTGAATAGGAAAAACTGCCCACCACCACCTTCAGAGGGGCCTGCACCATCACCACCAGCACCCACCAAGCCGAAGGTCCTGACTCTGACTCCCTTCATCGACCTTTTCACTGGAGAATGCAACCCTGAAGAGGACAAGACTCCAGCACCACCTATGGAGGTCGAGGAAGCCCTCCCACCACCACCACCACCTTCAGTAATCACGGCTATGACTGCAACCACTACACCACCACCTGAGTTAGCAGAACATGTAGAAGCAGCCTCCATGCCACCCATTGAGATTGCAAGCCTCAAAGCCAAAAAAAAGAAGAAGCAGAAGAAAACACCAGCAGTAGCAAAGGAGACATTACCAGCTGCAACTTCCGAGCCCCAGCCACCAACACCACAATCAGCAAAAACTCCTCACCAACTGTTCATGGAAATCTGTTATCCACACCTCGAAACAGACTTCAACATGTCCATGAGCTATGCCTACAAGGACTGCATAATACCTGAATTCCACGGATTCCTGTCCTACTGTATGGAGAATTGGAAAAGAGACGGCTGCAACTGCTACTTCCACACGAAGGACCCCAAGACCAACTACGTGACTTGCAGCGTAACAGTGGAGGAAGCTCTAAAACGCGGCTTCCCAGACCTCCCAAGGAAATAAAAACTCACCACCACCACCACCACCCATCACCTTCACCACCATCACCCCAGCCTCACACACCCCCGACCAGACATGGCAGATGATACCCGTGCCAGCGAGGAGCCTCCCCGAACGCGCCCCTGTCGACCTTGCCCTGGCCAGTCTCTTCAGCAGCTAAAACCAGAAAAACCCTCAGGCAGTTCCAGTCAAGCCTGGAAACCTTTTTCTCCTGCTACAATTCACTTCATCCAACTATTTCTTGTCCTATCCCCACTTCCCCCTAACCCCCTGTCACTACTCAATTTGACTTGACTTGACATCATTAACTAAGCTTGCCATTTGGTATTATTTAGTTCAGGGTAAGAACAGCCAGAGATAGCTGGTGTTCAACTTGTCAACTGAACCAAATGAAGGAGCCAATGCAAGGGAAAACCCATGGACTATGGTCAAATGGGTGAATGGCAAGCCTCGCTACTCTAGGGAAGGCGAGCAGGTTCACCCTAGACCGAGAAACCAGCCAGGAATTAAAGGTAGGGTCAAGGATACTGGCCTCAATACCATCAAAAGGCCCCGACTAGCTAGGGTGTTTGCCACAGGATTCAACCCTAGTGTTACTGCTGAGAATCTCAAGACATACTTGGCTGATAATCTACTTATAAATATAGAGGTAAGACAGCTGACCACCCTCTCCAGGTCCAATACCTGTGCCTCCTTTTGTATAACTAGCGAATGTCCAGATCCAGATGTTTTCATGAATCCTGACCTGTGGCCAGAAGATGCATATGTCAACTGGTACAGAGAACCAAGACAATATCCCAATGAGGACAGTGCAGAGGCTTCTGGGACTTGGAGGCATCGCACACCACTATCCAACTCGCAGTAATGGAGGGGATACCAACAACAGCAGCAAGTATAAAAGTAACTTCATACAATTGCAGAGGACTCCCCAAAACAAAGAGGAATCTTCTGTTGCGACCTGACATCGTATCTACATTAAGGACCAGTGACATAGTCTGCCTTCAGGAAACCTGGTACACAAAACAGGACTTAGGTAATTTGAACATATTAGATAAAGATTTCCATGGGTACGGGGTCTCCACTACGGACACACGTGATGGTATTGTGGCAGGTCACCCCCCAGGGGGAGTTGCAATAATGTGGAGATCGTGCCTAGATAGTGTAATTAAAACCATTGAGACAAATTTAAGCTGGTGTGCGGGAATACAGCTGGAAGTGGGACACAGAAAATTTGCAATATTTTGTGTTTACTTACCGTATCAGTGTGCAGAAAATGAAGAACTTTATTTGGAAAAGTTAGGGGAGCTTGGTGGCCTAATTTCTGAATTAGAGATAACGTGTTACTCAGTGGTAGGTGATTGGAATGCTACCCCTCACGAGTTGGGTGGTTCCATGTTTGCTAAACATATGTTAAGGTTTTGTGAGGAGCAAGGTTTAATTTTGTCCTCCAAAAACCTGCTTCCAGAAAATAGCTATACATATGTTAGTGAAGCATGGGAGACCAGGTCGTGGCTTGATCATGCAATCTCTAGCTCTGACTTTCATGACTCTATCTCAGAAATGGCCATAAGATACGACATTACGGATGACGACCACATACCTATAGAATTAACAATCCAAATTAATAAAGCACCGGAAATAACAGAAACTAGCAATAGCATCAAGGCAAAAGTTCCATGGAATGTAATCTCAAATGAAGAGTGCCAAATGTACTGTGATAAAACCAAGGACTTATTAAATAGGGTGCAATATGATGGTAATGGTGTAGCACAATGCAGGGATCCAAAATGTAGTGATGCACAACACAGAAAGGACATTATTAAATTTTACAATAGTATAATAGATTCTTTATCAAAAGCGGGGGAAAGTATTTTTAATAGCCGTAAATATAAGTCCTCATTCAATAAGCCAGGTTGGCAAGACTATGTGGCTGACCTGTATCAGGCCTCCAGAGATGCTAGGTCTCATTGGCTTGAAGTAGGTCAGCCTAGACAGGGGCCTATATTTGAACTTCACAAAAGAGCAAAGGCTAGGACCAAATATGCCATTAGATTTATTAAGCAAAATGAAAACCAATTAAGGAAGGAAGCCCTTGCAAAGAGTCTGGCAGAAAAGGATACTAACTGTTTTTGGAAGGACATCAGATCCATGCAAAATTGTAACACACCATTACCTGTCAGTGTTGAGGGGGTTACGGGTGAAGAGAACATTGCTGACTTATGGAAAACTCATTTTAAGGAACTACTTAACAGTGTAAACCAAAGGTCTACTAATGGTGCAATTCAATATGTGAAAGATAGTAATTATGAAGACATTAAAGTGACTGAAAGTGATCTTGAGAATGCCATAAGAAAACTTAACCTAAATAAAGCTTGTGGGCTGGATGGTATATATGCAGAACATCTTAAATATGCAGATAAGTTGCTAATAGATAAACTTAGTTCTTGCATCACCAGTCTATTTACGCATGGTGTCCTGCCGGAGTCTATGATATCCGTAATACTTGTTCCTGTCATTAAAGATAAATCAGGTAAAATTACAGCAAAAGACAACTACCGCCCAGTAGCACTTGCTAGTGTGGTGAGTAAGGTAGTTGAAATGATAATGCTAGAAAGAATGTCTGCATATATTGTCACCAGCAGCAATCAGTTTGGCTTTAAGAAAAATCACGGCACAGACCAATGCATATATGTGCTGAAAGAAGTGATTGATACATACAACAAACTAAATAGCTCAATTTTCTCTTGTTTTCTTGATGCAAGTAAGGCTTTTGATAGGGTGTGTCACAAAACCTTATTTGAAAAATTAGTTAACAGGGGAGTGCCTAGCTATATTGTTAGGATACTTATTTTCTGGTATGCTAATCAAAAAATGTGTGTAAGATGGGGCAACATCCTGTCAGGCTCTTTCGCCGTAACCAATGGTGTTAGGCAGGGGGGGATATTGTCTCCGTATCTTTTCAACGTCTACATGGATGATCTTAGTCTGGAGGTGAACAAGACTCGCACTGGGTGCTGTATTGGCAGCACCATTGTAAATCATCTCATGTATGCTGATGACCTAGCCTTAATCGCGCCCTCTGGAGCAGGACTGGATAAATTATTAAGAGTATGTGAAAATTTTGGAATCGAACATTCAGTCAAATTTAATCCTATAAAGAGCAATATCATAATATTTAAATCTAACCTTCTATTGAAATCAAAGCTACCTAAATTCCATTTGTATGAAGAAATTATAGAAGAAGTAAGTAAAGTAAAGTATCTAGGACACTATATTTCATGTGATCGCTCAGATGATGAGGATATGGGTCGTCAGCGAAGGCAACTTTACATGCAGGGAAATTCAATATTAAGAAAATTTCATATGTGCACATGGGATACAAAAATAACATTGTTCAACTCCTACTGCTCACCAATGTATACAGCACAACTATGGTGGAACTATAAGAAAATTACAGTGAATAGACTAAGTATCTCATATCACAATATCATGAAAATGTTTCTGGGGCTCTCAAAATATGAGAGTACAAGTACGCTATGTGCCTATATGAACTTACACTGTTACAAATCACTCATTAGAAAGCTAACATATAAATTCATTCAGCGCCTTAACACTTCTGAGAACAGGATCATTAAAATGCTACAAACTCCAAGCATAGTGTACACCTCCAGGGTCCAGGCACACTGGAGGAAGTTGCTCTATATTTAACCTTAAGTAATGATTTCAGGTCTGCTACTCTACAGAATTAGCATACCGGTACTGATCCTCATAGTGCAGTACAGTACCGATATTCCTATACTGTACTGTAGCAACATACTGTACCGGAAGCTAAATGATGTGAGGCATGGTACTGTACACAATTAGGACAGTGGTTTTGGTAACACAGTAGTTTGATGACCACTGTTTTTGGTTGAGGCAGTGCTGTGAACTACATGATAGCAAGCTGGGTATTATTTAATTTCTTTTTATTTTATGTAGCCTATGTACAGTAGCTTATATATATTTATATATATTTATGTTACTGTAAGGTATATATGGACCCCAGTATGGTCCCCTCTGTACTGTGTGAGTCTGAAATAAAGTATTATTATTATTATTATTATTATTGTCAGTTGTGTGCTGTGATCGAAGATCTACCAGGTCAGGTTCCCCCATCAGGAAGAGGACTAGCTTGGGCAACCCACTTTGGGCTCCCCCTTTCTGGCCTTCGATGCGGTGCACAAACCAAGTACCAAAGGATTCCTACCTTGTTTTGTTCAAGGGATTATGAGGATAGTGTAGTAACTTGAGATCTACCAGATCGGGTTCCCCCCATCAGGAAGAGGACTAATTTTGGGCAACCCACTTTGGGCTCCCCTTTCTGGATTCTCTTTTTGCTACATGGTTCTGATAGTTCCACGAACTAGCAAGGAAGGAAGACACTTACCTTGACCCCCCTTAGACTACCTATAATGTCACTATCTAGACTGCTTGCCACTCTAGGTAGATCATTATGCTAGTCACCCTAACCCCCCAAACCTTGTAGCAGAACTCCAGCATATCCTTTGGGGATCACTGCACTGTGGGAGTGCAAGAGGAACCCGGTTGTCCCGTGGTAGGCGCCAAGGTCTAAGGAATCATCTTGTGACTCACCCTGGACCAGTAGCTGGAGTCATCACGCCCAGCCGCCCCCCCTGGACCAACTTCCGGAGTCATCACGCCCAGCCGCCCTCCGGACTACTGGATCCTCCCTCGATCTATGGGCCCTCCTCTTCACTACAGCTCTCCTTTAAGTGCTTTTGTACCGTTTATGGGTATAGAGTTGACTCAGGGTTGTGGTAGAAGTTATCTTCAGGGGTTCTCATTAACATTACGTCTTGCGAGAGGTCTTTCTTCTCCCTACTTAAATTGACGTTAATTAGCCCACTTGCCGGGACCCATTATACATACCTATCAGCGGATCCTTATATATGCACCTTCCCGGGTTATTGGTCTCCCATAGCCCGACAGAGGGGGCGTGCTTATATAAGACCCATAGCATCAAACACAAACACATATTTGCACGTAATCTAGTCCCTTTGTATAACTTCTAGCCTAATTCATTTAACATTCTGTCAGGTTCATAACTCGAATAGATTTCACTCTATCTCAGCTCCCGACGATTGTTGCCTCAGCCTTCAGCACCTTGCTGGTACACAATTAGAGTTAAGGATTAATCTTTGCCAGGTGAGATCTAGCACACCTATAGTATTAATATCATTTGTGAGCCTTTCCGAGCCCACTTCATTGTTGATGACCACTTGGCCATTATTGCTTTAGAGTCAGTTAACGTCACTATATGCCGGGGACATCATTGCATGATCCAGACGGCATTTGCCATTACTGCACTCTTGTCTTTTGTTGAGATCCTCTCTGAGATCTATTTGGGTAGGAGGTGTACCTCCACCATTTTGGATACCTTATAATTGTATCCTAGGAGTATTATTATTACCTTGAGTCCGGACCCATTGTCCGACTCCTATTGCTTACTTGATAACTTGAGTATTGTATGTCTTAATTATTCTTATTGTTGTTGATGATCTCCAGGTTACAGGTATAAAATATATGTCTTGCTCCTCCATGAACCAGGTGTTAAACTGAATAAAACCCATGTTAACTTGTTACCTGTGTGCTTACTATCCTGCCGTGTTGTCTCTTTATTTAAAGTTTAAGGTATACCTATCCAGTTAGAGAGCTGCTCATTGTACAAAGAATATCTCGCGTTCCAATTTGGACCGGGCATAACACTGGTGGCAGCGGTGTCTCTTTCTCGAAGGTAGCCTTTCAGGTTTTTCCTGCTTTAAATATTTTGAGAGTATCACGACAGGGATAAGTAGTCAGGATGGCAGGGAAAGCACTGGATATTATTCCTTTCAGACCAGAGGAAACTGACATTGCCACCTATTTAGAGGTTGTCAAGCCAGTGCTTGACATCATATTTAAAGATGAAGTTGCCCCTAAAATACATACTGTAGTCATGAAGCTAGGGCAGTCTATGGCCCTAGTTTCCAGTTATGTAAAAGAGAACCCCGGAATGACCTGGGAACAGTTTGAAACATACACTAAAACTGCCATTAACCCCGTCTTAGGTACTGTAATAGCCGACCAGCAATTTCACGCCATCACCTACGACGGGGACCTCGACGCCACCATCAGCAATCTTACCAGGCTGGCTTCCACCGCATTCACAACGGCTACAGCTGCAGAGAGGAAGGAGAACGTCTGCCGGACCCTGATGAGGATCCTTCCGCGTGCAGTCCGGGACCACTTTGCCATCACAGAACCGGCCGGATATGATACAGACCTCCCTATCATACGCCGTATTCTGGCCCTGCAAAAATCCCAGGAGCAAGGAAAGATCGCGGGTATCCAACGAGCTCCCACTAAGCCACAAGGAGCTCATTCCGGACCAACCTACCACCCTAGCCGCAACCAGGACAAGCCGGAAGAATGGGCCAGAGTCAAGCCTGGAGACTGGAAGCCCTGCAGGTCCCAGTGCCCTATTAATGGGTTGAAGAGGTCTTTTGCCGAGTTGCTGGCCAAACGCTCGAGGGTTCCACTGTTCTGGGGACAGATTCCCTGGCTGAAGCCCTCCAGAAGAGTTGCCACCATCCTAGAAGACGGCACCGCAGGAGCTGAGGATTACGACGAGACAGCTGCAGAGGTTGGTGACCCGGACGACCACAGTACAGTCGAGCCGGAAGTCATCAAACCGGGTTTTTAGACCGCCCCCGCCCACCAACTTGCAAACTGGCGGGGGCTCGAGATAGGGGCAGCTATGATATGATAAAGCCTCCCATTTACACCCACCTGACCATCCAGGGAGTCAACTCTCGACTCCTTGTCGACACCGGAGCTTCAAGATCCTGTATTTTTTCCTCTTACTACCAGAGACATCACAACACTTTTGGACCGATTCAACACTCGTCCACCACCCTCATTGATGCCAACGACAACCTTATTCCTAGTACTGGCATCACGGCCCCACTGTATGTGGCCACCCCTCAACCTAACCACGGCCATCACCACGCTTTCATGGTATTTCCCTCCCAAGAAACCACCTACGACGGATACCTGGGATTCGACCTTCTCACGGCCCTTCGCACTACTATCCAGTGTGTTGAAAGAAGATTGTTATTTTCCACCAAACCCCCAGGACTCACCACTCCGAAGATTGCCACACCGCTCCATGACCCTCCTCAAACCTTGAAAGCCATCTGTGTTGCATCGGCCATCACCATTCAACCCATCACCTTGCTGCCACATCATGAACATTGGGTACCCATCCATCCAGCCCTCAACGGAGAACTCATTCACACTCCCTCTCTTCAGAGCCCTTTTGACAGGGATTGTCTCACTGCTCCTGCCATTTTAAAACAAAATGCAGTAAGAATAGCCAACATCTCCGACCACCCTATCACCCTACCCAGGGGTCTCACCATCGGAGAACTAGAGACTTATGATGACCAGCCTTCAACCGACACCACCACCTCCATTCCTGCATCAACTCCATCACTCCCAGACGTTCCTACTCACCTCACCCCTCAACAAAAGGACGATCTGTGCCTGTTAATGGCCGAATACCAGGACATCTTTGCCACCAACTCCCAAGATGTAGGCCACACCCATGTCCTAGAACACCACATTCACACTGTTGGACCCCCAGTCAGACAGGCTATACGAAGAAAGAACCCCCTTCAGCGCCAAGAAGAACAGAAGCAAGTTGCAGAGATGTTAGAAGCTGGCATCGTCAACCCCTCAACTAGCCCTTGGTCCTCTCCAGTGGTACTGGTCAAGAAGAAGGATGGGTCATCTCGATTCTGCATCGACTACCGACAACTCAACGATGTCACCATCAAAGATGCCACCCCACTACCACGCATCGACGACTCCCTAGACTCCCTCTTAGGGGCCAGATGGTTCTCCACACTGGACCTGCAATCCGGATACTGGCAGGTCCCTGTCGCCCCCACCGACCAAGAAAAAACAGCTTTCTCCACCAGCCAAGGGAAGCTTTACGAGTTCTCAGTGCTGCCATTCGGATTATGTAACAGTCCCGCCACCTTCTCCCGACTGATGGAATCCGTACTTCAGGGATTAACTTGGGAAACATGTCTGGTGTACTTGGACGACATCATAGTATTTGGTCGTACCTGGGCAGAACACCTCCAACGCCTCAGCCAAGTTTTCCAGAGGATCCGACAAGCTGGATTAAAGCTGAAGCCTACTAAATGCACCATGGCTCGACATCAGGTCCAATTCTTAGGACATCTGGTGTCAGAAGAAGGACTTGCACCTGACCCCAAGAAACTCCAAGCCATCCAGGAGATCCAACCCCCAAAGTCAGTAAAAGGAGTAAGAGCTTTCCTAGGCCTTGCCTCCTACTATCGGAGGTTTGTGAAGAATTTCGCCACCATTGCCAGACCTCTACACGACTTAACTAGGAAGGAAGAACCTTTTGTGTGGACCCCCGACCGTCTCCAAGCCTTCACCTCCCTCAAGGACCTACTCGTGTCTTCCCCTGTCGTCTCTTTTCCGGACTACCAACTACCCTTTAGACTCTACACCGACGTGTCCCTTCTCGGCGTCGGTGCAGTCCTCTCCCAAAATCGAGAAGGACGAGAGCACATCATTGCTTGTGCCAGCCGGACCTTAACCCCGGCAGAAACCAACTACCCGGTAACTAAAAGAGAATGCTTAGGCATCGTTTGGGCCCTCCAACACTTCCGGGCCTACCTAGCTGGCATCAAGATCACCATCATCACTGACCACCAAGCCTTACAATGGCTCAGGAAATCTGACTCTAAGAATGCCCTAACAGTCCGTTGGCGAGAATCACTTGAGGAGTTTGATTTTGAGATTTCCTACAGGCCGGGAAAACTCCATACCAATGCAGACGCCTTATCCCGGCTCCCACTGGCACCAGAACAACTCAACGCCATCCAAGAACCTCGACCACCACCTACTACCACTCCCCCTCTCATCCAGGCCTACCTCCGGAACGACAAACCAACTTGGATCTCCACCCGACTTTTTGGCCTCTTACAAAGAAGGGGTGATGCCCTCTTTACCCCAGAAGGTCAGATCGTACTAGGGCCTGAGGATGCTGAACAAATGATGTCTTCCTTGCACACCAACAACGGGATCCATCTAGGCCAAAAGAAGTTGGTGAACACGTTCAAAAACATCTACTGGACTCCTCGCCCCTACACCATGGCCAAGAAAATCACTGAAGCTTGCCGTGCCTGCACCCTGGGAAAAGACCAAACACGCACCCCAGGACCTTCCGGCAAACTCATCGCTTCTAAACCCTGGCAACTTTTGGCAGTAGACGTCATGGGACCTCTACAAAACGACAGGGGATACCGCTACATCATCACCTTCGTGGACACGTACTCAAAATACGTGATCGCCTGCCCTGCCAGAGAACACACTGCTATGGCCGTCACCGAGGCATTATTACAACATGCCTTTCCCTATTTTGGATTGCCACAGGCAATCCACTCCGACAATGCCCCTGAATTCGCCGGACAAATTTGGACGCAGATCTCCGAAATGTTTGGATTTCACATCAGCCACTCTTCACCCTACTGGCCAAAAGGAAACTCCATCTGCGAGCGATCTCATAGAACCATCGCCAATCAAATCCGGACACGCCTCCAACAGATGAACTCATTGGACTGGACCAGCCAAATTCGCATCATACAATGGGGAATAAACACCTGCCCCAGAGACAACGGGATCACCCCTCATGAGATGGTTTTTGGGAGCCCACCTCTCCTCATACCACTACGTCACCTAGCTGCCCCTACTGAGGCCTCACCAGGTCTAAATACCAACCTCGTCCACCTCAGGAACCGCCTACGTCAGCTCCAGTTTTCCCAAGATCTCCAGCCTGATGAAGCCCCCAAGAACAACCCTCACCAAGTAGGCGACCTAGTCATGGTCGCAATCTTACCTGTACCCTCCAAACTGAAGCCACGGTACAAGGGTCCATTTGAGGTCCTTAGGATCCCAAACTGTTTCCAGGTCATAATTAACTATCATGGGGAATCTCGCACTTATAGGAATAGGTTTGTCAGAAGGTTTCAACCTATTAATAAGAATATTACTGTTGTAGCTGAGCCTGATCAGGATGTTGACTGTACCCCTGTTTCAAATCTTCACCCTCAAACTTCCTGTCTTTCCGGACCTGTCCCTCTCAACCATGCTGTCCCTCTCCCTCCACCTCTTTCCACTCCCCCTCTCAATTCTCCTTTGCCTGCCCTTCACTCTCCTGTACTGCAACCTCCTGTCACCCTTCCCACTCGCCTCAACCAGTTCACCCCTTCTCACCTTCCTAAACATCGACCTCCTCCTGTTCTCTCTACTCAAACCCAAACTTCCCCCTCTTCTCTTCTACCTCCTGTCACCTTCACCCCTTCCCGCATTCCTAAGCCCAAATCTTCTCACATCTCCTCTCCTCTCGTTTCACCTCCGCAACCTCCTTCTCAACCATCACCTTTAATTAACCTTGCCACGTCTAGTCTTCCCCCCTCGCCACCACAACTCACCAACATACCCCCCACTTTGCCTATCACCCCCAGCTTCCGTCCTAAAAAACCCTCACCTACTCCTATCTCTAAAACCCTACCTCCTTCTCCTCAATCTATTTCCCCTCCTTCTCAACTTCCCAGGCAAAAAACAATATCCAAATTTCGCTCAATGTCACCTCTAACTCCATCTCCCCCATTTCCCAGACTCCCTTCTCATACCCGCTGTGGAAGACCTGTGAAGCCACCCACCAGATGGGAACCAGCCCTGTCTCAGCCTAAAGCGAGAAAGGTTAAGGATCAAGCGTCTTCAAGCTCCTCCCCCCAGCCTGGTACTTCGGCGTCCGCACCAAGCTCCTCCCCCCAGCCTGGTACTTCGGCGTCCGCACAACCTCATGACCTGGGCCAAGCCAGGCTCTCTGTCATCACTCTCCAACCACCTCCAGCCACGACAACGCCCTCGCTGACGACCACCACCAAGATGCGGATTGACATGATAACCCTGGCGCGGAACAACTCCACCAAAGTGATCAAGTCACCTCACCACCTCCTCGACCATTTGAGGTACTATGACTCCTCTTCTCTCCTCACCCTCACCGGAGACAAGATGGCCACCCCTAACAACCAGGGATTCATTTATTACCACTTCCTCCAGCACCTGACCCCTGTCTACGAAGATAATACTTCAAGACATTACCATCTCCAGTCCCGGGGTCGGGACTTTTCTCTACCAGACGGTAGTGAGATGCGGTCTCAGGATGATAAGACCGCATCTCTAGCTGCCACTAAACCTGCAGCCAACCCTACTCCTGCCAGCCACTCTGCTCCTGCCCGCATCGCCCGCATATCAACGAGACAGGTGGGACACATAAGACCTGAGTGGACTACACCAGTATACCCTGCCCAGCCAGCTTCTATGGCCCCTACCACCAGAGAGAAAAATCAGAGGGGTAACTACGCTAAACACCCAGCTAACCACCCTAGACTTCCCCAGCCTGATCAACCAGCTACAGGTGGTACTCCTGTATTTTCTTACCTTTCATCTCCCCCATCAAGGACTGCCAAACTGCTCCAGACTTTCACTCTCTATTCCCTAGTCTGCCATTTATATCACCCATCAAAACCCCTCAGGATCTTGCAGCCATCCAAGTCATGTCCTTTTCCCGGGCTAGGATGGCGCATAAACCAGCAGTTCAACCCATGCAGCAGTTCTAAAAACCTTTTCTTATATGTATCATCCTGCACATGCCATTTCTCATCCACTTCCTCCCCCACCAGGAAGTGATCCCCCCATCTTATAACAGAATCTGCCCGGGGCATCTAGCTACAAGGTACAGCCAGAGTCCAGGCGCGCCACCCCCAGAGCTACAAGGACATAACCACCACGCGCCAAACGCCCTTGATCCTCTCAAGCTTAAGAGTTCCCCCGGCGCACTGCGGGGAGACTCTTAAGAGTCAGAGAAAATAAAAATCAACTTTTGACATCGAAAAAAAAAAAAAAATTATATTTTTTTTTTTTTTTTTTTTTTTTTTTTTTTGGCCCCTGGGCCATGCAAAATCTCAGTCCTCTACCTCCCCTCCTTCCCCACTTTCCTCCTCTCCTTCAGTTATCACCTATTTTCCCTGTTATTCCCTTATTCTGAGGTATATTTTCGTGCTAACATTAGAAATCCGATTGGAGGGTGTGGTCATCACTGATAGCAAGCGAGTGCAAGAGAGAGAGAGAGAGTATCAATCGACTGTGTCTCAGTGCCTTGGGGGAATTGGCGGGAAAGCAGATTGCCTCACCCATACATTATACAACTCGCATATCTCCGATTTTGACCATCCAAACGCTGTTTTCACTCGTTTTATGTTTCAGGTTAATACCTTTTAATCAACCCATAATAGGCGCAGATAAGTATTAATGCTATTAATGGCACAATGAATATTTAGTGGCGGAAAACCTCAAATACGTCAGCACAGGGGACGTTTCCAATTACCCCCATGCGCACTTCAGAGGTTAAGTAGGGGCAAGAAGATTGCCTTATACTCACCCTGCCTGGACATCATTAACTAAGCTTGCCATTTGGTATTATTTAGTTCAGGGTAAGAACAGCCAGAGATAGCTGGTGTTCAACTTGTCAGTTGTGTGCTGTGATCGAAGATCTACCAGGTCGGGTTCCCCCCATTAGGAAGAGGACTAGCTTGGGCAACCCACTTTGGGCTCCCCCTTTCTGGCCTTCGATGCGGTGCACAAACCAAGTATCAAAGGATTCCTACCTTGTTTTGTTCAAGGGATTATGAGGATAGTGTAGTAACTTGAGATCTACCAGATCGGGTTCCCCCCATCAGGAAGAGGACTAATTTTGGGCAACCCACTTTGGGCTCCCCTTTCTGGATTCTCTTTTTGCTACATGGTTCTGATAGTTCCACGAACTAGCAAGGAAGGAAGACACTTACCTTGACCCCCCTTAGACTACCTATAATGTCACTATCTAGACTGCTTGCCACTCTAGGTAGATCATTATGCTAGTCACCCTAACCCCCCAAACCTTGTAGCAGAACTTCAGCATATCCTTTGGGGATCACTGCACTGTGGGAGTGCAAGAGGAACCCGGTTGTCACGTGGTAGGCGCCAAGGTCTAAGGAATCATCTTGTGACTCACCCTGGACCAGTAGCTGGAGTCATCACGCCCAGCCGCCCCCCCTGGACCAACTTCCGGAGTCATCACGCCCAGCCGCCCTCCGGACTACTGGATCCTCCCTCGATCTATGGGCCCTCCTCTTCACTACAGCTCTCTTTTAAGTGCTTTTGTACCATTTATGGGTATAGAGTTGACTCAGGGTTGTGGTAGAAGTTATCTTCAGGGGTTCTCATTAACATTACGTCTTGCGAGAGGTCTTTCTTCTCCCTACTTAAATTGACGTTAATTAGCCCACTTGCCGGGACCCATTATACATACCTATATCAGGGGATCCTTATATATGCACCTTCCCGGGTTATTGGTCTCCCATAGCCCGACAGAGGGGGCGTGCTTATATAAGACCCATAGCATCAAACACAAACACATATTTGCACGTAATCTAGTCCCTTTGTATAACTTCTAGCCTAATTCATTTAACATTCTGTCAGGTTCATAACTCGAATAGATTTCACTCTATCTCAGCTCCCGACGATTGTTGCCTCAGCCTTCAGCACCTTGCTGGTACAAAATTAGAGTTAAGGATTAATCTTTGCCAGGTGAGATCTAGCACACCTATAGTATTAATATCATTTGTGAGCCTTTCCGAGCCCACTTCATTGTTGATGACCACTTGGCCATTATTGCTTTAGAGTCAGTTAACGTCACTATATGCCGGGGACATCATTGCATGATCCAGACGGCATTTGCCATTACTGCACTCTTGTCTTTTGTTGAGATCCTCTCTGAGATCTATTTGGGTAGGAGGTGTACCTCCACCATTTTGGATACCTTATAATTGTATCCTAGGAGTATTATTATTACCTTGAGTCCGGACCCATTGTCCGACTCCTATTGCTTACTTGATAACCTGAGTATTGTATGTCTTAATTATTCTTATTGTTGTTGATGATCTCCAGGTTACAGGTATAAAATATATGTCTTGCTCCTCCATGAACCAGGTGTTAAACTGAATAAAACCCATGTTAACTTGTTACCTGTGTGCTTACTATCCTGCCGTGTTGTCTCTTTATTTAAAGTTTAAGGTATACCTATCCAGTTAGAGAGCTGCTCATTGTACAAAGAATATCTCGCGTTCCAATTTGGACCGGGCATAACACCTAGGATATCGTAAGTAATAGTTAACATGTTTGTGCCTGAAATTCGTTGCATCATATAAAAGTAATTCAATTATCCTTTGAAAGTCTTATTAGACTCCTAAGTAAGTTGAGGAGCTCATTTAATCAAGGTATGGTTATTGTTGTGACAAAGGACGCTGACCCCGAGTCCTGACAGAGCCTAGAGCCGAGAGTGCCAACGTCATTCCCTCCCAGTCGCCAGCCTGGGGCGGACTAAGGGGAAATATTTGGATTAACTCGGTATAAATTTCCCTTTTGTGTTGTGTTTAGAATTTAGATAAAACCTTCTGTTGAAGGTGAGTTGAAATGAATTGTGAAGTATTTAAGATAAGTTTGAGACCATTTTTAAGCCCAGTTTCTTATATGTAACTACGAAATTATACGACATCCTTTGTCTTGGTCGAAGGTGAAATTATTCATTCCGTCTGATAATTAATAATTTAGATTTCAAATTTCATATTATTTGTCCTGCCAACCTTATTAATTATGTATAAGATAATAATGTTAATTTTATTATGTTAGTGTAGTATTATCACCGCAAGGATATACCGTTGTCGAGTTCAGTATATGTAACTTAATGTAACCAACATTCCTTTGTGAGTAGGGTGTATATAGGCCTACACTCCGTTTTCTATTTTAAACCATTTTATTTTTGAGGGTCAACTAAGTAAATTATATCTATCTCCAACCCTCCGTTTTCTATTTGGACCATGTTTCTTTATATATTTTTGAGGGTCAACTAAGTAAATTTTATCTGTAACCCAATAATGTACATCCTCCTTTTGTTGTCTCTTAATTGATACATTTGACCACTTTTGTAATGTTGATATGAATTAAGATATAGAATTTTGTCAGTTTTATTAATGGTAATGTTACTACCAGGTCCCAGGTCAGGAGCGAAGTCCAGGGAGAAGTACCAGGTGCAGAGTCCTGTGTCCACCCCAGTGGACATGACCTAGTGGCTGTACTGAGACAGGATGCTGTTGGTGTTATTGAGCCTTGAGCTAACCTTCACCCCATTGTGAGCTGTTGTACGCCTTATGAACCTAGTGACCGAGTGTGTGTTTACTAGGGTAGTGGCCTTGGGGTCACCTGTTGAAGGGGTTTAGTTAACTTTGATGTGGTGATAAGAAGTAGTTCAGTGCACCAATAATACCGATATATTTCGTGGTTGACTAAAGTAATAATCGTATTGATTTGTGTATCACAGTGAAAAGTGTATTTCTCTTTACAGTGTTTTAATATAGTTAAGAATACCAAACGGTATATTGTGTTTTTATTTATCCTGTGTCATTTAGACCATTTGCATTCATTCACCTGTATTTCCGTGCATGCAACGGCCATTAAGCTACCAGAGTAATAAGTTGGACCAATCATCAAGTCAGGAAGAAACACAATAATGGAATGAACAGGAAATAATAAATAAGGCGGGGGTAAAAGCAAAGTCCCAGGAACAATAGAAAAGAAAGGTAAAGAATACGAAAACCCCCCCTTACACTGGGATGACTAAATCCCCTATACACTCGGTCAAGTTGGTGGTCTTTGCATGATTCAAATATAGGGTGATGACCTTGAACCGCCAAACTTGGCATTTTTTTTTTTTTTTTTTTTTTCTATGTGATTGAGGGAGGCAAAAGGCATAACTGCCTATAGCGAGTGCCTCCCCCATAGTTGAAAGAGTGACAGGGCCAAAATCAAGGGACGTTCGAGCCAAAATGCCTGGACACACGGAGTTTGAAGCAATTTAAGTCATAGGAAGAGGGAAAGACTGATTCTGGGAGAGAGTTCCAGAGCTCAGATGTTGAGTAGAAGAAAGTTTGAGAGTAACGTTTC
The DNA here is from genome assembly GCA_032716605.1 of Paralithodes platypus. Classification (NCBI taxonomy): domain Eukaryota; kingdom Metazoa; phylum Arthropoda; class Malacostraca; order Decapoda; family Lithodidae; genus Paralithodes; species Paralithodes platypus. Next base: position 29,676,612 of record CM064504.1, on the reverse strand, counting down.
ACTCTTGGGTTGGAGAGTTGCACAGAGTAGGGGTGGGATTGAGTTGCAAGACGGGTACCACGTGCCCTACGTAAAGGAGGTGGTATGCACTGGGATAGCTCTGAGGAACACTGATTATTATAGTAGCGATAGAATAGCGAGAGAGATGCATGCGGCATGATGTTATCTACAAAACTTCTGCACCGTAAGATAAATATAATATCTAACTAATGATAAGACAAATTGCTAGCTTAGTTATTGGTATTTTATTGTATAGACAAAATCCTAGGTTATATATATATTGTACAATATCGATCATCATATAAAGGATAATAACTACGCTCATCACAGACAATATTATAGGTTACATACTATACATATTCATTATTGTTATTGTGGCGGATTCTGAGGAGAAACTGCAGCGAGTAGTCAAAAATTGTTTGGTGTAGGCTACGTAGGTTACATATGTGGGAGGAGGAAGCTAGCTGAGGGTGAACATCAATAAAAGTAAAGTGATGGTGTGTAATAGAGGTGCTCGTAGAGTGAATCCAGATGTAGGCCTACAGCTGGAAGGGGAAATACTGGAACAAGTAGAGTGTTTTAAATATCTGCTAAGAGGAATGATAAGCAAGGACGCTGATGTGGAAATGTATGTAAAGGAAAGAAAGTTTTCGGAGCAATGGGAGTTATATGGAAGGTGAGAAATCTCGGAATGAAATCTAAAAGTGCAACATATCAAGGGATAGTTGTACCAGCAGTGATGTATGGGACTGAAACATGGGCTCTGAAGGCACAAGAGAGAAGAAAGCTGGATGTGATGGTCGATGAACTACTTGAGGAGTATATGTAGAGTGACGTGTAGAGATAGATTGAGGAATGAAGAGGTATATAGGAGAGTGGGACAGAAGGAACCATTATCAGTCAGAGTGGACAGAAGGCTGCTATGCTGGTAACTGAAGTCATCCCCGATCGTTCACACCACCGTACTTCATATTCAAGGTCCTGTAGCTCGGGTACAAGTTTGGTCATTCTCGGAGGCCAGAATCTTTTCTAGTTCCAGTAAGTATATATATCCTTCCTGTAGTAAGGTGACCAGCTCTAATTTTAAACAGCATACTCAAGATGGGGTCTCGCTAAGGAACTGTAGGCTACAGGGTATTGCAGGTTTCAAATCCATGGGAGAAAATTGTCTTTGAATCAGGCCAACAATTATGTTTCCCTTTGCTGCCACTTTTGCGATATGTTGTGCTGAACACTCCCAGGTGTTTCTCTCTAAATCCAGTATAAGAGGAGTTACCCGTTAAGCTTTTTCTTTCAAATCTATTTTACTTCTTTATTATCTTCTTCTTATTGTTTAACTGTGCAGTTTGCTTGGAGGGTTGTGGTGTCTCCAGATGACTGCACAGGCGTTTTAGGAGGGGTGAAAAGATTTTTTTTTAGTATAATAGGGGTTAGGAGAGATAGTAAAGGTGTATTTTATACTACTGTAGCTTATATGGGGGGTAAGTTTGTCGCTATCCTTTGAGGTCAGGGTGATTTAAGTCAAGGTGAGGGTGAGGTCAGAGATGATGATGATAAGTGGTGGTACAGTACAGTACTGCTCTATGTGTACTGTGTGATTTAAGTCAAGGTGAGGGTGAGGTCAGAGCTGATGATGATGATGATCAGTGGTGGTACAGTACAGTACTGTACTCTGTTGGTGTATTGTATGTGGGATGGGTGTTCAGTTGGGTGGTAATTTTATATGCTTGTGATTTTGTTTGTTGTTCTGATGTAGGTTCCTAGTGCTGATGCGATGACATGCTTGCTGTGCTGTGGTAGGTCTCCTCCACCTAGGATATGCTTGATGTTGAATGTTCCTCCTTGTTGGGTTACTACACTTTTGAGGTGGGTGCGGGCACTGTAATGTCTGTGGCAGTGGAATAGATAATGCTCCACTGTCTCTGGTCTTTCTTTCTATTTTTCCTAGCTTTCCCTAAAGGGAGGAAGCCGATACAAAGGCGTGACTGAGGTAAGAAACAGAATACCGCCCGCCCCCTTTTGAAGCAGAAGTGAAGAAGACGTCGCCAGGTGGCAGCAGCAGCACTGGGGATGCCCGTAAACAAACTTTAAAATTGCAAATATCTGGTGAGATATTATTTTTGCAGATCTAGCATGATATATATTTATATTTCCAATGAAATCAATTGCAATTAGCCTATTGAAATATGTTCATTATTAAAACCAAGATTGATTGCTTATGGTTAGGCCTATAGGCCTAGGCTAGGTAACATCTTACCCTATATCCTTCTAGGCTAGCCTAAATACATAACCTAGGCTAGGCCTAATTGATTTTAGGTAAATTAGATATAGGCTAGCCTAAGGGAGTAAGGGGGGTAATTCTGCATAACTACAACTGTTATTTTAGGTTTCATTTATTTAATTTATGTATTTTAATGCTTTGTAAGTGTGTATTTTATCGTTAGAATGTGCGGAAAGCACTTTATATTAGCATTTGCATTGTTAATTGAAATTCAGATACCCAAACAATCTAAGAGTTTACTCGATTTAGTAAACTTTAAAAAGACATTAGCCTAACCTAACAACCTTACCTAACCTATCCTAGTATTATGGGTGGGGGCTGCCGCCCCCACACCCCCGCTAATTGGGTATTAAAACTATAACAAAATTGATGGGATAAAGTCTATGGTGTTTACTCTGCAATCTTCAGCTTTGGCTGTCGATAACAGGAAAGTACCAATCAAAATGTACTGACTTTTTGTAGGTGAAGCTCCACTTTGATTGGCTACTAAACATCGGGGAGGACTCGGAGCCTCGGAGGAGCCTCCAAGGCGGCTAGAATGTAAACATAGTGTCCTGGACTGGCAGTACAAAAATAACTCTGATAATGTTATAGGAGAGTGAAAATCAAATTGACAAAATAAGAAAAGTAGCACTTATCCGCACATCACTAAGGTCCCCTGAGTAAGGTATGAGCGAAATAAAATAATTCCATGAGACAGGAATCCCGTAATCGAGGAGTAGTTGTTCTGCAGAATACCCGTAAGGGGCGTTAGGGCAGCTAAGTCTAGAAGTTCAAAATCAGTAGCACCCAAAAATGAAATCATAGCCTAGGCTACCTCCTTTTCAAGGAAACAAGGCTAGCCTACATCAGCAGGGAAACACAAGGAAGGTGTGTCATCTTTGGTTTGGAACTTAGAATGCTAGCCTAACCTAGTTTAACTTAGGCTGAGCCTATCACATAGCCTAAGCCTAAAGCTTATCTTAAAATTATTAGGCCCTAGCCTATACGTAACTTAGGCTAGCTAGGCTATGTAGATCGCTGACGGGGGCCCCGATTGTAAAGAAAGTGACAACATAAGAACAGCAATCTGCAGAGGGCCTACTTGGATAAATCTACAGTTTTACTACCCCTATTTTGTAGCTATTCTGTTGGTACTAATGGGTTAATATTAATAGTAGTAGACTTAGTATGGTTTGATGATGCGCAGAAATGTATATTTGACATGAAATGGATACATTGAAGTATTACAAACTTTCGCGAACCCATAAACAGGGAAGGTGAGCTGGGTTTAGACCGTCGCGCACCCATAAACAGGGAACGTGAGCTGGGTTTAGATCGGTCGCGACTCGCGAGACAGGTTAGTTTTCGGTTTGGTTAGGTTAGGTTAGGTTAGGCTAATTTCAAAAATACTAAAATGCGACGGTCCTCGGTATTAAACAACACTGTATATCAAATAAAAAATAAAAAACAACAACAAATTAGGCTACCTGAAAAACTCGTATCTGGTTGATGATAATTTGTTATCAAAATAATTTTTTTTTTCCAGTTTCCGCGTCTGCTGAACCATCCATAAACACGCTATAGCCTAAGGCGTGTTTTGAAGGGGGGAGGTGGTGGGGGTAGTGAGGTAGGGGTAGTATAACTGTAGATTTACCCCTACTTGCCCACACAGATCTCTCGCACCCAAACTGCCAGTTGTTATTTGCCCCCTGCTGGTAATAGGCTAGCCTAGCGTATAGCCTATGATGATGACAATAAGTCATGGGGGGTGAAGGGGGCAAAGCCCCCGGCAAGAATGTAGTTACCGGGTGTATCACCCGTCTTGTTTACACTACGCGGACGCTTACCATCATGTTCCTGTCTAGGCCTATTTTGACTGTCTTTGGATACAAAAATACGGAAAAACTCAATTTTTATGTCACAAATTTTCCCATGGATTTTTGTATTTTTCCCTGTTAGTTTTCATCAATATAGCCTATAGCCTAGCCTAGTGTTTGGAAATAATTACAACCCTCGGAGAAACCGTTTTCCCCATTATACAACGATCTTAACCCGGGAACTGCGGGGAGATTCTTAAGAGTTCCCCCGGCGGACTGCGGGGAGACTCTTATGAGTGAGTGAAAAAAAAATCAACTTTTGACATCGAAAAAAAAAAAAAAAAAAAAAAATTGTTGGCCCCTGGGCCATGCAAAATCTCAGTCCTCTACCTCCCCTCCTTCCCCACTTTCCTCCTCTCCTTCAGTTATCACCTATTTTCCCTGTTATTCCCTTATTCTGAGGTATATTTTCGTGCTAAATTAGCGAGTTGCAAGCAGGGTGTTGTCATCACTGATGGCAAGCGAGTGCAAGAGAGAGAGAGAGAGAGTATCGATCGACTGTGTCTCAGTGGCCTTGGCGGGAAAGTAGCTTGCCTCACCCATACATTATACAACTCGCGGGCTATATCTCCGATTTTGACCATCCAAACCCTGTTTTCACTCGTTTTATTGTTGTTTCAGGTTAATACCTTTATAATCAACCCATAATAGGCGCATATGGATAAGTATTAATGCTATTAATGGCACAATGAATATTTTAGTGACGGAAACACCTCAAATACGTCAGCACAGGGGGACGTTTCCAATTACCCCCATGCGCACTTCAGAGGTTAAGACACGCTGCCCGATAGTGGAGAGGGCTATGAAGTACAGGCAAAATGAGGGGTTAAATGCGTAAAACGGTGATAAAAACGTATTTTAGCAAACCTTGGCTCGGGTTTTAAGGTATTTCAAAGGCCTAAAACCCAATATTTCGAAAACCCGAGCGAAGTTTTGGCCAAAGCTGGCTCGGATTTTGCGAGTTTGTAAACAAAAAAATTACAGTAACCTCATTTAGAAATTTGGCTCAGGTTTCCCGAAATTGCAAAGCCATAAAACCCGAATTTTGGAAAACCCGAGCCAAGTTTTGGCAAAACTTGGCTCGGATTTTGCGAGTTTTAAGAGTAAACAAATTACAGTAACCTAATTTAGAATATTGGCTCATGTTTCCCTAAATTGCAAACCCCAACAAGCATAATTTTGGAAAACCCGAGCCATTTTTTGGCAAAACTTGGATCGTATTTTGAGAATCGAAAAAGACTAACGAAATGTCAGAAATCGGCTCATGATTTCCCTAATTGCAAAGCCAAATAACCAGATTTATCGAAAACGTAGCACTTATTTAAATCATAAATATCCAGTAACATAGACCTAGTACATTGGATACAAGCCTAATCCACACCTAACGCCTACAATGTGTCCGTAGTACCTAGTACTCTAGTAGGCCTATGTGGGATACAACACGAACCCTTACCGGTGCCATGGCGGTTGGGCCGCCGCCCATTTAGTATTCGGGCGTACTGTATCTGTAAATACTACCGCAACTACGAATCTTGTTTCTGAGACCTAGTATATTAACCTAGCCTAACCTAGACCCAGTACGTGGGATACTAAACTAGCCCTTGCATGCCAGGTACAGCGGATTCATAGTACCGGTACTCAGTACGTGGCATACTAAACTAGCCCTTGCATGCCAGGTACAGTGGATTCATAGTACTCAGTACGTGGCATACTAAACTAGCCCTTGCATGCCAGGTACTGCGGATTCATAGTACTCAGTACGTGGCATACTAAACTAGCCCTTGCATGCCAGGTACTGTACAGCGGATTCATAGTACTCAGTACGTGGTATTTATTACCCATTAATTTCCGGATGTTTAAACCTATGCGTAAAAATCTTACCTCATACACGTCACATCAGTAGTCAAGCACCCATGTTACGAAAAAAATCCATTTTAGTACCATATATTTTTATTAGGTTTTGCCGAGGGTTGAAACTAATTTTAATATGATGCTTAGAGCATATAGATTCCATATCTGTCTTCAAATACAGTATGTCAAAATAATTGGTGACAAATAAATGGAGTTAGGCTATACTAAAAATACATTACCCTAACCAAACACCAAACAACCTAACTTAACCTAACCTAGTATTATAGATTTATAAGTACCGGTATTTATTTTATTATAGGCTAAGTATTTATAGATGATTTATGTTGTGTGTCGGTAGTGGTACACCCAGTAACTACATCCATCCCAAGCCCCCTTCAACCTACTTATTGTATCTGTAATATTTTCAGTCCAACACCTGCTTTAGTGAATAAAAACCCATTCTATGTTGTATTTTATGGTATTTAGAACCGGTAAATGTACCGGTACACCGGAAATTTATATTTTACCAGATAGGCTAGCCTAGGCCTAGAACCGTGAACGTTTTGATTATCGAGCGTGATATCTCGGCCTAGCTGTTACATAGGCCTATACAGTACAGTATATATATATACCCGGTTTATATATAGCCTATAGGCTATCCTAGCCTACATTTGTTGTTTATTATATAGGTTAGTAGCTGTTAGGCCTAGGTAAAGGTTAGTAGCATTTTGGTAAAGGTTAGCCTAGTAGGCTAGCTGTTAGATAATGGTTAGCAACTGTTAGGTAAAGGTTGGCAACTTAGGTAAAAGTGAGCAACTGTTAGGTAAAGGGGCAAGAGTTGTGTTATCGGGCGTGCCGCATATCACCTACCTCTGACCGGCCCACCAGGTATAGGCCTATCCTAGTGTTTACTATACCCCTTTGAAAGGACATTAGCCTAACCTAACAACCGTTACCCAAAGGCAGTCAAAATAGACGGGAACATGATGGCAAGCGTCCGCTTCCGCGTAGTGTAAACAAGGCTGGCGGTACGCCTGAACCCTACATTCTACCCCAGGGTTGTCAATACTCTCGTAGTAGGCTATATGTGATAAATCTACAGTTATACTACCCCTATTTTGTCGCTATTCTGTTGGTACTAATAGGTTAATATTATTAGTAGTAGACTTAGTATGGTTTGATGATGCGCGGAAATGTATATTTGACTTGAAATAGATACATTAAAGTATTAAAAATCTTCGGCAAAGTGAGGTTTGTTTACCTGGGTGTACAGTCGGTTGGGCCGCGGCGTACTTGTTGTTTGCCCCCTGCTGTCAATATATATGATAATGACAATAAGTCATGGGGGGTCCCCCCCCCCCCACCTCCCTCATGGGGAAAACGTTTTTTCAGAGGCTTGTAATTACTTTCAAACATTATATATTGATGAAAATCAACACAGAAAACTATAAATCCATGGAAAAATTAGGGTTATACTGATGTTTTGGACCGACAGTTAGCCCATCGATCCTTTTAGGCCTAATAGGTCCGGTAGAGCATATAAATCATTGCTATATATGTCATTAACCTGACAAGCGCGATATAGACCTAGGTGCTAGGGTAGTTATTTGTGCATTTCTAGCCCTGGATTCTGACAGAATTCGTTATATTTACAATATAAAGCATTATTTGTTTTCGGTATGCTTTTATTTTACATATATGATGTATATATGAACCTTCAAGAGTGCTAAAATAAGTGGGAAAAGCATTTGGGTGGTGAAAAACGAAGATATTGGCCACCCGGTCATAATCTCAGGCGAGAGAGAGCCACAGGCAGCCCTCCCCTCTCGCTGTCTGGGAGTCAACTGAGACGAGCGGGGCGGTGTGTGCCGGTGTCTGGGTGTTGCATAACGATCTTTTATGCAACCCACTTGTGCTACATTATCGCGGGAGAGAAAAATAACCGATAAATGATGATAATAAGAGGATAAATAGGTGATAATTGAGGAGGGGGGGGAGGGGGGAAGGAGGGGTGAGAAACACATGGATGAGTACTAGAGGGGAATTATCTCACCTAGAGACAAAATCCTTTGTTTTGATAGGCCCTTTTTTTTTTTGGAAGGCTTTTTTTATGGTCTTGCTTCCGTGAGGCCTATCGCGTTCCCTATAGGAAGCCTTCCGTGAGGCCTATCGCGCTTGCCGGGTTAAGAGCTGAAATGTATTATAAGGGAGAAAACAGAAAAAAAAACTAAAATACATATAGCCTAGGCCTATTGTAAAACAATAAGTTTTTCAGCCAGTACCCAACCAGCGGGGGTGTGGAGGCGGCAGCCCCCACCCATATGCTAGGTTAGGTTAGGTAAGGTTGTTAGGTTAGGCTAATGTCTTCCCAAAGTTGACTATTTTTATAACATAAGATATTAGGCTACCCACTCTACCCCGTGAAATCCGAGCCAGCTTTCGTCAAAAGTTGGCTCGGGTATTCACAAATTTGGGTTTTATGGGTTTGCAATTTGGGAAAACCCGAGCCAAGTTTTGATACAAAACGCTATATTATTGTATTTTTACGCTTTTAACCCCTCATTTTCCCTGAACTTCATAGCCCTCCCCACTAGTGGGGGGCGTGTTTTTAGATTGTTGGATAATGGGTAAATACTCATTTCAGCTCCTCTTCAGTATAGAACAACACTATATCTGAAGGAAAAATACAAAAAAACTAAATAAAACTTACTGAAATCGCTGTCGGTCCAAAAAGTCGGGTTTACCAAAATTAGTGACAAATTCCGGGTTTGTTTCAGTTTCCGCGTCTGCTGAACCATCAAAACACACGCTAAAAGGCGTGTTTTGAAGGGGGGAGGTGGGAGGGGATAGTGGGGGAGGGGTAGCATAACTGTAGATTTACAGTTTTGATAAATTACAGGGGGAAGGTGGGAGGGGATAGTGGGGTAGGGGTAGCATAACTGTAGATTTACCCTATATGTTTCTAGTTACCCTAGTACCTAGTATGTGGGATTCAAAACTAACCCTCACCTAACACTTAGTATATGTCCCAAGTACCTCGGGAGACAAAGGAAAATGGTGACTATAAAAATCGGTGCCGTCTATAGGAGAGTATTGACAACCTTGTTACGAAAAAGACATGGGTAGAATGTAGAATTCGGGCGTACCGCCAGCCTTGTTTACAATACGCGGAGCCGGGGCGGACGATTGCCATCATGTTCCCATCTACTTTGACTACCTTTGGATACAATAATATGTTGAGGGGGGGCTTTGCCCCCTCTCACCCCCCATGACATATTGTCATCATCATATACCTGTATATTGCCAGCAGGGGGCAAATAACCGAAAAAATCGTTGTCAAAATAGACTCGAACTTAACCAAGGCGATCGCCCTATGTAAACATGACGACTGTACGCCAGGAATCTACATCCATCCCAAAGACATTTTAGTACTAGGCCTAGGCCTACTAGATGGGACTGTGAATGAGGAGGTGTGGGAGAGGGTGCAACAGGGGAAGAGGGTTGTAGGAACGTTGAAAGCAGTAACAAGAAATAGGGTGGTCAGTATGGAAGTGAAGAAGTCCTTGCATGACAGTGTGGTAATCCCAACACTGACTTACGGAAGCGAAGCATGGACGTTCGGGAAGAGACTTAGACCAAGAGTGTGAGCGGTGGAATTGAGTTACTTGAGAAGTGCGTGTGGAGCTACATGGAGGGATAGACAGACGAATGAGGAAGTAAGAAGGAGGTTCGGTGTGGAGGTAGATGTGCTGGAAAGTGTGAAAAGGAACAACTTGAGATGGTTCGGCCATATGGAACGTATGGAAAGCGAGAGATTGACTAAGAGGGTGTATGAGAGCGAGGTGGCAGGACAGAGAGGGAGAGGTGCACCGAAGGAGAGGTGGAAGGATGGAGTGAGGAAGTATATGAATGAAGGCAGTGCTGATTGGGAGGAGGGGCGTCGACTGACTGGGGACAGAGGTGCATGGGGGCGGTTCGTTAGTGGCCACCCCTTCGGGGATTGCGGCGTCAGGCAATAGATAGATAGCCTATACTTTTTTATTAGGTTTTGCCGAGGGTTAAAACACATTTTCATATGATCTTTAGAGCATATAGATTCCATATTTGTCTTCAAATAGGCCTAGGCCTATTAACCCTCTCCGACATATGATGCGATTTTGAGCCGATTAGGGATACTTTAAAGCCTTTGTTACCATCAGGGGTATTTAGAAACCTTTAGTTTAGTAACTTCAACCTCTGCAGTTATCTTTGAGTTAGCTGTGGGCAGAAAACTAATTTAGGAGAGGTAATTATAAGAGTGAGAGAACTCTATTTCTTATTGCTAATCTAGCAACCTCTGCGTCATATGAGTCTGAAGGGGTTAAAAATATAATTGTGACATTAAAATAAAGTTATACATAGGCCTATAAAGTTCGTAATTAAATTGCAAAAAAATAAAAAATGTTTTGCATTTTTATCAATTTTAGCGTTTTAAGGGTGTTTTGATGTGTTACAAGTAGGAAATGCATACTGCATTTACCCATTATCCAACAATCTAAAAACATCCCCCCCCCCCTCCCCCCCCGCTAGTGTGGAGGGCTATGAATATCAGGGAAAATGAGGGGTTAAAGAGGATAATAAGCGAAAAATAAGCTGTATTTGGCCACAACCGTTTGTTTTGGGATACAGAATAAATTGACACAAACCTCATTTTCCCTAACTGACCCTATTGTTGGATAATGGGCAAATACTCACTTCAGTATAGGCCTAACTTCATTTTAATGTCACAATTTTGTTTTAAATATATGAAGACAAATATGGAATCTACTGTATATGCTCTACAGATCATATTAAAATGTGTTTTAACCCTCGGCAAAACCTAATAAAAAAGTATGGTACTAAAATGTCTTTCGTAACAAGGTTGTCAAATCTCTCTTATAGACGGCACCGATTTGTATACAGTATTCACCATTTTCCTTCATCTACCGAGGGCCGAGGTACTAAGGACATACACTAGGGGTTAGGTGAGGCTTAGTTTTGTATCCCACATACTAGGTACTAGGAACATATACTATGCGTTAGGTGAGGGTTAGTTTTGTATCCCACTCACTAGGTACAGTCGACCCTCGCAAATCCGGACTTCACCAATCCGGACTTTCAACAATCCGGACACAATCCGGATTCCGGTCCAATCGTCCGGTAGTGCGTACCGTAACGCATACTTGTCCGAATACTTAAAATGTTGTCCGGTAGGTGGCTCTCGCGACGGGTGACGCCACCCGTTCCCGCCTAGTCATTCAAGCTTGTTTACAACCCGCCGTGCGACTACCTGGTTATTAAGGTGTTTGTGAAGTTATTATCGACTTTCATTGCCAGCCACCATGCCCCCCAAGCCTCAAAAGACTGTCAAGCGCTAGGCTATTAATATTAATAATGTGTACTCACCTAATTGTACTCACCTAATTGTAGTATACAGGATTTGAGCCTAAGCTCGTGTTGTCCTGTCTCTCTCTCTACATTTATCCAATTTTGCTTTAAAAGTTTGGATATTTCTTGCTCCCACCACCTCCCCATCCAACTTATTCCAACACTCAATGCTTCTATACGGGAAGCTGAACTTTCTTACATCAGACTTACATATAACTTTCCTCAACTTACAATCATGACCCCTGGTTCTTCCCTCGTCCCTCACCACAAAATCTCCCTTGTCGATCTTCTCAAAACCTTTCACACACTTAAACATCATGATCATGTCACCTCTCTCTCTCCTCTCCCTCAGCGTTGGCAGCTTTAGCCTCTCCAATCTCTCCTCATAAGGTAGGTCTCTAAGGCTAGCTATCATCTTAGTGGCAACTCTGAACTCTTTCCAGTTTTTTATTATGTTTTATAAGGTGTGGAGACCACACCACTGCTGCATACTCCAGTCTTGGTCGTATTATTGTCCCTATTATTTTTGCTAACATCTCTTCATCTAAATCATTCAGAGCTATTCTCATGTTAGTCAACACTGCATAGGTTTCACCAGTTATTTTATTTATATGCTGTTCAGGTGACAAGCTGTCTGCCACAACTACCCCTAGGTCTTTTGCTTTCACAGCTTTACTAATTATTTCATCTCCTATTTTATATCCCCAAGAAGGTCTATATTTACTTTTTCCCATCTCAAGAACCTGACACTTACTCGTGTTGAATTCCATTTTCCAAGTTTGACTCCACTCATATAACTTATCTAGGTCTCTCTGTAATTCTTCACAACTACTCCTACTTGTAATATGCTTCATTAATTTTGCATCATCAGCAAACATAGATATATATGAGCCTATTCCCATTTGAAGGTCGTTGATGAAAACCAAAAACATGATTGGGGCCAACACCGATCCTTGAGGCACTCCGCTTTTTACCCTTTTCCACGAGGAGAACTTTCCTTTTATTACTGTTCGCATTTCCCTCCCAATTAAATAGTTTTCCATCCACTTTAATAATACTCCCTCAACCCGCCCCACAGTCCTGAGCTTCCACAACAATCTCTTATGAGGCACCTTATCAAATGCCTTCTTGAAATCTAAGTAGATACAATCTACCCACCCCTCCCTCCCTTGTACAATGTCAATTACCCTATCATAGTAACTCAACAAATTTGTGGTACACGAATGACCTTTTCTGAACCCGAACTGCTTGCTTGAAATTATTTCCCTCTCCTCCAACATACCCACCCATCTTTTTCTAATAATCTTTTCACAAAGCTTGCATATAACACTCGTTAAGGATACCGGTCGATAATTTAGCGGGTCTTCTTTATTTCCACTTTTATATATTGGAGTTATATTTGCTTGTTTCCATTCTAAGGGAAGTTCCCCCTTGTTTAATGAGTGTTGAACAATATTAAAAATAGGTCTCACTAGTTGTTCAGAACATTCTCTTAATACCCATCCAGCAATATTATCTGGGCCCATAGATTTTCTCACGTCCAATTCTTCCAACAATGATTTTAGTTCATCCTTGTTGACTTCTATCGACTCTAGTCCCTGTATCTCGTTCAATTCCACCACAGGTTCTACATAGTCATCCTCCTCCACAAACACGGATGTTAATGTATCATTCATAATTTCACACATACCCACTGTGTCTTCATATAATTGACCCTCTACCCTAAGCTTTGTTATTTTGTCCTTTATTTTAGTTTTTCCGTTGATATAACTATAGAACAGTTTGGGTTCTTTATTACATTTGTTTACTATATCTTTTTCAAAGTTCTTTTTCTCCTCTCTTTTAGTCTTGACATAGTTGTTTCTAGCATTCTTATACTCATCCCATTTTTCCTCAGTGTTTCTCCTTCTCACTTTATTCCATGCAGAGTCCTTTTTGTTCTGGGCAATGTGACATCGCATGTTAAACCACTCTTTCTCCTTAGCCAGCTTTCTATCCTTAAATGTTGGTACATATTTATCTACCCCCTCCCTGTAAATGTCTAGTAACATGGTGTATTTTACCTGAATATTCTGTTCTTGCTCAATAAATGACCAATCTATATTTGCAAAGTATCCTCGTAATGATTCATAATCCGCCTTACTATAATTTAGTCTATATTCCCTATGTTCCTCCTCTCTGCCTTCCAGAAATTCCACTGTCAATTCAAATTCAATCACAGCATGATCGCTTTTTCCCATGGGACTCAAATATGTTAGGTACTTTATTTCTTGGGGGTCTTTGGTGAATAATAAGTCATGTCTTGATGGTTCATCACCTCCTCTAAATCTTGTATTTTCCGTAACGTGTTGTGTTAATAGATACCCCATTGTTAGTTCAAGAAATTTGCTACCCCAAGTATTTTCATTTGAACCCGCATCCAAACATTCCCAATCCACCTCCCCGCAATTAAAGTCCCCTGCAAGAATAAGCCTATTTTTCCTTTTACAAATAATTTCTAACATACGCAAGGTTTCCAAAATTAATTCATTATATTCATCGTTGCTCCAAGATTTAGTCTTAGGAGGTAAATACATTGATACAATGTCCAATTTTGACCTATCATTATCCTCAATTTCAACTGCTACCACTTCAGCAATGCTATCACCAAGTTTTAATTCTTTAGCAGTAATTTTATTATCTACCATGATCAACACTCCTCCTCCTAGCTTTCCTAACCTGTCTCTTCTCCATGTACTGTATCCTGCACAACTAATTATATTCGTGTCTACCTCCTGGTTAAGCTTAGTTTCAGTCAAACATACTACCCCGGGCCTCTCTCTCTTTACATATTCGTCAAACTCAATCTTTTTGGAAATTAACCCATCAATATTTGTATACATGAACTTAGCGTTTCCAGTATTTTCCCTATTTTTCTCGTCCCTGCCCGTTCCTTTCTTTTTTGTACGTACCCCTCCCAATTTATTTCCTAGCTTGTCTCCTCTCCTCTTGTCTCCACCTGGACTGTTTCTCGCTCCGTTTCCACCTCCCCTCCCTCTGCCTCCACTTGGACTGTTTCTCTCTCTATCTCCACCTCCCCTCTCTCTGCCTTCTCCCCCATCACCCGCACCATCTCCCTTTCCCTCCCTACTTCGTCCCTTCGCTTTATATACCATTTCTTGAGTTTTCCCTCCCACACTCTCCAGAAAAACTTCTTTTCGTCTTCTTTCGTCCTTTCTCCATTCTTTACATTTGCCTCGGTTTGCAATTCCTTTCTTATGTTTCGATCCTCAATACTCATGTCTTTTCTAATTGTAATTTTCTTAAACTTGCTGGTCAAGTTAAGTCTCCATGTTACGTTCATTATTGCATCCACTGTTACCCTAGACCTAAACTGCACTCTCATTGGCCTTGTGTTTCCCTTACTATATTTACCCATTCTCCTAACTTCTTCAATATCATCTCTCCAGTTGTTTCCTTCTTCATCGACATGCTTGATCAATGTTTTTACCTTATTAATTTCTTCCTTATCCCTAGCTTTCCTCTCAATAATGTGCTCCTCTATATCCCCAAATACAATAATACACTTATTTCTATCTATTGTTTCACGCAGGACCTGTTCATGTCTCCTCATAGCTTTTACTACCACTGATTCTAAATCTTTATTTTCCCTTTCTGATTGTTTCTTTTGTTCCTCCATGATTTCCTTCATTGCCACTTCCTTCACTTTTCCTCCTTCGTCATTAACCCATTTATTGTGTTTCTCCTTAATCTCCTCCACATGTGTTTTCATTTCCTTGGTTTGCCCTTTGTATTCTTCAAGTTGCAATTTTAAAGCTTCATTTTCGTCCTGGAGTTGCCCCATATGAGTTTGAATTTCTTTTAGGCTAGCCCGACTCAAATCTTGTCCAGGCTCGATGTCCCCAGCCTGAGCACCACATATTGAACATATAGCCTCAATCTGTGAACTAACACTCACCTTCCACTCCTGCATATCCTCCTTCCACCTTTTAATGTCATTCAGCTCACGTATAATTTTCCCTAGAATGCCCTCGGTCTCACCGACTTCAAATCCATCAAAGTCAGCCATATTTGTTTACATCCACTCGCATTCACAATCAATTGAATTATTTTTATCATTCGAAATATCCTCACTTGCTTTTAATCTCAAATTATTTTAATACTGCATTTTAATACAGGACAACACAAAATATCCTTATACAGTACTCAACTTATCAAGTTTAGGTGAGTTTATTTGACGAGCTTGCTAGATCAGCTGATTTTCGGGAGCGTGGGTGCGGAGGTGTTGTCTCGTCGGTGGTTCGTGTGTGCGTATCTGTATGCGTGTGTGGCCCCCCCGTACACTATTTTCTGAATCCGGACTTTTCCTGAATTCGGACAAGGCCCAGTCTCTTTTAGTCCGAATTTGCGAGGGTCGACTGTACTAGGGACATATACTAGGTGTTAGGTGAGGGTTAGTTTTGAATACGGTACGGAGATAATAATGGTGTTAAAGAAATTACAAATTACTTAACAGAATCTAACCACATAATAGAACGGAAAGACAGTGTGAAAGACCTTGGGGTATTAATGTCTGAAAATATGGGTTTCAAAGTACATAACCAGGTCAAAGTGGCGGCTGCGAAACGTCTAACGGGTTGGATTCTGCGTATTTTTGAAACACGCGGTGAATTGCCTATGATAACGCTCTTCAAATCTCTAGTGCTACCGCGGCTTGAATACTGTAGCGTATTAACATCCCCGTACAAAGAAATTTCACTTCGCATATAAGTTCGATAAAACATCTACACTATTGGGAGCGTTTAAGAGCACTGAATCTGTACTCACTGGAACGTAGAAGAGAACGTTACCTAATAATATACACATGGAAAATCGCAGAGGGTTTAGTACCAAACCTACATACTCCGATAGTCATGAAATTCAGTGATAGGAGAGGCTGGGAATGCGAAATCCCCCGGATGAATAACAGGGGTGCTATGGGCTCTCTGCGAGAGGGCTGGTTATCACACAGAGGCCCACGTCTCTTCAAAAAACTCCCACGGCGAGTAAGAGACATGAGGGACATCTCGTTAGACAACTTCAAGAGAGCCCTAGATGTCGAACTGCAAAAAGTGCCAGACGAGCCCATCCTCGCAAGGGAGCGAGCTGTCGCTTCAAACAGTCTACTGCACCAAATCACCACCCATAACGAGGGGCGTCGCGCTCCTTGGTGCCGCTAGAGGAGCGGCGAACACATCCAAAGGTATCCAAAGGTAAGGTATCCCATGTACTAGGTACAGTAGGGTCTCACATAAAACGAGTTTATGGTCGATAAACGAGGGCGTTTTATGCGATTTCGTTTTATGTGAACACAGCATTTTGGTGGCGCAATATCGTCAATGTTCACTGTAAGCGAAAATTTTCGTACAAAGCGAACGATATTTCGTACGTTTTGTACGATATTTCGGCGTTTTATATGAAAGCGTACGATATTTTGTACGTTTTGTACGATATTTCGGCGCTCTATATGAAAACTCCTTGTATTTGCCCCACTTTGGCGGCGGACTCGTTTTATGTGATCACATTCGTTCTGATCGAAAATTAAATATTAATATTTTAGGTCGGTCGTTTTAATCGACTCGTTTTATGCGGGACCCTACTGTACTAGGGACATACCGGTATACTAGGTGTTAGGTGAGGGGTAGCTTTGTATCCCATGTACTAGGGACATATACAGTACTAGGTTAGTCTAGGTGTTAGGTGAGGGTTAGTTTTATATCCCATGTACTGGGTCTAGGTTGGGCTATTGACAAGGGATCAGCTGCTAGGTATGGAATAAACTAAGTACAGTAAACCCTCTTGTCTGGAGTGTTTAACTCTTTGGCTGCGGGCTATTTAGGGCATATTCACGCACTCCTGAATGATGAATCAATCATCTGCATTAAATTAACTGTATTCTGCCGAAAACTAGGAAAAAATAGCTTCAAATTGAGACCAGAACGGGCCTCGTATGTGGTCTGGTTCACCCGCAGCGGTGCCATAGAAATGCGGGAAACCCGCTATTTGTTAGCACTCGCTCGCTTGGCAACACTGTTGTGAGAGGCAGAGAGAGACCCGCGCGAGACACAGTCTACCTCAGTGGGCCGCTCGCTGCTCTGAGGAACGGAGGTGGGACCCTCACGCTCCTGCCCACTGACACTCGATTTTTACGTTTTTTACAGATTTTTGAAGCCTGGAAATTGCTGTAAATTGCCAGGACGTTCCAGAACGTCACCCGCAGCGAAAGGGTTAAGCTTGGCGAAATCGTGTTTGGCGCCATAATCTATAAGATACCAAAGCTCTCGTCTGGCGGCAAAAATTCGTAATTGGCGGGTGGCCAAGAGACGAAAATACCCGAGCGGCGAGCCGACCCGAGCGCATAGGCTACCTCTCGGCACTTGTCGGTCGTGATAAAGTTACTCTACTCTCTTACCAGTTTCCGTTCGACCTTGACTGTATCATTTATTGCTCGCTCTCTCCATCGATTCATGATACTACAGTATATGGATAATGGTAGCCGTAGGACCAAGTGGTGATGCAGTTGCTCGTGATAGAGGGCCACTTGAAAAACCCAAAGTGGAAAAGGACATCGCAATTATAGGAAGATGCGCAGAACAAGAAAATTAATATACTTAACTTACCTTGCATCACGTTTTATGCCTTTTTGAGTGATATATTAACTGAAACAATACAATCCCAAGTGACAGTATTTTTCGTTCATAAATTCATAACCTTAAAAGAACTTAACAAAACTTAGAACTTAAAAGAACATGGGGGATGGATGTAGTTACCGGGTGTACCACTACCGACATACAACATAAATCATCTATAAATACTTATAATAAAATAAATACCTATAAATCTGTAATACTAGGTTAGGTTAGGTTAGGTTAGGTTAGGTTGTTTGGTTAGGGTAATGTATTTTTGTATCCAAAGGCAGTCAAAATAGACGGGAACATGATGGTGAGCGTCCGCGTAGTGTAAACAAGACGGGCGGTACACCCGGTAACTACATTCTTGCCGAACATGGTTCCGGTTCGCCAGGAATGCCTTCGTCGGCAAGAAGAAGGATAATGCGACTTAAACCAAAATGGCGACGTGTCTATATCAACGATCCCAGCTTTGAAGGCTTTTTGAGGCAAGCCATGAGGACTGAGGAGCTTAGATAGCCGACTAGGGAGGACCTTAGGGCCCAATGTAGCTATCATGGTAAAGAGGAGACGAATAATGAGGCAGACAATGACGAGAGAAACAATAATGATATGGACACCCAGTAGTATGACGAAGCAAACAAACAATATAGGCCTAGGCCTAATTAGACGGCCACGGACAAGCTTCTTGTGGTGATCACAGTCGGAAAATTGTCGCATTGTCGCAGGACCCTAGGACAAGCGGTAATTTACTTGGTAACTCAACAATATAACCAGCTTCGTTTAAAAGACACTCCATTCACAAATGGTATTTTGTTGGTAGTAACATATCTATTTGTGCACACACAATTGATATATGTATCAACTATAACCCTATAATCATTACACATGGCGAAAAAAATAAATCTATGAGAATCCACAAATTGCTTGCAAAGTATGAATGTTAACTTGCTAAGCACCAAATCCTTATAGAAATAGTATATATAATAAACACATGTTATAGTAGAATTGTTTACAGTGGAATAAGCTACTGTCAGTAAGTTTAACTATCGTTAAAACTCACTAAATGTATGGACGCGTATTTATATGAGGATATGGCAGGACCCCATAAGTCATCACTGCCGACGTAGGATACACACTCTCCCTCACACTCACATGCGCGAGCAACCCACTGTCATTTTTGTTTCCAAAAACTATATCGGCAGCTTACTTAATTTTCCAGAACTTCTGTTGATTTCTTGTAAAACCTTATCATATGATAATACATAGCATCTATTAATAGAGCATACTTATATGAAAATATAATCATGCTTTTCGTGATATAGTAATAAAGAGTAAAGGAATGGCGAAATCCTAGAACGGCGAGAAGACCTGTTTACGGATAGAGGTGTTCGTACCATACAGGCAGCAAAATTGATAAGCCCGACTCCCCGAGACCACGCTCAAGACCAATAATTGGTAAAGCCCGTCTTATTTTATGGACTATTATAATATTCTACTCTACGTAAGGTTTAAGCGCTATATACTGTAATGTCAAACACTTCTAAGAAACTTAAATTGGATGAATTATTTACTTCATAAACCTCTGAATAGAGGAACTGAAGCGATAATATATTTTGTACAAAGGTTTGAGACATTCAGAGAAATCTAGTTTTATATTTACAAAGAAAGAGTGACAGGGCCAAAATCAAGGGACGTTCGAGCCAAAACGCCTGGACACAGAGTTTGAAGCAATTTAACCCGGGAACTGCGGGAAGACTCTTAAGAGTTCCCCCGGTGGACTGCGGGAAGACTCTTAACCCGTGGAGCCCCGGCTAGTTTTGTAATGTTTGCGCACCAGAACCCGGCCGGTTTTCAAAAAATGGTTTTATTCCAGAAACAATAGCGAATGGGTTAGGAATGAAGGAAAAACCACGAAAAACCGCTCAAAAAGCTTAAAAAATGGTCCTACAGAGCCCCCGAAAACGGATTTTACAAGAGTAAAAAATTGAAGGCAATTATCCCAAAAAAACAGGTTATTGCGCGCTCGCGCGGACGCACGTGGACTTTGAGAGTTTTCAACCATCGGCACGGTTGCGTGGGATACGTACACAGTTCCCATACAAATCTGAGCCCTGTTGAGTGGCTACACCTGAGGTTACGGTCGGCGCAATTAGGGTGACGCGTCAGGCGCGTCTCTGGGGCTGTGCGTTACATACATCGCCGACGCGTCGCTGGGGCTGTACGGGTTAAGAGTCAGGGGCGAAAAAAATCCATTTAAAACACCCAATTTTTATTTTTTTTTTTATTTTTTTTTTTATTGCCCCTGGGCCATGCCAAATATCACTCCTCCACCTCCCCTCCTTCCCCACTTTCCTCCCCTCCTTCAGTTATCACCTATTTTCCCTGTTATTCCCTTATTCTGT
The DNA here is from genome assembly GCA_032716605.1 of Paralithodes platypus. NCBI lineage: Eukaryota > Metazoa > Arthropoda > Malacostraca > Decapoda > Lithodidae > Paralithodes > Paralithodes platypus. The sequence continues at coordinate 29,656,142 of CM064504.1, read as the reverse complement.
GGTATATTTTCGTGCTAACATTAGCGAGTTGCAAGCAGGGCATTGTCATCACTGTTAGCAAGCGAGTGCAAGAGAGAGAGAGAGAGAGAGAGAGTATGATCGAAAGTCTCTCTCCAGACGTGGAGAAAAGTGGTGGGAAGTGAGGTTGCCTCAGCCATACATTATGTAACTCCCGGCCTGTATCGCCGATTTTGACCATCCAAACGCTGTTTCCACTTGTTTTATTGTTGTAACAGGTTAATACCTTTATAATCAACCTATAATAGGCGCATATGGATAAGTATTAATGCTATTTATGGTAAAATAACGATGTTAGTGATGGGAACAGCTCAAATACGTCAGCACAGGAGTGTGGTGTCTCATACCCCCCATGCGCACTTCAGAGGTTAAGGGGACCGGCCGCTTTTTAATAGGGGGTGACACTGAACTTCGTCCAATTTCAATGAGATTTCGCACACGTATAGAGGATGATGTAACAAGGATTTATTTATTTATTTTGAATTCTAGGTCAATTAGTTCCTGAATTAGAGTGGAAATTAGCTCGAAAATTAAATAAAAATTCCGAAGTCGAATTGTTCGAAACCCAAGCACTGTACAGTATAATATTTTCAGAGGGATCAGACAACTCAGGACAGGTGGTTTTACAACTCTTGATTTTTTTTTTTTTTTTAATTTAATTGCGGAATTAGGTGACTCGGAAATTAGGTAATGATTTTGTACTTGGTGGTTGGCTACCTATGCCAAGGGGCTGTGTCTCAAATGCAAAAAAAGGAGCCAAGAGCTTTATACAGTAGAGCATTCCACACGCTTTCCAATGGTATATAAAATATTCCTAGAGGCCCAATAATACATTCATTATAAGATCCCAAAGTGTGACAAAACAGGTGTTGAGAAAAACATGTGAAAGTCTAAGGTAATTGGGTGAACATTTAAAAAAAAAAATTGGTTTACAATATTTTACGCAGGAACACGGCAGAGTAGAAGTTACAGCTTTTGGGTGGTTGTAGAGTATTTTACGCTCTTTCCATTTATATATGTACAATCCTCGTACGACCAGTAGTTACTGAGCCTGTCAATTTCAAAGTTTGCTATACTGTATAACGTTTTTAGAAATACAGGAAAAGTTTGGAAAACTTAAAAAAAAAAAAAAAATCCAATGGGTTTTCACTAGCCTAATAACATTTCACTGGCTTATGAAGGGATGTTGAGTAAACACATTTTTACACCTAATGGTATTTTCAGGATTTCGAGCTTTTTAAGCCTAAAAATCGGCCGGTCCCCATAAGTCATAGGAAGATGGAAGACATTCTGGGAGAGAGTTCCAGAGCTCAGCTGTTGAATAGAAGAAAGACTGAAAGTAATGTTTCACTCTTGGGTTGGAGAGTTGCACAGAGTAGGGGTGGGATTGTGTTGCAAGATGGGTACCACGTACCCTATGTAGAGGAGGTGGTATACACTGGGAGAACTCTGAGGAACACTGATTATTGTAGTAGCGATAGAATAGCGAGAGAGATGCAACATTGCGGCGAAGAGAGAGAGATTGCAGAGAGTCGGTGAGTGGACGGGAGTTGATGATACGAAAGGCTTTCCTTTCTACTTTGTCTAGAAGTGCTGTGTGAGAAGATCCTCCCCACCCATGTGAACAATAATCAATACAAGGACACACTGTGCCCCTGTACAGAACAAGAAGCTGAGCAGGGGTAAAGAACCCCTTGAGGCGGTTAAGCACACCCAGCTTCTGGGTGTGCTGGTGGGTTGCTGAACTAACTGCTCTAGGTCATTTAGGATAGTAAAACATAGGCTTGTTCACCAGGTTGGTTAGTAGTGTGAGAGGAGAGCCATTGGCGGTGGTGAACGTTGAAATCTCCTAAGATGGAGATTTCTGAGAAAGGAGAAATGGATAGAATGTGTTCCACTTTAGACTTTAGATAGTCGAAGAAATATTTAGTGTGAGAATGATAGGATAGTTTGAGCCATAAAGTTGAGAATTCAGAGGAGTCGAAATCAGGAACACGAGAGCAAGTGAGTTTGTTGTGCACATATGCACAACATCCACCATTGGCTTTGAAACTGGGATAGAGAAAGTACAGTAAACCCTCGCTATCTCGGGCTAATTGGGGGGAGACCACTTCCGAGAAGCCCGATTTTCCGAGATGTCCGAAGTCCGACTTATGTCAGACTTCAGAGAGAGAAAAGTCCGAATTAGAAGAGGAAAGTCCGCGCCACCAGAGATGTCTTGTCTGTCTATCTATTTAATGCATCTATCTCCCTTATACATATATATAACTATGTCTTATTTGGTCTTTTTTTAATCTATGAATCATTTCTAATACGATGGAATTGAAAACAATATTACCCTTCCAACAACACACAAATAATAAAATGAAAACGAGAGTAAATAAAAATGTCTCCTTTGTCTTTCAGAAACTTAAGTCCGTTTCATATATGTTAGTATTTTATCGCTCGCTCGCCCCTAGCCACTCTCTCTCTAGGCTATCTATTTATATCTCTAATGCATCTATCTAACTCCCTTATACATTAACATACAGTAACTATGTCTTATTTGGACTTTTTGTAATCTATGAATCATTTATAATGGGATGGAATTGAAAACAATATTATCCTTCTATCTATCTATCTACTGCCTGACGCCGTGATCCCCGAAGGGGTGGCCACGAACGAACCGCCCCCATGCACCTCTGTCCCCAGTCAGTCGACGCCCCTCCCCCCAACCAGCACCGCCTTCGTTCATGTACTTCCTCACTCCATCCTTCCACCTCTCATTCGGTCTACCTCTCCCTCTCTGTCCCTCCACCTCGCTCTCGTACACCCTCTTAGTCATTCTCTCGCTTTCCATACGTTCCATATGGCCGAACCATCTCAAGTTGTTCCTTTTCACACTTTCCAGCACATCTACCTCCACACCACACCTCCTTACTTCCTCATTAGTCTGTCTATCCCTCCATGTAACTCCGCATGCACTCCTTAAGTAATTCATTTCCACTGCTCTCACTCTTGGTCTGAGTCTCTCAACCAACGTCCATGCTTCGCTTCCGTAAGTCAGTGTCGGGATTACCACACTGTCATGCAAGGACTTCTTCACTTCCATACTGACCACCCTATTTCTTGTTACTGCTTTTAGCATTCCTACAACCCTCTTCCCCTGTTGTACCCTCTCCCGCACTTCTTCATCCATAGTCCCATCTTTACTCAACACACTGCCCCGATACTTAAAAGAGTTGACGATCTCCATAGCCTGACCGTTCAGCTTCACCTCACACTCTGTGACTTCACCCCTTTCGAAGACCATAACCTTGCTCTACCCCGCATTTACCTTCAAATTCAGTTTTTCGCACACTGTTCCAAACTCATTTACCAGACCCTGCAACTCCCATTCATTATCACTCATCAGAACTATCATCCGCAAACAGCAGTATAGGTAGCTTCCACTCAATTCCCTCCCTTTTCAGCAATACACCAACATCCACTGCTCTTGATAGTATTTCTTTCATGACTCCATCCATATATACATTAACCCGTACAGCCCCAGCGACGCGTCTGACGCGTCGGCGGTGTATGTAACGCACAGCCCCAGAGACGCGCCTGGCGCGTCACCCTAATTGCGCCGACCGTAACCTCAGGTGTAGCCACTCAAGAGGGCTCAGATTTATATGGGAACTGTGTACGTATCCCACGCAACCGTGCCGATGGTTGAAAACTCTCAAAGTCCACGTGCGTGCGCGTGAGCGCGCAATAACCTGTTGTTTTGGGGTAATTGCCTTCAATTTTTTACTCTTGTAAAATACGTTTTCGGGGGCTCTGTAGGACCATTCTTTAAGCTTTTTGAGCGTTTTTTCGTGGTTTTTCCTTCATTCCTAACCCATTCGCTATTGTTTCTGGAATAAAACCATTTTTTGAAAACCGGCCGGGTTCTGGTGAACAAACATTACAAAACTAGCCGGGGCTGGACGGGTTAAACAACCACGGGGACATCACACACCCCTGTTTCAAACCAACATTCAGGTCAAAGAACTCGCTCTGCTCACTCTCCACACGTACTGCCGCCTTTGCACCCTCATACATGCTCTTCACTGCTTTCAGCAACTTGCCCTCTACTCCGTATATTCTAAGTACTTTCCACAAACCTTCTCTATCCACTCTGTCATAGGCCTTCTCCAAGTCCATAAAGGCAACATACACCTTTTGTTTCTTCTCCAGATACTTCTCCACAACACAATTCAGGGTAAAAATCTGATCTACACATCCTCTTCCCTTCCTAAAACCTCCCTGCTCGTCGCCTATCCATTTCTCCGTTCTCACTCTCACTCTCTCAATCACTACCCTACTGTATACTGTGACGTTAACCACTCCGTTAGAACCGCATGGCTTGTCCTACAGTGACTCGCTAGGATCGCCAGGGCAGTGGATGGGGCTACAGTTTATGTATTAGAGTGTGCTTTATTTCATATGAAAGCTCGTGTCATGGGCAGTCCAGAAAGGCTCTTTGTTTTCACCCATGTCAAGGCTTTATATATTTAATTGTAAAGTATATGTTTTATCATTAACTAGTAATGATGGGATCTGGGAGAGAGAGAGAGTAGAACAGAGTGAGAGGGGGGCGCGCAGTGTTTTTGCCCCGCTCGATGACGTCACGGCTGGCTGCCTCGTGGGGGTTGGTTGAGAGAGGTCCTTACCATGCTGCTAGCTCCCTTGCTAGTGGCTAGAGGACTTGTTACCGCTTTTTTCCCACGCGGCTCGACCTAGTCCCGGTATATATACTGGTTCCTCGCCACTCTCTCCCTCAGATCTGGTTTCTAGAACGCATCTATCTTATCCCTTGCTACCTGTCCCCCGCTCTGTACCTGAGAATCTTTTCCTCTGCCTACCTCTCTCTTTTTTCATATCTTTCACCACCTTTTATTAAGACTATATCCCCTCTGGTTAACTCTGCAAAATCAGCTTCATGCTGGCCAGTTGTATTGTGCGTTAAGGTCTGACATAACCTATGTATGTTTAGTTGTTAAGATAAGTTGATCACAAAGTATTGGTTAGCATCCATATTGTTCAGTACTGCTTCCTAGAATTATTAGTGTTCTGCTGGATTAGATAATGCTAGACTAGGGGTCTGATATTATAAGGTATTGTTTCCTATGAGTGCTAGCTTTAGGTAAAAGCCGCACAACATACCTGAGAACTGGAGTTGATTGAGTAAATTCTAGTCTGTGTGCCATTGAGAGTAGAGCATGCACGAATGAGGGCTTTTTGCCTATACCATTCTGCACTGTTCTAAGCTCGTTGTTTGTCTTTGAGGTACGCCAGGAGAACGCTTAATACTTCGGTATTAAGGTTTCTCAAGAGAGCTACCCTTCCCTATAACGTAATATTTGATGCACAGACTTGAGATTTGCACTAGGCTATGCGGCATGCCATGCGCACCAGTATCTCGTATCATTGACTCTAGCTAGACTTTATCAGTCACCGTAGACATTAAGTATATTAACCTAATTACTCTTTTTATGCATACCCATTTATGATTACACAAGCATTTCGCAGCCTAGTTTGATGTATGGAGACACAAACGACTTAGGCTCTTTTTGTTGATAGGAATACTGCATTGTCGTGGCGATTATTATTGTTGTAGTGTTTAGGATATTCTTGGCTCCGACGGCATTATATATTCTGCCTTTTTGTGTGCATAGCCTGCACGAGCATTGTTCCGCTGCCTGCCTTTTTGGGTTCCATTTCCGATACGAGCATCTTTATAGCATCTAACATTTAAAGAAGATTCCTTGTTAGTGTTGAAGGACTTTAGTGCACTTTCTTTCATGCAGGAGTGCCTGACCTTTATTGATTAAAGTAACGTAAGCTGTAACTTCTCTTACCACCTTACTTTGCATACCATAACCAAGCACCTTCGGTTATAGGTAGTAATAGGCTGTTTTCACATAACATTAAGCCTAGAGTAGACGCACATTTATTGAGAGTTTGATAGCCTATTATTGCATATAGAACTCTGTAGAGTATTTGTGTTCTTTGTTCACTGGGAATATACATCAGAGGTTGGATCTAGCGCTTTCCGTTGTAGCATTTATGCCATTACTAGTCCAATGAATAAGAGCCCTGATATATTTGAACCCCAGTCGTAACAATACCTTCCCTACTACGCTTAGAAGACATATTCCTCGGTGGTTACCACACACTCCTCTTTCCCCTTTGCCCTTATGTAGGGGGACTATTATGCCAGTCTTCCAGTCATCGGGTGCACTCCCCTTCTCCCATGCTAGTTTGCACATTTTCCATACCCATTCTATCACTATCTCACCACCATACCTCAACATTTCCCCACACACTCCATCTGTTTCTGGTGCTTTCCCCAACTTCACTCTTTTCATGGCTTCCCACACTTCTGACCTCCTGATCCCCACCTCCTCCTCCACTACTTCTCTTCTTCTCCCTCCCATACCATATCCAGCTATGTTTGCTGGCTCTTCATTCCTTACATTTAGCAACTCATTGAAGTACTCCCTCCATCTTTCGACTCTCTCTTGCTTCTCGGCTAGCATTCTCCCATTCTTATCTTTCACACCCTTACTGTTTCCCTTGCTACCTTCCCTAACTTTCTTGACTTCTTTCCAGAACAGTTTCTTACTCTCCCTCCATTTTACACTCAGATTCCTTCCAAATTCCTCATCTACTCTTCTCTTACTTTCCTTCACTACTCTCGTCACCACCCTCTTACTCTCCACGTACCTCGCTCGTTTCTGTCTCTCGAAATCTTCATTCCCTCTACTACCCAACCACTCTCTATATGCTTTCTTCTTTTCTTCCACAGCTATTCTTACCTCTTCTGTCCACCATGCTGTACCTTTCACTCCCCTCCCTCTTCTCCTCACTCCACACACCTCCTCACATGCTGCACAGATCTCATCCTTAAACACCTTGCTCATCTCCTCCACTTCCTCCATAACTTCCAGGTCGAACCCACCTAGTCATCTTTCCACTGCTCTCCTGTACTCTTCCCTGACTTCCTCCTCCTGCAACCTCTCCACCCTCCTTACCATTCCACCCTCCTCTTGCCTCCCTCCAGCTCTCCTCACCCACTTCTTTTGTATCCTAACCTTAGCTACCACTACATAATGATCAGACAGACCCCCTCCAATACCCCTATACACCCTCTAGCATCCATCACAGATTTCTTCATTCGTTCATCCACACATACATAATCAATCAATGACTTTCGTTCCACCACTGTCTTATCCTTCATCGTCAACATCCGTTTCCACGTGTACCTGTGGATCATTCTGTGTCGGAAGAAGGTGTTGGCTATCCACAGCCTCCTCCCCAAACATACGTCCACAAGTGCACTACCATTCCCATTCACCTCTGATGGTACCCCCCACCCTCCCACCACTCCCTCGACTTTCCTATCACCCACCTTACCATTCATATCCCCAATCAGAAATATTCTTTCGTTCTTGTCAAACTTCTCCAGGCACGCCTCCACATTCATCCAGAACTCCTCTTTCTTTCTTTCAAGTACAGTATATCCTCTGTCGGGGCATACACGCATACAATCACCCACGTTTGTACAGTAGGTTAGTCGGCAAGTGGCTGGAACCGATTGTATTTTTCCCCATAAGAAGTTAACTTCGCATCTCGATATTTCGAATCTCGATCGGTATTTGTGGGAACCAATTATGATCGAGATTGGAGATCCCACTGTATTCCTACTTTCATTCTCACCCACACAATCCTTGAACCCACAGACCCATACTCTCTTACACATTCCTTCCATTTGCTACTTACAAACAAACATGCACCTTCTCTCGCTGTTCCTTCACTCACTCCAGCACACACACCAGCACACACACCCATTCCACACTCCCACTCTCTCACATCTGAACCTTTCCATTTGGTCTCTGTCATTCCACATACATCCAGCCTGGCATTCACTAACACTTCCAGATCCTCTCTCTCTTTTGTGCCATCATTCATGCCACTAACATTCCACATAGCCATTCTCAGAATGTCCGAAGGAATGTCCTTAGTCGGTCGTGGTTCGTCAACGTAGGTTCCGTCCGCATCTGAGACTGTTCGTTCGTTTTTCTTTACTTAGATATTTTTTCCGGGTGGGGGTCGCAAGCCCACCGACCCAACCTCTTTAGTGGCCTCTTACGACACGCAGAACGTGCCGTCCTTCCAGCACACAAATAATAACATGAAAAAGAGAGTCAATAAAAATGTCTCCTTTGTCTTTTCAGAACCAATTAAGTCTGTCTCATAATAGTTCGTTTATCGCTCACTTCCCCCTCTGCAACTCTCTCTCTCTCTCTAATGCATCTATCTAACTCCTTTATACATTAACATAACTATGTCTTATTTGGACTTTTTGTAATCTATGAATCATTTCTAATGTGATGGAATTGAAAAATATAATATCCTTCCAGCACATAGATAAACAATAAATAGGATAGTCAACAAAAAATCTCCACCCTCGGCGCCGAGCTTCCGAGACGGAAGATTTACATGTGTGTCGTTTTTGCTGATTATGAGTTGGTGGAATTTTTTTCTCTTTAATTCCATCATATCGGAAATTATTCACAGATTATATAGAGACCAAATAATAATAATAATAATAATAATAATAATAATAATAATAAATGGTTTAGAATGGTAGCCTCTTGAGCTGAAAATACAAATTTTACAATTTAGTGGATGAACATGAGATGTACAGATATGAAAATGGTAAGCTCAGTTTACAATGTGTGAGTATAATATACTTTACATTAAAAACAAAATATATATATAATTATGCTAGTGTAAAATACAAATTATCATAAATTAACCATGAGATTAAGTGATTTACAGTGCATATACAGTAGGGTCTCACATAAAACGAGTTTATGGTCGATAAACGAGGGCGTTTTATGCGATTTCGTTTTATGTGAACACAGCATTTTGGTGGCGCAATATCGTCAATGTTCACTGTAAGCGAAAATGTTCGTACAAAGCGAACGATATTTCGTACAAAGCGAACTATATTTCGTACAAAGCGAACGACATTTCATACAAAGCGACGATATTTCGTACAAAGCGAACGACATTTCATACAAAGCGACGATATTTCGTACAAAGCGAATTTTAGGTCGGTCGTTTTAATCGAGACTCGTTTTATGCGAACACGTTTTATGCGGGACCCTACTGTACAGTACACATTTATTTTACTTGTATATATACAGAACATACATATACAGTATACATATACAGGTATATGTATATATGTACAAGTGTATATACATACAGTGGAATCTCGCATCTAACGCATTTTGATCTAACGAATTTGCATCTAACGACCCTATTGGAGCTCTACCCGATCTCAATCTAACGAACCAAAATCCATATCTAACGGCAATTATTCTGGGTGCCCGGTATCGAATTTACAAATTTCCCGCCAAATAGGCCTACCGTACTGAGCTAAGTGGCGTCCCTCCCTCCTCCCCGTCACTGTCGTCAGTCCAGTCCGCGCCGCGCCTTAGGCCTACATTACTCAACCCAACTCAATCTTTTGTTGTGTTACTCGCCCCAACCTTAAGCTTTTGTTGTGTTACGCCTTTTGTGATGTCGACCCAATCCTCAGGTACTGGAGAGGGGAGTGGTGAGAATGGAAATATGCATGAAAGAAAGACAAAAGTACCAGTGAAGAGGGTTACGCGTGTGAAAAAATGAATAAATATACGGCAGAGGATAAAGCGAAAGTGATTGAACTAATTGAAAAAGGCCTCAAGAACTGCGAGATAGTGAAAATAACTGGGTTTCCCGAGGGGACAGTGCGTAACTTTAAGAGTCAGAAAACTAAAATTAAAGCCAGCCTATCTGTTGCAAAGACGTGTTTTAGTGGCAATGTTAACCCTTTCACGCACATATGACGCAGAGGTTGCCAGATTAGCAATAAGAAATAGAGTTCTCTCACTCTTATAATTACCTCCAAAATTAGTTTTCTGCCCACAGCTAACTCAAAGACAACTGCAGAGGTTGAAGTAACTTAACTAAAGGTTTCTAAATACCCCTGATGGTAACAAAGGCTTTAAAGTATCCCTAATAGGCTCAAATTGCGTCATATGTCGGAGAGGGTAAGAGAGGGAGGCAGTGGTGGAGGTGAGAAGGTGTGCGGCGCATCCCAGTTAGCCTAGCCTCCCTGCTCGGATATCTTCGACATCGTCTAACCTACACACTTCATTATTCACTCACAGGTTGGTTTATTATTAATTCTTCTTATAATTAATATATTACATGATTTTAATATATTTAATGTCACAAAATAGCACTCGGAAGGGCAAAAATAGGTAAAAATGGGAACTGTCTAAATTTTGGCACCAATTACCATTTTTCCCATTAGTTTATGTATTCATATCTAACGAATCTGGATCTAACGCGATTTTTTCGGCACCTATTATTCGTTAGATACGAGATTCCACTGTACACTTTTAAGTGTTCAATTCAATAGTTTTGCATTATCAATAGGGTGTAGCACAAGGCTTATCAACATCATCACAGTAACGGGGTCGGGGTTGAGGCTGGGACGGTGAGGGGAAGGAGTAGGCCTACAGCAGCGGGGATATAATTTATTTTTTATTTTTTATTTATTTATTTTTTATTTATTTATTTTTTATTTTATTTATTTTATTTATTTTTGCATGTGAAATTTATCATATTAACCCTTCCCGCCCGGGCTCGCCTTCCTAATGACAGCATTGAGATCCGGGCGATCTGGTCGAAAAACGTCTTTAACCCTCTCACGTCCTGACGCAATTTTTGAGCCTATTAGGGATACTTTAAAGCCTTTGTTACCGTCAGGGGTATTTATAAACCTTTAGTTTATTTACTTCAACCTCTGCAGTTGTCTTTGAGTTAGCTGTGGGCAGAAAACTAATTTTGGAGAGGTAATTATAAGAGTGAGAGTAATCTATTTCTTATTGCTAATCTGGCAACCTCTGCATCATAAGGATGTGAGAGGGTTAATAGGCTACCCGTATCTTTGTTATTTTAACTGCTAGAGAATTCCCACGCATCTCTAAACGTAGGTGTGTTTCGTATCTGTAGACTGGCGTTGAGTCAACTGGTCAACTGTTTTTTTTTTTTTTTTTTTTTTTCTTTTTTCTATGTTTTTGAGGGAGGCAAAAGGCAGGACTGCCTATAGCGAGTGCCTCCCCCATAGTTGAAAGAGTGACAGGACCAAAATCAAAGGACGTTCGAGCCAAAATGCCAGGACACACGGAGTTTGAAGCAATTTAAGTCATACGAAGAGGGAAAGACTGATTCTGGGAGAGAGTTCCAGAGCTCAGCTGTTGAGTAGAAGAAAGTTTGAGAGTAACGTTTCACTCTTGGGTTGGAGAGTTGCACGGAGTAGAGGTGGGATTGAGTAGCAAGACGGGTACCACGTGCCCTACATAAAGGAGGTGGTATACACTGGGAAAGCTCTGAGGAACACTGATTATTATAGTAGCGTAAGAATAGCGAGAGAGATGCAACATTGCGGCGGAGAGAGAGAGATTGCAGAGAGTTGGTGAGTGGACGGGAGTTAATGATACGAAAGGCCTTCCTTTCAACTTTGTCTAGGAGAGCGGTGTGAGAGGAACCTCCCCACACATGTGAACAACACTCAATACAAGGACGCACTATGCCCCTGTACAGAGCAAGAAGCTGTGCAGGGGTAAAGAACCCCATAAGGCGGTTGAGCACACCCAGCTTCTGGGAGGCTGCCTTAGCAAGACTGGTAATATGGTCCTTCCAAATGAGAGCAGAAGAAAAAGAGACACCAAGAATATTGAGAGAAGATGAAGGGTTGATTTTTGTATTGTTAAAGAATAAGGGATAGTCCGCTGGGAGTTCCGGACGGGTAGATAGATGGAGAAATTGGGTTTTGGAAGCATTAAAGGTAACAAGGTTTTCTCTGCCCCAATTGGAGATAGTATTTAGATCAGAATTTAAGAGTTCTATGGCTTCATTACATTTGTCGTTGAGGGATTGCTGGCTGGGGCGTTCTGAAAAACTAATGGAGTAGTGTAAGGTTGAGTCGTCTGCGTATGAATGGATGGGAATTGAGGTACAGTTGAGAAGATCATTTCTCAAGCGGCTCGCTTGGTGTAGCGACTAGCGTCTCGGACTTCCACCCAGAAGGCCCGGGTTCGCGCCCACGCTCGGCGCATTAAAGATTTTTCACAAGCACTGAGTCGTTACCATCCCTCATGAGCAAAGGAATGGGGTAGTAGTACAGGACCCCAATGGAAATACGCCTAATCGGCCTTATTGAGCTATCCTTAGCTAGCTTAGCATACGCTAGCTTTAAGAACTATTATTATTATTATTATTATTATAACATTTAGAAAGAGAATAGGAGATAGGACAGAGCCCTGAGGAACACCGGAGTTTATAGGGTGAGGAAGTGAACGATGGCCGTCCACAATCGCGGCTATGGAACGGCCGGAAAGGAAATTAGAGACAAAGGCACAGATGGAGGGATAGAAACCGAAGGAGGGTAGTTTAGAAATTAAAGATTTGTGCCAGACTCTATCGAAGGCTTTCGATATGTCTAGTGCAATAGAAAAAGTCTCACCGAAGTCCCGAAAGGAGGATGACCAAGAGTTAGTAAGATATGAAAGATGATCACCAGTAGTTGTGATGATGATTTCCGTGGAGAGAGTTTCGATGTAATTCTTACAGTTTCTTACAGTAGATCCTCTGGAAAAAGGCAAACTAGGCCTGTGTATCCAGCTCAGTGCCAGTACTTGCACTACTGCGGTTGTTCACTGTGTTGGCGAGGCGGCAGCAGACGCAACATTTTTACTATTCTGTATTTTTGCTTTGTAATCAAACTTCAAATCTTGTCTTCCCCATGCTTTATCAAGATTACTTTCAAACTTCCTTATTGATTCGGAATCGACTACATACTGGGGCAGCGCATTCCACTCATTTACCACTCTATCACAAAATGAGTTCTTTGCCTTTTCAAGCCTATTTCTTTCTTTGTAAATTTTCTTAGAGTGTCCTCTCGTTCTTGTTCCCTCCCGCATCAAGAAGATACCTTCACACACATCCTCATCATACTTTCCTGACACTATCTTAAAAGTGTCTATCATATCCCCTCTCTTTCTCCTATATGCCAGTGTCGGAAGTCCCAGTGTCCTCAACCTCTGTTCATAGCCCGCGTTCTTCAACGTTGGTACAGTACTAGCTTGCTGGCTCTCCTCTGCACTTTCTCCACTGCTTCTATATCCTTTACCATATATGGAGCCCACACCTGGTTCGCATATTCCAGGTGCGGCCTAACCAGCGCTGTATAGAGATTCCTGAATATTTCTTCGTCAAGTGACACAAATGTCCTCCTTATCAGCCCTACAATTCTATTGGCTTTGTTTATCTTTTCCGCTAAATGTTCTGAGAAATTTAACTTATTGTCTATCACTACTCCTATATCCTTTTCTGCATTCACTTCCTCCATCGCTTCATACATACTGTATCCTACCTTGTCTATCTTGCTAGTCCCAATCCGCATGTACTTGCATTTTTTTGGATGAAAAGGCATTAACCAATGTTCAGACCATCCCTTCATGCACTCCCCATCTCCTTGAAGCAAACCCACATCTTCCTTACTCCTCACTCTTCTATACAGCTTAGTGTCATCCGCATACTGTACAGGTATATCTCACTTCCATTGGTTATAACTTCAGGTAAGTCGTTGATAAATATAACGAACAGTAGTGGTCCCAACACAGATCCCTGAGGTACCCCACTTGTAATTTCCCTCCACCCCGAGCCTATTCCATTCACCAGTACCCTCTGTCTCCGATCTTTCAGGAAGGCTTCTATCCATTTCACACATTTCTCCCCTATACTATAGCTTCTAACTTTCTCTATTAACCTTTTATGTGGGACCTTATCGAAGGCCTTCATAAAATCGCAATATACCACGTCTATTACATCACCATCCTCCAGAGTTTGCATCCAATCATCTACCACTTTAATTAGCTGTAGTACCGTCGACCTCCCCGGCAAGAATCCGAACTGTCTCCCACTGAAAAGTTGGTTTGATTTCATATGCTCCATTATTCCTTCTCTAATAACCGTTTCCATTAGTTTACACACAACACTTGTCAAACTGACTGGTCTATAATTTCCTGGGTCATTTCTCTTTCCCTTCTTAAATATAGCTGTTATGTTCGCCTCTCTCCAGTCCGTCAGGATTTGTCTTGTATTAAAAGATACCTCAAATAAAAAATTTAATGGCTCTACTAACATCTCACCTCCTTCCTTTATGATTCTTGGATGTATCCCATCCGGTCCCGGGGACTTACTTCTGTTCATTTTTTCTATAGCCCTCCTTATTCTAGCATGGGAAAACTCTATTAGTTCTAGTGCCGGTGCCTGTTTGATGGGAATAGTAGGCACTGCATCAACCGACTCCACTGTTAGTACCTCCCCAAAGTATTTCCCCAGCACCTCTGCTTTCTCCTTATCAGTTTCTGCTCTATTCCCATCATCCAAGTCTCCTATCAGTTCTGGGATACCTACTCTTCTTGTTAACTTTTCCTGAATGTACTTCCAGAATATTTTTGGATTATCCTTCACATTTCTAGCAATCTCTCTCTCCCTCTCCTTCACCCCCTCCTTGTCTCCCACCTTATTTTATTGTTTATTTGTCTGCATTCCAGATCCACTTCTTTAGCTTCTATACTAGACCCCCTGTTCTTTTTTAACAATTTTAGTCTTTCCCACAATAATTTCTTTCTTCTAATCAATGTCCAAAGCTTTCTTTTCATTGGCAATTCTGGGTTCGTTCTTTTCCTCAATTTTGTTTTATCCTTATATTCCCTTACTGGTACACTTTTGGATACAGCATTCTCCAGTTTAACTCTAATTTTCCTCCACATTCCTTCAGCGTCTTCACCGTTCAAGTATTCCCCCCAGTCAATGTCCAAACACCGTCTCAGCAGCTCATAATCTGCTCTATCATACATGTATATTTTTGTATTGCTTCTATTATCCCTCTCTGCTTTAATATTGCAACTAAAGCTTATACAGGCATGGTCACTATGACCTATAGGGCTATCCACATTGACATGTACCACTATATCCTCCTCATTGCTAAAAATCAAAGCAAGTACACTCCCCTGCGTCCCATCTCTATATCTTGTCATCTCTGTAATATGTTGCGTTAAAAAACAATGTCTCACTTTCTCTATAAACTTGTTTTCCAGGCTACACTGTCCCGCTGGAGTAGTACAATTTGCCCAGTTGATCCTTGGCAAATTGAAATCTCCAATCAAAATCTTATATTTGTTCTCTCTATTATCTATTTCCTCCATTGCTTTCAGTAGGTTATCATCCTCTTCCCTACTATTATTTGGGCTTCTATATATAGAGACAATTAGAATTGATCCTCTTGCACATTTTACTTCAATACACAAATACTCACAATACTGCTGTCTCATATCCACCTCATTAACCTTGAGCTCTTTTCTTACATAAATAAACATTCCTCTTCCAACCTCTGCTCTAATAACATTCCTCTCATATACTTCAAAACCCTCCAAACTATACTCCACCAGTTCCCTTTCAATTCTAGCATTTTTTGGTCTTACTTCCTGTAAGGCTATGACATCAGGTTTTTCCTCTTCATCCTGCAACCTACATATCAGTTCTCTTTTCTTGTCCTGGGTAAACACATCCACATTACTAAACATAATCCTTAATCCATCTACCATTCCTTCAGCAACTACACCATCCCGCTCCTCCTGTCCGTACCCTACTCCCCCCTTAGCACTACTGGGTCTGCAACTTTGTCTCCTGTCCCTCCCAGTGACACCTCCACCCTGTTCTCCTCCTCCGTCACAACTCCTATCACATTCTCTTCCCTCCCTGATCTCCCCCGAGTCCCTTCTATTCGTATAAACCACTTTTTCAATTTCCCGTCCCTCACTCTCCAGAAAAAATTCCTCTTATCCTCCTCACCCAACTTTCCATTATATTCATCAGCATTTTCTGGTAATTCCTTTATTTTTTTTCTTTGTTCTATGCTCAAATCCTTCTTTAGTCTTATATGTTTCAGTTCTTCATTTGTGTTTATCCTCCAACTAAAATTTGTCTCTGCCACTGCCCTGGTTTTAAACTGTACCCTTATAGGTCTCATCTCTCCCCTTTTATATCTACCTATCCTACTGACTTCCTCCACCTGCCCTTCCCATCCACATCCGTCCACATCCACACCTTTCATGACCTCCTTCACTTTCTCCATATCCCTCACTTTTCTCACTCCATTATCATTCATATGAGCCTCTATATCTCCATGCATGATTACACCCCTATGCCTGTCCATGGCCTCCCTCACGACACTCTCCTTGTTCTTCATGACCCCTATAACTGCACTCTCAAAACTTTTTTTGGTCATATTCATTTCTTCCTTTTGCTCTTTCATAATATCCTCCAAATCCTTAACTTTCTGTTCACCTACCACCGTCCATGCAGTTGACTCCTTTACTTCCTTGAATCGTCCTTCGTATTCCTTCAGCTGCTCCTTCAATGCCATATTCTCTGCTCCCAGTTCATCTACCCTTTTCAATACCATCTCTAGGCTATTATTAACTTCCGAAATAGGCCTACACTCACTTCCTTCGCTAGGCCTATTCCCTTCTCCACCTGACACACCACACAGTACACACAGTACCTTAACTTTCTCACCAATATCCCCCTTCCATTTCTCCGTATCACTTACACTTTTCCAAATCCTTCACAACATTAATAACCTCTTCTAACTTATTATCTGTGCTCTTAAACCCACTAAAACGTTGTAGCCTTTCTTCCGCCTCCGTCAATCCCGAAATTCCCTCCGCCATGTTTGTTTACAATCTCAACAACTCACAACACTACCGCTCTCCCGTTACTCTACTCTTATTACACTATATATCACCCCTCCACCACAGCAATATATCTTCCAAACACTTCACGAGTCCTTCCTCTCCTTGCTAGCTCCGTATGCACTCTATATTCCGTGTTATTTATCCTTTCCCATGAACATATGCCGGAGCCTCAAAAACTTGCGTCCGCCTCCCGCCATTGCCACTTAGTACAATCCCATTGCCACTGTACAATCCCATTGCCACTTAGCAATATCAGACACTTTTCAACACTAAAAATCTGTTCTAGCAGACAACACAATAACAAACTCCGACTCTTCTTCTTGTTTTCGGAGGTGCGGTGATGCACAGCTTTCAAAACACGCTTAATAGGCTTTCAAGCTTACGGATTTTAAAATGACACCCGGGCTCCTGACCATCTGCCGCGGTGTCATTTTAAAATGCTGCCCGGGCGGGAAGGGTTAATGACAAATATGACCCTTATTATGTTTTCAGGGACAGTACAGTACATAGTAATTAATATTAACACAATAATTAAAAGGCACAGGCTTCAATTCATCCTAAAATCACTTAAAACCGAGTGAGAGAACATTGTAAACCGGACACAAATCCCGTCCAACTCGGAAATTTCCGAGATATACAGGGACATCTCCGAGAGGCCGATGCCATTCCGAGAAGTGCGGATTTCCGAGTAAAAAAAGTCCGAAATATCGGGGGTTTACTGGAGGATACAGAGAAGGGGCTGCTGACAGCTGCTTCAGACACCTGCATTTCAGTGAGGAAAAGAAGATCAGGTTTGTAGGAGGAGAGATGGTGTTCAACAGAAGAAAGGCCATGAATGTTGCAAAAGTTAATAGTTAGAGTAACAGGCCGAGGTCCAGACAATTTTAAGGGGTCTTCAAGGGAAGGTCGGGCGGATGTTAGGTTAGTTTTAAGTTAAGTCAAGTTAGTCTAATACAAATATTAATGAGAGAAGGCGCTGCTCTGAAGAATTACCTTTAGCGGCGCGCACTTTACACACGGCTCACTTTAAAGGTACCACCACAGACTTATTAGAGACTTTAATTAGGTTTCCATGCATGCAACACCAAGCTACACCCTTTTCTGGTATACGAAACACCCAAAAAGGAAATGGGGAAACTCTAATATTAACCCTTTCACGCACATATGACGCAGAGGTTGCCAGATTAGCAATAAGAAATAGAGTTCTCTCACTCTTATAATTACCTCTCCAAAATTAGTTTTCTGCCCACAGCTAACTCAAAGACAACTGCAGAGGTTGAAGTAACTAAACTAAAGGTTTCTAAATACCCCTGATGGTAACAAAGGCTTTAAAGTACTGTATCCCTAATAGGCTCAAAATTGCGTCATATGTCAGAAAGGGTTAATAATATTAGACAAAATGTAACGATAACTTGGTGGAAAAGTGGCGTTCACAGGAGTAACGTCAATCGCTTTGTTTACATTGCGCTTGAGGTTAATAGGCTACTTCGCGCATCTAACTTATTATTCAAGCTTATGCTTTAAAAACCTGTAAATTGCAGTAAATTGCCATGGCATTCCGGAATGTCTCCCGCAGCCAATGGGCTAACCACAATGGAAGACCTCGCTAGGAATTACTCCTGAACCTGAATATATTCATATTTATTCACCAACCCACCAATTAATTTACTGTACATGTAAACCTAATTTATGAAATCAATGAAACTAATGAGTATATGTGGTACTCCAAAGAATGAAACCTATCATACTCACACTGAAATTAGGCGCACTTAGCATTACGCTATCAAGGCAGTTAAAGGTTTATGCACAAGCCCCCTACTGTTAAAATACTACTGTCACTTGGGGGGTGAGGCCTAAACTAATTCTGTATCCCACGGCAAATGGTTATTGCCAAATACAGTAAACCCCCGCTAACTCGGACTCTTTTTACTCGGAAACCCGCACTTCCCGGAATGGCATAGGCCTCTCGGAAATGTCCCTGTATATCTCGGAAAATTCCGAGTTGGACGGGATTTGTGTCCGGTTTACAATGTTCTCTCACTCGGTTTTAAGTGATTTTAGGATGAATTGAAGCCTGTGCCTTTTAATTATTGTGTTAATATTAATTACTATGTACTGTACTGTCCCTGAAAACATAATAAGGTTCATATTTGTCATTAATATGATGAATTTCACATAAAAAGAAAAAAGTTATCTCAATTTTCTCGGACGCGGACTTTCCTCTTATAATTCGGAATTTTCCCTCTCTTAACCCTCCAGCCCCGGCTATGTATTATATATATATTCCTCGAAACCCGGGTGTTTTGGCCGAAAAACGTCTAGGCTAGGCTACCGTATATTCGTTAATCAGACTGCTTCCCGCATTCCCGCGCATCCCCAAGCGTAGCTGTGTTATTTACCTGTAGAATGGCATTAAGTAGAGCTCTCTAAGTCAACTGGTTGAGCTGTGTTGATGATTTCATTGGAGATAACTTTATGGCCAAAACAGCCACTTTACACCACTTTTCGATACTTAACAACAACATACAGGCACACACGAACAAGCGACGCTCTCATTCTTGTGGCCGGAGATGCGGGGCGTCGGTCCAGCCGGCTGTTGTTTACATGCGTCGGACCGACGCCTCGCACACGAAGCTCACAGGCTTTCAACCACTGGGCGTTCAAGAGCCCTTCCGGGTACCTGTTATATGCTTTTTTATGGGTGTTCAAGAGCCCTTCCGTGGTGAGAGGGTTAAGTCGGACATCTCGGAAAATCGGGCATCTCGGAAGTGGTCTCCCCCCAATTAGTCAGAGTTAGCGAGGGTTTACTGTAGAGCTTATTTTTTCCTTTTTATCCTCTTTAACTCTACATTTTCCCTGTCCTTCATAGCCCTCCCCACTATTGAGGGCCGTGTTTAACCTATGGATTGTTAGATAATAGGTAAATACTGTTACTCATTTCCTGCAGTCCTTGCTATAAATCAACACTATATCAAAGAAAAAGAAAATATATATATATACAGTATATATATATATATATATATATATACCGGTATACTGTACAGTATATTCTAAAACTCTTGGCTATCACACAGTAAAAAAATACACATATATTTTGGTAAGGGTTGTGTTAGCGGGCGTACTGGCGCTTTGTTTACATAAGTCGTACGCTCGCAGTTACGTTCAGGTTGTTCGCATCTAATTTTACTGCTTTTGTTTACGAAATTATCCCACGGCCAGCTGTTATTTGCCCCCTGATGGTAATACAGTATATGATATAATTGATGATGACAGTACGTCATGGGGGGTGATTGTATCTCACGGCTAGCTGTTTTGTAAGAATTGTGTTACCGGCCGTGGGATACAATAATAGGTTAAAGGGTGCTTTGCCTTCCACACCCCTATTACTTATTGTCATCATTGTATATACTGTACATGTACAGTATTGTCAGCAGGGGGGAAATAACAGCTAGCTGTGGGATAATTTTGGAAATAAAAGTGCCAGTCAAATTGGACGCGAACGTGTCTGCGAGCGTACGTTTATGTAAACACAGTGCCGGTGCGCCCGCTAACACAATCCTTACCTATCTTTTTGGTATTACTGTACTGACTTTTAGCACCAACAGTTAGCCTATCAATCTGTTTATGCCTAATAGATCTGCCGTCTGGTACAGTATATACATCATTGCTATAATGTGTCTAATTTGATATAACGCTTTTTGTTTTCTTTCACCTTCCATGATGGCGGCTAGATAAGAACTGATGCTGCCGCCTAGTTTGTGCTTGATGGCGCTACGGTCGCCCCCATACCGAAAACCAAAAATGTTGTTTTCTTACAGTTTTCTTACAGTAGATCCTCTGGAAAAAGGCAAACTAGGCCTGTGTATCCAGCTCAATGCCATTACTATACTTGCACTGCTGCGGTCGTTCACGGTGTTGGCGGCGGCGGTAGCAGACTCAAAAATTTTACTATTCTGTATTTTTGCTTTATAATCAAACTTCAAATCTTGTCTTCCCCATGCTTTATCAAGATTACTTTCAAACTTCCTTATTGATTCGGAATCGACTACATACTGTGGCAGTGCGTTCCACTCATTTACCACTCTATCACAAAATAAGTTCTTTGCCTTTTCAAGCCTATTTCTTTCTTTGTAAATTATCTTAGAGTGTCCTCTCGTTCTTATTCCCTCCCGCATCAAGAAGATACCTTCACACACATCCTCATCATACATTCCTGACACTATCTTAAAAGTCTCTATCATATCCCCTCTCTTTCTCCTATATGCCAGTGTCGGAATCCCCAGTGTCCTCAACCTCTGCTCATTGCCCGCGTTCTTCAACGTTGGTACTAGCTTGCTAGCTCTCCTCTGCACTTTTTCCACTGCTTCTATATCCTTTACCATAAATGGAGCCCACACCTGGTTCGCATATTCCAGGTGCGGCCTAACCAGCGCTGTATAGAGATTCCTGAATATTTCTTAGTCAAGTGACACAAATGTCCTCCTTATCAGCCCTACAATTCTATTGGCTTTGTTTATCTTTTCCGCTAAATGTTCTGAGAAATTTAACTTATTGTCTATCACTACTTCTATATCCTTTTCTGCATTAACTTCCTCCATCGCTTCATACATACTGTATCCTACCTTGTCTATCTTGCTTGTCCCAATCCGCATGTACTTGCATTTTTTTTGGATGAAAAGGCATTAACCAATGCTCAGACCATCCCTTTATGCCCTCCACATCTCCTTGAAGCAAACCCACATCTTCCTTATTCCTTACTCTTCTATACAGCTTAGTGTCATCCGCATACAGGTATATCTCACTTCCATTAGTTATAACTTCAGGTAAGTCGTTGATAAATATAACGAACAGTAGTGGTCCCAACACAGATCCCTGAGGTACCCCACTTGTAATTTCCCTCCACCCCGAGCCTATTCCATTCACCAGTACCCTCTGTCTCCGATCTTTCAGGAAGGCTTCTATCCATTTCACACATTTCTCCCCTATATTATAGCTTCTAGCTTTCTCTATTAACCTTTTATGTGGGACCTTATCGAAGGCCTTCATAAAATCGCAATATACCACGTCTATAACATCACCATCCTCCAGAATTTGCATTCAATCATCTACCACCTTAACGGCACCAGCCGCTTTTTACTCTAGAACGTGTCAATGGAATTCGTCTGTATTTCATAAGAGTTGGTACACATATAGGGCACCTAAAATAAGAGAGATTTCCAAAATTTTAATTATCTAGGACAATTATTTTTTGAGTTAGGTGAGAATTAGTGTGAAAATTTATGTTTGTTTGTAAAATCGAAGACTCATTTAAATGTTGTTGCTTGATTGTTTCAATGTATTGGGGGTACTAACAATAGGTGTAGTTACAATAGCTAATCTTTACTTTTTCCATTTTTGATCTAATTTTGCAATGAGGGAGTTTGCAATTAGGTACAAATTAGGTGACAAATGTCTCTGGTTGCTGTGTCGAAATGGTTAAGAAATAATAAAAAATTGAGACGTTGTTTTGTAGGGAATTCTATGCCCTTTCCAATGACACCAGAATCATTTTTGTAGCATGTGTGGTTACGGAGATAATGCGCCGACAAGTGAACTTTCTTACGTGAGGTACTAAGGCGCGAGAGCTGTTGCAAGCCAGCCGGCCAGCCGCACCCTACCTCTCTTGCGACTTGGAGCACACTGCTCTTTCTCCTCCACCACCACCACACCCTTCGTTTTTACCAGGGTTGAGTATCAGATACTGCTAGGAAAAATATCTACAAACGTCATATTTTCACCAAAAATTCATCTTTTTCGTATTTTTTTTTTTTTTTGCAGTTCCGAAACCAATAAAGCATTTTCTACGCGTCTGCGCGACCCGCGAAAGTTTGAAACTAGCCCAGAAATAATATGCTTCCAGACGGAATATTGCCTCAGGATTTTAACTGATGATAGAGGGATGGGTGATGATGCCATATATCGGGTTGCGCAATATTGCCATTTTGAGCACTTTTACGAGTAAAACGTGGCCGGTCCCCTTAATTAGCTGTAGTACAGTACTGTCGACTTCCCCGGCAAGAATCCGAACTGTCTCCCACTGAAAAGTTGGTTTGATTTCATATGCTCCATTATACCTTCTCTAATTACCGTTTCCATTAGTTTACACACAACACTTGTCAAACTTACTGGTCTATAATTTCCTGGGTCATTTCTCTTTCCCTTCTTAAAAATAGCTGTTATGTTCGCCTCTCTCCAGTCCATTGGGATTTGTCCTGTATTAAAAGATACCTCAAATAACATTTTTAATGGCACTACTAACATCTCACCTCCTTCCTTTATGATTCTTGGGTGTATCCCATCCGGTCCCGGGGACTTACTTCTGTTAATTTTTTCTATAGCTAGCCCTTCTTATTCTAGCATGGGAAAACTCTATTAGTTCTAGTGCCGGTGCCTGTTTGATTGGGAATAGTAGGCACTGCATCATCCGACTCCACTGTTAGTACCTCCCCAAAGTATTTCCCCAGCACCTCTGCTTTCTCCTTATCAGTTTCTGCTCTATTCCTACCATCCAATTCTCCTATCAGTTCTGGGATACCTACTCTTCTTGTTAACTCTTCCTGAATGTACTTCCAGAATATTTTTGGAAGTACATGCTAGGAGCTATATACTGTGCAGCGGTGCTTCATATGAGGTCAACCGGGTCGCACGGTGCAAGTACGGTGTGAAGCCATCTGGGTCTGGAGGGTTAACCTCTAAAGCGCGAGCTGTATGTAGTGAACACCCTATTGCCAGGCGGCAATATTAGGCCTAAAATCATCATTATACGATAAATATCTTTATTACTTATTCATATGCGCCTATTTTACGTTTAATATGAAGATACAGTATTAACATGTAACATCAATAAAACAAGTGGGAATAGTATTTGTGGGGTGATAAAAACTAATTATTGCCGACCGTCAAGTCATGAGGTGAGAGCCGCATGACCCCTACAACCTCCTCTCGAGAGCTGAGGCGAGACTGATGTCTCGCTAGTGCTGCCTCTCTCTTCCCCATAGGAGGAAAAATAGGTGATAATTGAAGAGGGGGGGGGAAGGGGGGGTTTTGACACATGTGGAGGAATGATAGAGGTATGGAGGGGAATTAGCTCACAACCCTTTCTTCTCAGCCATCGGCATGGATAAACTGGTGAAGTCCTAAAAGGGAACACGGATAGCAGAAAGACTAATTTTTAGTGTGACTATAGCAATTAGGCTAATTAAGATATCGTACTTAACCCCTTCTCTACCGGTGATGTACTTTTCATAATATTCTGGCAACTATTAGCCTATTATGATCAGCTTAGGAAGGATGTCTACCCGTTAAAAGACTACAATCTACTCAATTAACCCTTTTAGATACCACATATTCTTCCTAAGCTTCTTAAAGGGCATAGCTCATGCAATATCCCATTCCATTTTATCACTGTCTAAAGCATGTTAAAGAATGATTGATACTGCACAGTTGTCTTTAACCACACATTTTTATCGAAAATAGTAAACAAAACCATGTAAGATATTTTAAGCTTAGAAAGTTGATGGCAACCCCTGTCGCCTCTCTCTTGTGTTTATGATAACTGAATTAGCCCGCGAATTTCGAATATGTTTTCATATTGCCTTTAGCTACCCTACCCTGATATATTTCATACATTATGAAGTAATGTGAAGGCAGTATTTGATATATATATCACGAGTGTAAAATTTGTCTATTCTTAACCCATGGACGGTGAGCATCCTCATATGAGTCCGTACTGGGCGACGGTGAGCATCCTCATATGAGCCAAGGCCTAAATAAAAAACTTTTAAAAGGCCCCAGTAGCACTTAAAAAAGAAAGAAATGGTGTTTAAGTGAGATAATTCCCCTCCATACCTCCTATCACTCCTCTACATGTGTCAAAATCCCCTCCCCCCCCCTTCAATTATCACCTATGTGTCCTCTTATTCCCATATTTATTGGTATAATTATCGTTCCAATATCTGCAAACCGGTTCTAACGCATGGTCATGTGACTAGCGAGTGTGTGGTGTATCATAGAGTGTGAGGGAGTGAGTCAGTCTGGCTTCAGGCCTAACGAGGGAGGGAGTGCCTCGCTTCTGCTCCACATTTCATGAATGACCGGTCGGCAATACATCTTTGTAACTGCTTTCACAGCATGGAGTACTTAACAGAGATACTGAGATTCAAAATGGTGGCCATTGACCTGACCCCTGAAACTCTTTGACCTATTCTGTTATTCAATGGGTACCCCAATTACCTTAATACACGTCACAAGGGGCTCGGAAATGCCTCTCGCCACCACCGTCCAAAACACTAATTTATTTATATTTACATTTATATGAAACTCGGACTACCATTATTGCACATGAGAGGTATACTGTACACTAACATTTATCAGTGGTGGGCACGATTTCCGCTAATCAGCTAACAGCTAATAGCGAAGCTAAATATTTTGTTAGCTGGTTTGCTTTTAAGCTAACTTTGAAAATCGTTAGTGGACCGATTAGCTTCCGATAAATTTACTGCCGCTAACTTTAAGTCAGCTAATCAGCTAATGTGCATTCGCTGGTAAAAAAAAAATATTGTTAAAAAACTTTTGCAAACCCTAAAATTACATATTTATGTGAGTATGTAATTGCAACATTGCAACAGGCAGTATTACACTGACTATATCACGTCACATTCACATGTACAGTACACAATATAAGACTCATGAGTCATGTTATGACATGAACGTCACGTGTCGTGAGCCTAGCGCCGACTTGAGAAATTCGCTACAGAAAAACTACGACATTTACATTTTCAAAATGTTACCATAGATCTATTTGGGTATATATTTGTATTTATTTATTGTTATATAAGTTCCTATATTAGAAAGTAAATTTGTTTCCCAGGCAACCACAGTCTCAAATGCATTTTAGTTAATTGTTGATTAACAATAATTAATACAGTACTGTACTGTACTTATATTATTATAACTATTAACCTCTTCAGCACCATGATGTAATTTACATTATATTCTAGTTATCAATAGATGATTTTCTTTAGCCTATGATCTACTTCAAGGATATACAACTTAACTTTAGGGGTTAAGGTTATTGATTTTTTTAATGCCCTCGAAAATGTCCCGCACCCACAATACTACTAACCCGAGTTGACGTAAGGTATAGCGTAAAATAGTCGTAGATGGTAAGTCTAATAAACTCATCTCGAGAGACTATCACCGTGGTTCTTAAAAATCGGACTAAGGTTGCTATACTTTTAGTACGTCCGTGGTAGTACAGTGGGTTAGCGCGCGGGCCTGGTGGTGATGGTGGTGCGTCACTAACCAGGGTTCGAACCCCACCCAAGGCATCTCAAAACCTGTGGGTTTTTAGGGGGGTTAAATTCCCTTCAGAGGTTCGTACCCCGCGCCAGGTACCAGGAATGGTTGATCCTAAAGGTAGCCTGGGGATAATTCCCATTCCTATTTAACCTGGAAAAACCTAGCATTTCATTGGTGGCAGCGGTGGGATTTGGTGGAGGTTGAAAGTTTAGCTGGGCTCATGATGGTGGGGGACCGACTGGTGAGCAGGTGTTCGGTACGCATGAGGGGGGGAAATCACTTTGGTGGGGGTCACGCGTGAGGGGGGGTTTAACGGCGCGTGTGGGAGGATCAGAGTGGTGGGGTGTGTCGGTGGCAGTGACGGTTTGTTTAGAGGTTATCTGGGGTTGGTGGGTTGGTCTGTCATGAGGGGGTGAGTCAAGTGTGGGGTTTTGAAGTTTATTAGGGGTGTGAATTGTGGGGGGGTGGAAGGGAGCTACTGACGGAAAACTGTCACAAGGGAAATTTTGTTGGTGGGGGGATAGCTGAGCATTTCTGGGGGAAGGGGGGGAACATGGTTGGGTCCCTAGGTCGTCACGCGTGAGGGGAGGATTAACGGCGCGTGTGGGAGGATCAGAGTGGTGGGGTGTGTCGGTGGCAGTGACGGTTTGTTTAGAGGTTATATGGGATTGGTGGGTTTGTCCGTCATGAGGGGGTGAGTCAAGTGTGGGGTTTTGAAGTTTATTAGGGGTGTGAATTGTGGGGGGGTGGAAGGGGAGCTACTGACGGAAAACTGTCACAAGGGAAATTTTGTTGGTGGGGAAATAGCTGAGCATTTCTGGGGGAAGGGGGGGAACATGGTTGGGTCCCTAGGTCGTCACGCGTGAGGGGAGGATTAACGGCGCGTGTGGGAGAGTCAGGGTGGTGAGAGGTGAGCGAGTTAGAAAACGGGATTTGTTGGGGGGACTGCGGTGGGTTGGTGGGGGAAGAGTTAGGTGTAGAACAGGGGTTATTGGTAGAGGACTGATGTATTGATTTGGGGTTGTTAACAGGACGAATTTTGGGAATCTTCTTGGTGGCAGTCACGGTCTGGTTAGAGGTTATCTGGGGTTGGTGGGTTTGTTTTCTGGGGTCATGGGGAAAATATGTTGTGGTAGGCCTACATAGGTAGGCATAGCTAGAATACGGGGCTTGTTGGGGGGGCTGCGGAGGGTTGGTGGGGGAAGAGTTAGGTGTAGAACAGGGGTTATTGGTAGAGGACTGATGTATTGATTTGGGGTTTTTAACAGGACAAATTTTGGGAATCTTCTTGGTGGCAGTCACGGTCTGGTTAGAGTTTATCTGGGGTTGGTGGGTTTGTTTGACATGCATAGAAAAAGGATGGGGTTTATGGGGTAACACAATTAATGGAAGATGATCGTTGGTGGATGGCTGGGCAGGGGATAATTTAGGGATGGTCAGAGAGGATAGAGGTAAGGAAGAGTGCACTGGGGTTGGACTTTCACCGGAAGTCATTTTGGAAGGGTGCACGGAGTCTTGGATAGGGGCTGAAGGGTTGGATAGGGGATTCATCGAACTGAGTAGGCATTCTTCTCTGATGGAGAGCATATGTTCTTCGAATAAGCCATACGGGTCGAGATGGGCGGTGATGTGGGGTGGGAGGATGTTTAACAATGCGGTGAATAAGAGTTCATTTTGTTGGTCGTAATCTTCATAGCTATACGTGGTCCTCACGTATCTGTAGAGTTGTATGAGGGTCACATTTATATCCCCTTCATACTTGATCTCGTCGACTTTTATTATTTTGGGGGCGACGGGGGAACCCAAAAGTGGATCTAAGGTCCGGATCACGAAGGATCGAAACTGGTTCCAGGAAAACTCTGGCGTACACTGTGTCACAGTTTGGTGAATAAATTCTTTAAAGGTAGGTGTAATAGATCATGCCCGGTGCCAATTGTAATAGTAATCCTGTCCAGATCGCCAATTGTAATAGATCATAAGACTAATAGGTTACTGTAACACTTGTCCATTATCTAGGAAATAAACCTATAATTGATAGTGTCGTTACTTTAGATCAAAAATAGACAAATATCCCTTGTGAAATTATGGCAACAAAAGTCCCAGAACATGCTATACATTTATATCTATACTGACTCGATGCAGTAATATATTTGAAAAGAAAATTGCAGTTCCCAGCTTGCGGGATAATAGAGTACACAGATTTATTGTAATGATAGGTATATATTGATAATAATTATATTCTTAAAGTAGTAAGAATTAAAGAAACAAACATTCCTACTAAAATGGTTTTATTGAATAGCGACACTGAAATTGCATTTATCAAAGAGACAATTTCATTCACACACTCAGCCACTCAATCTAACCCACTTATCTAATCCACTTACCTAAATACAATTACCCAGTATTATAACTACCCCTAAGATTACCCCAAATCATTATACTGATTATTGCTTGTCACACGAAATCTCACATCAACCAACCCTTTAGTCTACTGTGTTACTGAAATCGTCTAGCCCAGCAAATGACCGCATGATCGAATAAGGTGGAGATTTTCCCACACTCACAGTACCCGTCAATCACACTCATCACTCTCTCTCTCTCACCTCGGTTACGTGACTCGCTAGACTAATGAGAGTTGCCTAATTAAAGGGTCTCAAAACGGGCAGTACGACAAGTCCTAGGGAGTCAAGCCGACCATCCTCTAACAGTAACCTCACCCTCTGTGGGGTTAAGAGCTACGGCGTCACTCACCGACACACCACACACGTGACTCGCTAGACTAATGAGAGTTGCCTAATTAAAGGGTCTCAACGGGCAGTACGACAAGTCCTTCAAGCCGACAATCCTCTAGCGGTAACCATCACCCTCTGTGGGGTTAAGATGCTACGGCGTCACTCACACACCCGCACACATCCACACACACGTGACTCGCTAGACTAATGAGAGTTGTCTAATTAAAGAGTCTCAAAACGGGCAGTACGACAAGCCCTTCAAGCCGACAATCCTCTAGCGGTAACCTCACCCTCTGTGGGGTTAAGCGTTACGGCGTCACTCACCACACCCGCATACATCCACACACACCCCTGGCCACGTGCATAGCTAAATCAGTGGGATATCGCCGCAGGAGAACTATGTCGCCCTGGGCATCCCTAGCCTTTAGCAAGCCCTCTGTGGGGTCATGCTTACACCTGCCATTCTCGGCCATAGCATAAGCTAATTCGGTCGGCGTCACAACCTTGGCCATGTGTACGGTTTGGCACAGTCCTGGTGACTGGCCCAACACACACACCACCACACATCACTCTCACCACCACACATCACTCTGGATATCTCAATCAACGTTGACACTTGTCTAACTGAATTGGACTCACCTGATTATGGTTGAATTAGGGCACGAGGTGCCCTCGCAGCACTGCCGACCCATTCATCGTGGGCACAACAAAAATGGACTATCTCGTTGGGGTCGGGCAGGAGCAGAATAAGGCCTGTCCTGGGCATTCCTGCCCCCTTTATAACCTCGGTTTTCCCCTCCCCCATCACATTTTGAATTTGGTGCCAATGAAAAGACTGGACACTCCCTATGACCACGCCTACAACATGAATGGGAGGTTTGATGTACCTCCCAACCTACCAAATAGGAAAACCTACTATTTGGTAGTAGTCTTGGAAAATCCAACGTCAAGGCTATTAACCTAATTGCAATGACGACTTGTCTATTTTGACTGCTATGTCGTCATTCCAACCGCGGTTAAAAAGAAAACGTCTAGAGTCTACTCCTTATCTTGCTCTAGGAGACGTTGTACATTAACCAAAACTACCACCGAAGGTGAAAAAAGTATAGAAGAGAAGAAAAAGGGGTTTACCTTAGTTACCGCTCAAGGCCCATCCCGTGTTCCGTCATGCGCAGATCCCTGTCGAACGTGCGCATGAGCGACCCTCTCTTGTCATCACATCTCACGTCAGCAGAAGAACGCGGATGGGCAGGGGTCCGGCGTGAGGGAGGGTATTATGTACGTTGGATTTTCCAAGACTACTACCAAATAGTAGGTTTTCCTATTTGGTAGGTTGGGAGGTACGTCAAACCTCCCAATTTGTTAGTAGTCTTGGCAAATCCAACGTCAAGGCTGCATAACAAATAGGAGGAGGATATCCAAGCCCAACATACCAAAAAAACCAATGCATAAGACAAAATTATGAATGACAAAGAAACACAATTTAAACAAGAGAGTTTAATAAAAGAGTGAAAAACTGAGGAGTAGGTAAAAAGAGCAGTTTTAACACGTGCCCGTCATTCATAGTAATGCAAAACCATAGACTTGTCTTAAACCAAAAAGTACTGTACACAAAATCCCTTTTCTTCCAAAACGAACAAAAACATGGATCACAAAAATAAAACACAATTTTCAATGAGGCAAAAACACTTATGTACTGTATACATATAACATAATCCCAAACTTGCAATCCAGTGTTGCAAACCCGTACTTCCTCCCCCCCTTTTCTAAAGAAAACAAAGTAAAAGAAAGAGTGACTAGGGGGGAAGACCAGGCAACTTCGCGAGAGCCCTAGGAAACACGACTCCCGAGAGCTATCACAGGCCGAGGGGGTCTAACAATGGACATGGAGAGGTAGGAGGAGACGAAGGTATGGACAGAAGACCACAAACCCGCCGAGGCGACGTCAGGCAACGAACGAGTCTGCAGGAACCGTAAGGAGGCAGCAAAGGATCGCACATCGTGCGCAGAACCCCGACAAGCAGGGTTACTGGCACGAATGACCCGACAAATGTGGCGTCCTATCTGTACCTTCGAGAGCCTCCTACCAGTCCGAGGAGACACCCACCCAGCAGTACCCGAAGTCGGAGCCACAGACTCAACATAGGAGTGCAAGGCCTGCACCGGGCACAACACATGGTGAGTATGCCCACGCTTTAAAGCCTGGATGGTGAAAGGCTTGAAAACGTGGGTCTCTCTCTCATTCTTGGCAACAAAATGAGGGGAGGGGGCTAACGTGACGACATTCAAGGACGGGGAGAAGCGTATGCATTCCTGGGACCGCGACATGGCAGCTAGTTCAGACACCCTATCCCCAGTGGCCAGAGCGACAAGGAAGAGTGTACGCTCCAGCAACTGAACCGGTGTAGTATCCCGTGTATATGTGTGTGAAGCCAGAAGGTCCAGAGCACGCCCCAGATCCCACTGAGGAGGGATCTGGCGCGGAGGCGGTCGCTCCCTGAAGGCAGCCTTCATGAAGGAATCCAGCTCCTTCGGTGGAACGACCAGCCCAGTGACGGACTCAAAGACCTCCCGGATGGCAGACAAGTGGTTACGTATAGTGTTGACTTGAAAGCGACGTGTACGGAAGAGGTGAAACAAGTAGTGTAGGACGAGGGAAGGAGAGCTAACAGTCTCGCGAGTGTCCTGTATCCACCTAGTAAAAGACCTCCAGTGGGACTCGTAAGTCCCCCAAGTCGAAGACGTCCATGAACGCTTCAGGAAGTCAGTCAGGTCCCGTCCGTGGACTGGGAGCCACCGTGCCTCACGAACATCCACGATGCGAAGGCCAACGAGGTCCGTAGGTCTCCAACCTGGCTCAAGTGGAAGTTTGAGAGAGGGAGAGGGACCGGACTCGGGCACCACCGCTTCAACTGGGAGTACCAAGCCTGGGCCGGCCACAGAGGAGCTATGAGCCAGACTCTGCCGCGGTACAGCCGCAGCCTCGCGAGGACTTTGCACATCAACAGTGCGTCTGGTGGCGGAAATATGTATATCGATTGCCACCTGCTCCAGTCTTCCATGAAAGCGTCCGGACCCCCCTCCGGAGTACGAGTCCGGAGGGATAGGTACCGAGGCAACTTGCGCGTCTCCTTCGATGCGAACAAGTCGACCTCCGGAACACCCCAGGAAGCCGCGAGGTCGTCGAATACAGTCTGTTTCATCGCCCATTCTACAAGAACGCCCTGTCCTCTCGACAGGGCGTCCGCCCACAGGTTGGCAGTCCCGGGCAGGTAGGAGGCGTGCAGGGAGATGTTGTGTCGGTTCGCGAGGAAGAACAACTTCTCGGAGATCCCCAACAGAGTCAAAGACCTGGAGGACCCCTGCTTTTGGATACAGTGGACAGCTGTCTGATTGTCCATCCGGAAGGCCACCGACTGGCCCTGAAGAGCCAGTGCGTGGTCCCGCAGGAAGAACAAGGGAACCAACAGTTCGAGGGCATTGATGTGTAGGTGTGTGTGTCCCACCCATCTGCCGTGATGTTGATGTCCCAGGTTGGATTGGTAACCCCACCCTACCTCGCTCGACGCATCCGTATCCACCCAGATCGTCGGCGGGGGTGAGGTCCAGGGCACAGCCGCAGAGAGCGTGCCCCGAGCAACCCAGTGTCCTAAGTGTCTGTGAATGGTACGCGGGATTGGCATGAGCCGATCCATAGGGGCCAACGGAAACACCTTGTTGCCCATGAGGATTAGGCGGCGCAGCCTGAGCCTCCCTAAGGGAATGGTCAGAGCAGCCCAATTCAGTGAACCCACTAACGAGTCCCAGATCCTCCTCGTGAGGGAGACCGAGTGCAACACGGCGAAGACCTTCCTGCGAAGTTTCACCGCGTTTGGCTGACTCTGGGTTACCGTAGCGTTGGACAGATCCCATTCGAGACCTACCCACGTCACGACACGCGACGGGGTCAGGCGGGACTTGGGAATATTGACTTTGAACCCTAACTGTGTGATGTGTCGAACTACTGTGAGGGTGTCGTGGACGCACTGTTCGAGGGTGTCTGAAACTATCAACCAGTCGTCCAAGTAAAACAGGATCTGGAGGCCGCTCCTGAGGAGAGGATCCAGAGCCTGCTTCACCAGTTTCGAGAAGATCCGCGGCGCGATGTTGAGACCGAAGGGAAGTCTGTCGAACATGAACACACGATCGGAAGTCTGAACGGCCAAGAATCGCTGGAAACGAGGATGGATAGGAACGTGCCAATACGCATCCTTGAGGTCCAGCGACACTACCCACGACAGAGGTCGCAGGGCCAGTCGTACCTGGTGCACCGTCAGCATCCGAAACCGTGTGTTCACGATGTGCCCGTTGAGGGCCGACAGATCCACCACCGGTCGCATCGCGTCGCAGTCCTTCTTCGGTACCAGAAAAACACGGGAGAGGAAAACCGGTTGACCGGCTTTCACCTCCCTGACGATTCCCTGCTCGTGCATGGATGTAATCACGTCGGCCACCTCTGAAGAGACAGGCCGGCTTCGTTGACAAGAGCTGAGTGGGGGTCTGGACTTCCATCTCCAGGTTAGACCCCTCCGTGCAATCTTCCGCCCCCACGTCCCTCGCGGCCACCGAAGGGCGCAAGGGCGAAAATAACCTGTGGGAGCCCCCGAGATGAGGTGAGCGACCCTTTCTGCGAGGCGAGAAGGAGACCGACCTGGAGAACCTACACATTTTTTGACGTGGAGGGTCCCCCGGTACGGTCCCTGCGGTCATAAGAGCCACGTTGACCACCCCTACCCCCCCCACCTCGCCGAAAAGGGCGGGTCACCCCATCCCCTGTCCGTCGTGCGTCTGACCCCGTCGAAGTGCGGCCGGAAGTGGAAGGCTGGCCAGCCCCTTCTCGGCGGGGATGAAAGGGAGCAGGAGCAGAAGTGCGAGGCGGAACCGACGCTCTGGCCGGCAACTTCCCTTTCCTGCGCCCTTTCTTGGCGGCAGCATTGGCGGTAGCACCCCGAAGGGGACCGGCAGAAGGACGGGACTGCGAAGACCCTGGTCGCGACACAGCGCGTCTTTGCGTGTCGTAAGCAGGGTCCGCTGACAGAGAAGCGTAGCGTTCCCAAGCATCCTGCGCAAAAAGCCCCGATGTATATAGCTCAGAGTATAACAAACCCTGACGAATATCCAAAGGGGCTTTCCGGCAGAACGAGGACCTTACCGTCTGGCGTTGTCGAGTTGCCTCGCACAAAACCGCCTTCAGCTCGGGAACCAAAGACACCGCGAGCTGAAGGTGGATCCGCCGAACGTGGTCCAAACCCTCGCGAAGATCGCCAGGCGCAGTCGCCTCGATAAGTTGCAGGTGGTGAACAGACGTCTGGAGGGAACCTAGAAGACAAGACAATAAGTTCGCCACCCTCTGCCGCAAGGTAAAATCCCTGTCGACAGAGGACTTATCTGGGTGGGAGAAGAACGGGTTAGCAATAGCACAAATTTCAAGTTTGGGTGCGCTAATCCAGGACCAGAACTTGCCATCCAATCCGCCGACAGATACCAGAGGAGGCAAAAGCAGTGACGACTCTGGGGGAGGGACTGAAACAGATCTGTCGACGGAACGGTTGGCAAAGTCTAAGGCCTCAGCAAACCAGGCCTCCAATGGGAGAGGATTATCGAGCACGACGGCTAAGCCAGGCTTACCGTCGTCGCACAAATCCGTCCCATAGGAGGACAGTCCCGTTAACACAGCCAGGGACTGAACATCCTGAAGGATGTCCTGGCGGCTGAAGTCTGACCAGAGCTTAGTTCGAGGAGCAGACGGGGGCTTGGGCTTCACCGAAAAGTACTGAAGGTCAGTCCTTGTCGGGTACGCCCGCACCTCCACGTCGGCCACCTGACCATCCACCCTGATCGCCCTGAACTGCATTTTGTCATTAATTTGGACCGACCAGTCCGAAGGTAGGGCCCTCTCACCTGACAGGAAGTCGGTAGCACGCTCCGGGTGGGAGGCCTGCACCCCCTTCCAAACAGCCAAGGAGCCATAGAGGAGCGGCATAGTCCGCGACGGGACCTTGGCCTTCTGGATGGGGGGCAAGCGCGGACCCTGCCCTAGCAGACGGAGAACCCCCGCATGGGAGACAGCAGGGGCAACCACCTGAGCCAGGGCAGGAGCAGTACTAGCCGACGACCGGGCAGGCGGAGAAGGAATGTGGTCCACCGCAGAGGGGAGGGGGACCAAAGCAGGGGTAGGTTGGGTGAGGCGCTGAGGTTGTGTCACCGCCAAGAAGCGCGATAAGAGGGATTCCTGCATCGCCTCCAAGCGCGCGTCGAAGTGTGACACAACCCACCCCTGCATAGTCGAAAATCGATCCGAGAGAGGCGACCCCCCCGAAGATAGTTCGGCCCGCAGGGGCGAGCGTGAGCGAGAGCGAGACCCACGACACGAAACAGCAGCGTCGCGGCCCAAAGAAGGCGAGCGACGACGGCCGTGGCGGTCCTAAGGGTCTCGTCCCCGATCACTAACGCCCGAGGGGGAAACATCACCATCCCCCTCTTCCAGCGACACGTCAGCCCCCGAGAAAGGGGACCCCGAAACCTCGCTATACTCTACCGAGTCAAGCGGCGGGGTACCCTCACGGGGAGCCGGCAAGCGAAGATCAGGAATAGAAGAAGGAAGAGGAGCAGGATGACGGGAGGGGGAAGGCTGGCCGGGGTGAAAGGAGGTCAGAAGGAGCCGCGGGGGGAAACAGAGCAAGGATCCCCGGGGCTGAGAGAACAGGGCGGCCCGACACCGAGGCGGAGGAGGGAGGAACCTCCACCTTGGGACGAGACCGAGAAGGAAGAAGAGGCACCGAAGCAGGAGAAGTAGGAGGAGAAGCAACTACATCCTGGCGGACCCTCCTGGACAGAGTAGAAGGAGGGAGCAGAGGGCCAGCTACAGCATGAACATCCGCACGCGTAGAGGACAAATGAAGAGGACGTCTTTTGTGCAGGGGAAGCGGGCGGAAGGTAGTAGAGCCCCTATCCGGAGAGGCCAGGGGAGGGCGTACAGGGGCAGAGACGCTAACCCCGGCCTCAGGGCGAGAACCATGACGAGGGCGAACGGCGGAGTCAAGGTGATCAGGAGGACGAGGAGGGGCAGTAGAGGACGGGCGACGAGGAGAGCGAGAGCATGGACGGAGCTGGGGATCCACCCGACGATGTGACGACCGACCACGGGACTCAGGGAGGAGGGCCCGAGCAGGGAGAGGGCCAGGTAAACGGCCTCCAGACGGGTCAGGGATGCCCAGGGCGACGCGTATCCGGTCGTCAACAAAGGCCGGGGAACGGTGGCCCACAGTCCTAATGTGGTGGGAGACCACCGCCCACACAGACTGAAGGGATGCAGAGGCCACTGCCGCGTCAGAGGAACCAGGGTGATGGTCCACCACATCCACCAGGTCCATACACGGGCCACACAAAGCAGGGAGGTAGGCCGTAGAGGACACACATTGAGAGTGGCGTAAGCAGGACCTGTGGCATTCCAAGCACGGGGAGCCACAGCCCTGGCGAAAGCAAGGCATCCCACCTGCAACGGAAGAACACACACCATAAGCAGCACGTTGACGGAGTAAGTGAAGATAATGTCCAATAAAAACCAGGGAATGAGCATGGGTAAACAGGAACACACATGCAAACTGGAAGTCGTACTTACTCACTCTAAACCGGGAGCACCGATGGAGGTGAGGAGGGCGGGTGAGGCGGAAGAGCACAAGCAGAACCTGCAAAGATGGAGAAAGTGTTAACCACCACTCAACACCTCACATGCAGGGTCCATAACACCAGGAAAGTGCATACACCAATATAGTATCAGGCAACAAGATGACACAAAAAAGGGTCACAGTGAAAGCCAACTATAACCGCAAATTTGCGGGCCAATGGAGGCATAACCGTACCGACACAACCCCCCCGCCTCACCGCGAGACCCCCCAGCGTTCTCCGCAAATTTGCGGGGAGCCGAAACGTCCGTGGACCGAATCGAGCACTCCGCAAATTTGCGGGACCGGCCGAGATGGTCCGGCGCCGAAAAAGCGAGAGGAGCGTCTAGGGAATACCAACACAGGCCCAGAAAAAAGCGTCAACTCCTTATGATTCCAAGCGACGATGGCCATCAAGCTGAGCAGTGTCTTCCTTGATAATATCCTGACTCAACTGGTCAAGGGAGAGGCAAGGAAGACACACCAGGGGAGAGGAGGCACATCCCCCAGGAACCACCCCACCCACAGAGATAGAGCAAAGCCCATGAGGAGAAGTGGCAGGAAGGGTGGTTTGGCACAAACAGGGGCCCCCGTAGGGTATCCCAGGATTGGGCAAAAGGGAATGAAAGGATGGAGGTGAAAACAGTAAGGGAACACAAAAACCAGTAAATGAAACTGGCGAGAAAAAGGGTGGCCTAGCCGTGAGGAGAGAATGTGTCAGGGGCGAAAAACCCTGTGGTGTGAGGGAGAGGCCCCCGTGGGGTACCCCTGGATATCACGAACCACCAAGCGCCCAGGCCCTTGAGACACAGTGAAGGCTCGAAAGGGGGAACTCGGGAATAACGCTAATAATGCGGCCGACACAAACCCTACAAACAGCACCGCCACCACGAAATCTCAGATCGTGAACCAACTGTACACCTAGGCTATGAAAATATGAAAACTCATAGGGGCATAGCAATTCCTGAATGAGAAACAAGCTAGGCTAAAATAAGCTAAAAGCTAAACTATGCCCAGACTAACAGGAAAAAAGAATATGAAAAGAGAAAGGAATGAAAAACACACACGAGGAACGCGAGGCGCCCCCGTACCTTCGGTAGCTATTTCCACACGCGTCTCCATTAAACACACTGAGGAGCCCATTTACGTGTGCCCTAGATCACGTAACATCTGTCTAACAAAAAGAAGGCCAGAAAAGCCGAAACGAACCTAAAACAGGGTGAATTGAAGGAGCACAACAAAAGCGGACTCAACAATGGCGACGCGTGAAAAAATGATGACAAGAGAGGGTCGCTCATGCGCACGTTCGACAGGGATCTGCGCATGACGGAACACGGGATGGGCCTTAAGCGGTAACTAAGGTAAACCCCTTTTTCTTCTCTTCTATACTTTTTTCACCTTCGGTGGTAGTTTTGGTTAATGTACAACGTCTCCTAGAGCAAGATAAGGAGTAGACTCTAGACGTTTTCTTTTTAACCGCGGTTGGAATGACGACATATCAGTCAAAATAGACAAGTCGTCATTGCAATTAGGTTAATAGCCTTGACGTTGGATTTGCCAAGACTACTAACAAATCGCACACACACATGTACGCGTAACGGCGGCCTACCCACGCTCACAAGCAAGAACGCACACATGTACGCGAGGCGCCTAGTGGTACACAGGCCTATGCCTGTGCCTCCACCCCTCTTCTCTACAGCTGTTCCCACCTCCCCAATTTTTCCCTCGCTTGAGAAATATACCTAACCCTATAGTATATAGTCACAGTCACGGTCTGACCCGTGACAGTAGGCTTATCAACAAGTTGGGAAACGGCTTCTCCCAACTGTATAATATGCGAAATTGCAACGGCGATTTTTTCGCGGTCATTATGAAGTACCACATCGTACACTGGCTTTATTATGTCTAAGTAAGTGGTGATATCATACGTGTTTACATCATACTTGGAAATGTGTGCGAGTGGCTGAAAATTTCGCGATGTTGCCATGCTTCTACTGTTCCAAACTTGCAGTGTAATGCAACCTTTTATCCGAATCAAGAACCACCGCTGCCGCCAATGTTATACCCTGTTTTTCTACAGGTTTAACTTGGGTAATGTGAGTTCTAAATGACTGGGTATATAAGGCTGCATGCACAATACAAGATATGAGGAATAGAGAACACAAAGAAACACATGGTAGCAAGTTACATGATCACGTTTATTTATATACCACTGCATAATACTCGTGCAAGACAATATAATAGAATCGAACAACACTAGCATAAGTGGATCTGGATGGAGCCTAGTCTCCCACTTCCAACGTTCAGGTATTAATCTTCTGATCACTGGCTTTAATTCAACAGGTTTATATACCGAAGACCATCAATGTTACTTATAGAATCATATTCACTGTTAGATTTATTACTGGTAGCTCTGGTGCACAAGTAGTAGTTCACAGACTAGATTAGACACGCGTATTTTGGAGCACGGGAATTCTAGTTACCTCAGGGGTACTGATCTAAGTTTTATATTCTTGTCTCAGAAATACATAGAACGCAAATCAGTGGGCGAACATTCAGATATCACTAGGGTTTCCTTCTAGGTAATAATATCTGGATATATGGTTGATTACGAGAGTTAGTATCGCCTGTTAATTATTGAACACTGATACGCTTAGCACTTCCTAATTGAATGGTTATATGAATTATACTGGGGCAAAGAGATAGCCACTTCGTAGAAATATTAATTAGTGAATCTCTAAACAGCACAGTAATATGTAGTACTGATAAAGGGAATCTTGGGTAGTATCTGATGGGTCTGGTCCTGGTTATCTTGCATCCATGATGTTGGGGGCTAACGACTGGTTCCGCGGCCGTCCAGGGGGCCCATATGTGCGAAGTTCTCAAATACGTGGGCAGGTCCTTCTATCCAAATCTGCCACGGAGTCTGCCGGCTCTGGGATCTCACTCCGGAACAACACAAGGGCAGAGCTAGAAGTTAACTGCAGGGTAGTGACCCCTGGTTGGTGTCTAGCTTTCATCTGATTTGACTGGGGGCGGGAGCTAGATTTATAGGCTCGGTTCTGGACCCTGTAGACAGTAGGGATCTCGAGTCTTATGGATTTATTTGAGCTCTCAATAGATATGGGGACTAGGTAAGATGGTATTTACTGTTGTGGCACATGGCTATAGGAAGCCTTTATATTTTCATATATCTGAGCCTTAGTAAGAGGTACTATTTTGGCTATACTGGAAGTATTTAGGGGAGAGAGACTGGATCTACTTTGCGAGGAGGATGGGGACAGCTGTGATACGAGCGTCTCTTAGATTGTTCAATCTTCATTCTATGGTATAGCTGAGGTGCTAATTTAGTGATCAGAGTATGCAAGAAAGGTAAATGGTTTATTGTGAGTTAATAGAGGTTAGTAAAGGTGTTAATCATGCATGGTTAGTTCATTGATAGGAAGAATTCCTGTGCTACCTGGCAATGACTCAGAAGTCAAAACAGGGGCCAGGTATACCTCCGCGGGGGTGGGGGTCTCCCTCCTCGGGTGGGCAAAAAGGGGGAGCTGGGCATCCTCTCTCTCTGTGATAGTCGTCCGGCGGCTGTGGCTAGGGGCTTGCCATATCACCAGTGTTTGTAATAACCCTCTGTGTATGAGACTGATGTGGGCGTCCTTAATACCAAAACCGAAGGTGCCTTAGCTAGCTGGTTTTACTCGGCTGGTTGTTAATTGTAGGGTTTGCTGGATGTGGTGGAGACTGGGTTGCTAACTCTGCCACATTTATCTGGAAGTATGGCAATAGAAGTTAGTTACTGGCGAGGCGGCTAGCCTCGCACCGACGACCATTGGGTGCAGGGTTGTGAATGGGTTGTAAGAGAATAGATGGCATGCAAGGGGCTAGTAAAGTTCTAATGTTGTTCTGGCCTACTAAGTGAAGGTAGGCTGGATAGGAGTATATATATAAAAGGTTGGAGAGCGTTAGCAACGGACAATTCAAGGATCTTCAAGAGGTATGAGAGAGAGGCTAGGTCGGACAAGAGTAGAGAAGTGCGGGGTCTTATAATGAGAGGGGAGGAGTGCAGGGGGCTATAGGGGAATTTGACCCTAAGGTCTCTGGGCGTGGGGGTGGCATTAGGCTGCAGTTGATATTGAAGTTTGAAAAGGCAGTAGAATACGTTAGCCAAATGCTACCGGGGAATGCAACTATGGGGTGGTATATGAGTCTGGAAAAGATAGAGTTATGTGATCAGTCCGAGGGGTTATGGATACTATTAGTTGGCCCTGGGAACTGCGTTTTCTATTAAATATAAATATACCAACAACAGCGGCAGTTCGTAGGGGTACTTAGTTATTGTTTCGGGGTACTTATGACAGATACTGGTAACCAGGTTATCTTATACAATCTCTGGTTGGGGTAAGAGGTGTATGACACGAAGTAAATTGGCGTAGTGTGGACTGTGGATACGAAGGAGGCAAGGGGAAGACGTATGACAATTGTGGAAAAGTAAATGGAAAAAGGTGAACACAATGGCGGATAAAAATACTTAACCTAAGGATTGAATACATAGATTTATGGGGCGATGGGTCTTCAGAAGCTTAGTCTGGCAAGACAAGATGTTAGGGAATGTTAATATTAATACTTAAACTAAGGATTGCATACATCGATGAACGACGACATTATAGTCGTCGTCCTAATAAGGTGATGAAACCTGGTTGATCTATACTTGGCACAATACGACACAAGGACAGTGCCGCTATGTCGTATCAATACTATCTATCTATCTATCTATTGCCTGACGCTGTGATCCCCGAAGGGGTGGCCACGAACGAACCGCCCCCATGCACCTCTGTCCCCAGTCAGTCGACGCCCCTCCCCCCAACCAGCACCGCCTTCGTTCATGTAGTTCCTCACTCCATCCTTCCACCTCATATTCGGTCTACCTCTCCCCCTCTGTCCCTCCACCTCGCTCTCGTACACCCTCTTAGTCATTCTCTCGCTTTCCATACGTTCCATATGGCCGAACCATCTCAAGTTGTTCCTTTTCACACTTTCCAGCACATCTACCTCCACACCACACCTCCTTCTTACTTCCTCATTAGTCTGTCTATCCCTCCATGTAACTCCGCACGCACTCCTTAAGTAATTCATTTCCACTGCTCTCACTCTTGGTCTGAGTCTCTCAACCAACGTCCATGCTTCGCTTCCGTAAGTCAGTGTCGGGATTACCACACTGTCATGCAAGGACTTCTTCACTTCCAT
The DNA here is from genome assembly GCA_032716605.1 of Paralithodes platypus. Taxonomy (NCBI): domain Eukaryota; kingdom Metazoa; phylum Arthropoda; class Malacostraca; order Decapoda; family Lithodidae; genus Paralithodes; species Paralithodes platypus. Next base: position 29,614,211 of record CM064504.1, on the reverse strand, counting down.
ACTGACCACCCTATTTCTTGTTACTGCTTTTAGCGTTCCTACAACCCTCTTCCCTGTTGTACCCTCTCCCGCACCTCTTCATCCATAGTCCCATCTTTACTCAACACACTGCCCAGATACTTAAAAAGAGTTGACGATCTCCATAGCCTGACCGTTCAGCTTCACCTCACACTCTGTGACTTCACCCCTTTCGAAGACCATAACCTTGCTCTTCCCCGTATTTACCTTCAAATTCCGTTTTTCGCACACTGTTCCAAACTCATTTACCAGACCCTGCAACTCCCATTCATTATCACTCATCAGAACTGTATCATCCGCAAACAGCAGTATAGGTAGCTTCCACTCAATTCCCTCCCTTTTCAGCGATACACCAACATTCACTGCTCTTGATAGTATTTCTTTCATGACTCCATCCATATATACAGTAAACAACCACGGGGACATCACACACCCCTGTTTCAAACCAACATTCAGGTCAAAGAACTCGCTCTGCTCACTCTCCACACGTACTGCCGCCTTTGCACCCTCATACATGCTCTTCACTGCTTTCAGCAACTTGCCCTCTACTCCGTATATTCTAAGTACTTTCCACAAACCTTCTCTATCCACTCTGTCATAGGCCTTCTCCAAGTCCATAAAGGCAACATACACTTTTGTTTCTTCTCCAGATACTTCTCCACAACACAATTCAGGGTAAAAATCTGATCTACACATCCTCTTCCCTTCCTAAAACCTCCCTGCTCGTCGCCTATCCATTTCTCCGTTCTCACTCTCACTCTCTCAATCACTACCCTACTGTATACCTTCCTACGCTTAGAAGACATATTCCTCGGTGGTTACCACACACTCCTCTTTCCCCTTTGCCCTTATATAGGGGGACTATTATGCCAGTCTTCCAGTCATCGGGTGCACTCCCCTTCTCCCATGCTAGTTTGCACATTTTCCATACCCATTCTATCACTATCTCACCACCATACCTCAACATTTCCCCACACACTCCATCTGTTCCTGGTGCTTTCCCCAACTTCACTCTTTTCATGGCTTCCCACACTTCTGACCTCCTGATCCCCACCTCCTCCTCCACTACTTCTCTTCTTCTCCCTCCCATACCATATCCAGCTATGTTTGCTGGCTCTTCATTCCTTTCATTTAGCAACTCACTGAAGTACTCCCTCCATCTTTCGACTCTCTCTTGCTTCTCGGCTAGCATTCTCCCATTCTTATCTTTCACACCCTTACTGTTTCCCTTGCTACCTTCCCTAACTTTCTTGACTTCTTTCCAGAACAGTTTCTTACTCTCCCTCCATTTTACACTCAGATTCCTTCCAAATTCCTCATCTACTCTTCTCTTACTTTCCTTCACTACTCTCTTCACCACCCTCTTACTCTCCACGTACCTCGCTCGTTTCTGTCTCTCGGAATCTTCATTCCCTCTACTACCCAACCACACTCTATATGCTTTCTTCTTTTCTTCCACAGCTATTCTTACCTCTTCTGTCCACCATGCTGTACCTTTCACTCCCCTCCCTCTTCTCCTCACTCCACACACCTCCTCACATGCTGCACAGATCTCATCCTTAAACACCTTGCATCAATACTGGTGGCAGTTAATATTAGAGACACTTAGTTATTAGAGGAACAATGCAAGGGGGCGACTGAGCACGGGTTACATATATCTATACTCGTCATGGGAAATGATATACAAGGTCTAGGGACAGGCGTGGGTGTTTTAACTTCTAAGATATATAACATCTACTTCTCGGATGTAAGAACATACATAGATATAATTATGGCTGTCTGATGTGTTGGCATTGGCTCAACATAGGGACAGGGCATGGGTGTTTTTAATATGAATGTATATTCCTGTTCATCATCTTTGTAGTTAGGAGTGTAGGACACGAGGGGTAGTGTACGTGAGGGGTGGGAAATGGTCAGTTTAGAAAAGGTAGATAGGTGCGGCCTGGAGCTGCTTAGCCCTGCGGGCTTGGGCCTGTCTGAAATGGCTGGCTCGGTCAGCTGGTCCTTACGTTCTGTGGACCTTTCTTCCGGGTGTTTCTGTGTGGTGTTCGCTCGTGGCTTCTGTGGTGGGCTTCTTGTTCTGGGGCATTTTACTTCCCTCTCCTTCATTATAGGCTCGTCCTCGAGCCTCAAGGGTGAAGTAAAAAGAAGCATAGTGATGGTGGGTCATTTTCAGGGTATTTAGAAAGTTCCACCAAACACGAGAGCGACGGTCAGGTTTCTTTTGCAGGTCAATGTATACCTGTAAGAATGTGTCCTCTGTGTTGTGGCGGGCGGCTGTCCGGGCTTGGTGTGGGTGTGGTACACGGGCCAAGTGTCCAGTGGGGGTTTTTACTTTAACCTTTCGTATGAATGGTTTGTAGCTTTCCCCCGTGGGGGTCGGAGTGAGGTGTGTGGGATTGACCGGAAGTCTGTTTAGTGTGGTGAATGGGTTACTAACCGAAAGGGGATTCACGCGTGACAACAGAGCTGGGGATGAAGGGGGAATGTGAGTCTGGGTTGTATTTGGTTTCCTTGGGCGGTGTTGTAGGTTGGGAATATATAGTGAGGCAATGCGCAAGATCGGTTTAGGAAAGTGAAGGAGGTGTGAGGGAAGGAGGGGGTGTGTGTGTTGTGTGGCTTGGGTCCTTAGTGTCAGAACGGGGTGTTATTTTTGTATCTCTGTCTTTAAATCTGATGGGTCTGTTGATTATTCTACCTCTGGCAGTCCTGGTGGGAAGGTAGATGTTTGTCGTGGGACTTGAGTCGCTCGACGATGTTTTATATTGAGGGGAAGCACGTTTTATAGGTAAATGACATGTGGGGGTTTTCTCGGGGGTGACTTTGTGGGGGGGGGGGTTTCTTAGGGTTGGTTGGTTGGGGGTTCGGTGAGATGAGGAGGTAGGTCGGTGTGTGGGTGGGGTGGTGGGGATCGTGGAGGGGAAAGGGGCGGATGCGGGGGGGGGCTAGACGGGTGGGTAAGGAGTGTAGATTTAAGTTGGAGGGGTGTGTTGTTTGATGAGGTTGGTGATTATACGTCTTCTTTCCCTTTGTGGGGGAGAATTCGACGAAGAAGAAGAAGAGGAGGAGGAGGAGGAGGGTAGTGGTCTGGCAGCCCTACGGAACTTGGTTAGTAGGGTGTGTTTTCTGGAGGTTTTAAACAATTTTTGTCGTGGGCTTAAGTTGTAGCGTGAGGTTACTGAGGTAGATTGTGTGGTGCGGTTGGGTGTGTACTTGGTTTGGGGTGGGGGTGGTGGTTTTCTCACTGGTGCCTGGTGGAGGTATGTCAGGGCTAGACGGGAGGGTTTCTGTTGTGGTCGGGGTTGTGGGTGGAGGTTTTCGTACTTGGATAAGTTGGGGAGGAACTTGACTATCAGAAATGAAGGAAGGTGTCATGGTGGAAGAGGGTGTGATAGTGGGGGCTTGGGGTTTGTGGAGGTTGTTGTTGTTGTTGTTGTTGTTGTTGTTGTTGTTGTTCCCTAAGCTGCCTGGCCGAACAGCCCCGAGTCCCTGAGAAAGGCCATGGCCACGATCGGGCTTTCCCACAGAGCTCTCATTGAGTGTAGATTGTGTTGTTGGCGTAAGTGGTTGTGTGAAATGCAGTCTTCTATGATGTGTTTAATGGTATGGGGTGCTGTGTTACATCCCGGGCAGGCGTCGACAACGGAGTCATCCAGTCTCTTCTGATAGCTCAGGAGAGCTGGATGATGTCCGCATCTCAGCCTGGCCAGGTGGACTCTGTCCTCGCGAGGAAGGGAGGATTCGGAAGGATGGATTTCGGGAGGTCGTGCATGCAGCTGCGTGTTGTCTGTGAGTGAGTGGATGGATCGGCGAGAGATATGAGTATGGATGTGCTTCTGGAAGTTGGTTCGGGGTGGGCAGGGAGGGAGAGAGGACAATAATTGTGTGTGATACCGTGTGCTGGGTGTTGTTTTGATATTTCTTGGTGTCTGTGGGTGTGTTGCCATGTAGTTTAGTGGGTGGTCTTGGTTCGTGGAGGCTGCTGCCAGGAATTGAGTGCCTCTCATGTCCAGATGGTCTTTGACTTTGAGGATTTTGGTTTCTTGATGTAGGTGATCTATGGGTGCAGTAGCTGTGCAGCCTGTAATGATCTTCAGGGCTTTGTTTTGAATAGTCTGTAAGGTCTTAAGATGTGTTTCAGCTAGGTTAGAAGCCCAGGCTGGGCTTGCGTATTCCATCACTGATCTTATGTATTGTTTATATACTGTGGTGGTAGTTTCTTTGTTGTGTCCAAATTTTGTGTGAGCAAGTGACCTGAGGGCGTTAAGTCTGGGTGTCAGTTTCTTTTTAATGTTTGTGGTGTGCTGTTTGAATGTCATATGAGTATCATATGTTACTCCTAGGATTTTGGGTGTGTGTGTATGTGTTAGGGGTGTGTTGTTTATGGTGAGTTGAGGGATGTATTCGTGTTCTCCTGTCCAACTTGTGAGCAGGGTTGCGGTGGATTTGGCTGGGGCTAGATTAAGTCTGTTTGTAGTGCACCAGCCATGTAGTGTGTTGAGATAGGGTTGAAGGAGATCTGTTGCTCTTTTGGGTCATGGTGTGTGCATGTGAGTGTTATGTCATCTGCATAGGAGGCTAAGTTTATTTGGGGCGTATTGGGTGTAGTTATATCGTGCATGTACAGATTGAAGAGTGCGGGCGATAGGACGGATCCTTGTGGGACTCCGTTTGGAAAGTTTCTGATTTTAGATGACTGACCGGCAAAAGATACGTGTGCACATCTGCCTGCTAGGAAGTTGGCCAGCCACCTTTTTGTGTTGTTGTGCATGTTTGTGTTGTAGATTTTGTTTGTTAGGTTGTGGCGGGGGATGGCATCGAAGGCTTTACTAATGTCGAGTGTGGCTAATAGTGATCTGTGTGGTGGTCTAGCTGAATTGATGCCGTCGAAAGCTCTTTGTGTAAGGTCTGTGAGAAGAGTGTTTGTGGAGTGCAGTGGCCTAAAGCCATGTTGTGTTGGAGCTAGGGGTAGGTCAGGTGTAATTAGTTGTAATACTAGGCGTTCCATGACTTTGGAGGGGGAGCAAAGGAGTGTGATGGGGCGGTGCGAGGAGGGTAGCGTGGGGTCTTTGTTGGGTTTGGGGAAAGTGATGATGATACCATGCTTCCAAATGTCTGGTATTGTGTTGTGTGAATAGCTGTAGTTTGATATGTTAGTGAGTGCTTGTATGCCTTGTGGTCCCAGGTGTCTGAGGTGTATGTTGCTTATGTTGTCTAGGCCACAGGTGGGTGAGTGCTTGAGATTGTTGATGATATGCTTTGTCTGGTGATTGGTGAAGGGTGTATAGTCAGGGTCTGTGGGGAATTGTCTCTTACGTCGGATGACACGTCGGTCGTCTTTGTGAGGTTTTAGGTGGCTGACATGTGAGAAGTGATTGATGAGAGTGTTTGCTTGTTGTTTACATGAAGGAGTAGAGTCTGTTGTTGTGATTGCAGCATGTGATTGTGTTGTGTTGCTGTTGGAAAGTGTGATGCTGTTTAGTGTTTTGTAGAGTTTTTTGGGGTTTGTTTTGTGATCAAGTGTTTGTAGGAAGTTATTCCAATTTAGTTTTTGTTGTTCTTGTATTTTGTTGTTAGTTTGGGTGTTGAGTGCTTGAATTTGTTGTGTGATGTCTTGTGTGTGGGGTGCTGGGGAGTGTTTCAGTGTGTCGCGTTGTCTGATGAGGTTTTGAATTTCTGGTGTGAAGTTGGGGTTGTGTCTTTTTCTGTTACCTCTTGGAATGTGTTTCTTGTCAGCGTTTTGGATAGTTTTATTGAATATGTGTACAGCATTGTTGATGTTAGTGATGGGTGTACTGTTTAGAGTTGTGAAGTGTTGTTCTGTCTCATTTGTAAATGCTTCCCAGTTAGCTCTTTTATAATTGGTGTATGTGTGTTTGTGGCTAGCTGGGGTGAGTCTGGTTTTGGTGGTGATAATGATCGGGAGGTGGTCAGAGCCTAAGGTTCTGACCACCCTCCAGGATGTTGTGGGGCGAGTTCTGGGGAGCAAAAGGTGATGTCTGGAGATGATGGGTTATAGAGGGCTTGGTGAGGAATATGGGTATGTTGATGGATGTCGTTAAGGATGATGAGGTTATCTGTTTGGTTTTGTAGTACCAGCCCTCTGTCTGTGTCGGGGTTGTCGACAAACCAGGCCGACGTCTTGGCGTTGAAGTCACCACCCAGGATGATGTGTGGGGTGTTTGTGATGTGTTGTAAGTGTGGTCTGTATTCATTTGGTACTGTAGGGGATGTTTGGGGAGGGATGTATGTATTTATGATGGTTATGTTGGATTTGTTGCCAGTGCGTATTTTAATTGATTGTATTTATGTTGTGTTATCATTTGGGGGGAGGAGGGATTTGGTTTGTACACTGGTTACTATGTATGATATTTCATTGTGTACCAGGGTGATGAGTCCACCGCCCCCGCCGACAGCCCGGTCTTGTCTGATGGTGGTGAAATTATGAAATGTGGGTGTTTTTTGTGATGTGCGGAGTTTTGTTTCTTGTAAGATGGCAATGTGTATGTTGTGTTGTTTGATGAAGTGTGAGAGTTCGTGTTTCTTTGTGTTAATGCCATCTATGTTCAATTGGAGAATGTTAATGTTATGTGCACGATGTATGTTGGGTGCTGCTGCACGAGGATGGGGTGGGGGTGGGGGTGAGGGAGGGGCTGGAGGTTGGGATGGGTGAGGTGGGGATTGGGGAGCAGGAGATGGGGGTTGGAATGGATTAGGATGGGGTGTGGTATGTTGAGTTGAGGATGTGGATGGTATGGGGAGGTTAGGTGGGTTAGGGAGGAGAGGTGGACGGGTTTTAGGGGGGGGAGTGGATGATATGGAAAGGCTAGGTGGGTTGGGGAGGAGAGGTGGACGGGTTTTAGGCGAGGGATTTGACTGGGAGAGGGAGGGGCATGAGGAACAGGTCCAGGTGTTCGTGTAGTGTTTCTTGGAGGCAAGTGTTGTACAGGTGAAGTGGGTCCAGTTCCTGCATGCATTGCAGAGAACTGAACCCTTAGTGTGGCGACTCGAAGTGATGGGTTTTGAGCAAGTTGGACATATGTATGTGTACGTGGGTCCTGGGTTGCTCTCAATGTCTCCGGCTAGAAGAAGTCTTTGAGAAATGACAGCCGGAGAGTCATTTCTCGGTGTAGGAAAAACTGTGTGATGTGTGTGTGTGGTGTGAGAGGTGTGGAAATTCCCGGCGCGACCGAAGCCGCTCCAAGGACCCGTGCCCCCAGGGAGGGGGCAGGGGATAGTTGTGACGGTTTGGCTCCCGAAACTGCTCCCCGCGGCCGGCATCCGGTTGTCCTCCACTGGTCGATTGATCTTGTCTCCGGCCGTGGAGGGTCGGCAGCCATCCGCGGTTGGTAGCTCCGGGAGGTGGTCCCACGGCGTAGACGCCGCCACATCAGGACCCTGTGGAGGTTAGTTTGGGAGGTATGTTGAGAAAAGATTTGTCGGTTCGGTGCTGGAGGGCTTAGGTCCTTAGGGGTTTGTATGGGAATATTCGTAGCCTGAGTGAGAGGGTGAGTAGGGGTGTTTAATTTAGGGTCGGACGTGTGGGGTGGGGTAATGTCTTGTGGCTTTAGAGGTTTAAACGCTCGGATGAATCTAGTTCGGAGCGTGCGAGTCACGCCGTGATAGTCGATGGTGACTTGAAAGGCATTTGGGACTTGTATGACGGTGTAGGGCCCGACATAGCGAGGGTCTAACTTGTTGGTGATAGGGAGGTTGGCTACCATTACGGTGTCATGGATGGCGAAAGGGTTTTTGTCATCGATGTTATCAGTTTTGGTGTCTTGACAGATCTGGGCGGTATGGAGGGTGTTTTGCAGATGTTGCAATGGGTCAATTGTGGAGGTGGTGGAGGGAAGGTAAGCGTGGTGGTGGAATGGCAGTAACAGGGGGGGTACACCGTAAACACGTTCATGAGGGGAAATACCGTCTTCCCGAGGACAGGTGTTCATACCCCACTGTATCATCTTTAGTTGTGATGGCCAGTCTGAGGTGTTAAGAGCAATCATTCTTGTACGTAACTGGTTGTTGATGGTGCGATGGCTGCGTTCGCAGATAGCATTTCCTTGAGGCCAGTACGGGGATGAGTGTTTAATCTTAATACCGCATTGTTGGGTGAATTGTTGCCAAACGTGTCCACTAAACTCGGGGGCATTGTCCGATAGAAGAGCAAGGGGAAGGCCGAATATAGGGAACACTTCTGTGGCAAGCAGTGTGGCGACTGTGGTGGCTCTGTGGTCTTTAACTGGGCAGGCTATTAAAAATTTTGAATATACGTCTACAAATGTGACGATATAGCGGTTGCCAGCGTAAGAAGGGAACGGGCCCATGATGTCGAGGGATAGGACTTGGAACGGTTTGTTGGCAGAAATGGTACCAGCTGGGCCTGGGGTGCGTGATCTATCCTTTCCCAATAAACACGGTTTGCAGGATTCTGTCACTCGTTGTGCAATTTTGGAGGCCTAAAAAAAAAAACATATTGAGATAGCTAAGGCAAAAAGGCTACGATACCCTACGACCTTACGAGGCTAGGGACTAGCCTAACTAAAAAGGAATGTGGTGTAATGCCCTCGAAAATGTCCCGCACCCACAATAATACTAACCCGAGTTGACGTCAGGTATAGCGTAAAATAGTCGTAGATGGTAAGTCCAATAAACTCATCTCGAGAGACTATCACCGTGGTTCTTAAAAATCGGACTAAGGTTGCTATACTTTTAGTACGTCCGTGGTAGTACAGTGGGTTAGCGCGCGGGCCTGGTGGTGATGGTGGTGCGTCACTAACCAGGGTTCGAACCCCACCCAAGGCATCTCAAAACCTGTGGGTTTTTAGGGGGGTTAAATTCCCTTCAGAGGTTCGTACCCCGCGCCAGGTACCAGGAATGGTTGATCCTAAAGGTAGCCTGGGGATAATTCCCATTCCTATTTAACCTGGAAAAACCTAGCATTTCAATTTTGTTCTACTGTCTATGCCTATCTAAGTTGTCAACTCAATAAAAAAAATATATTCGACAGAAGTGTCGTTACATAGCTCATGAGTTATGACTCATGAGTAATAAGTCATAATCATAAATAATCAATCATAATTACTATTTTTTGTTATTATTTACTATCTAGTAATATCGTATCGTTCTTATGATATTGCATACAGACACTGTTGTACATAACTCACATAACTCACATTTTTCCCTTACCCCTCAACTTTCCCTTCATAATTGCTGAGGGGCACAGGGCCTTGGGTGGGGCTTTGGTTTCCCGAGCGTTTCCGCACCCTCCTCAGCTCCCTGCCTTGGAGTGGCTTCGGTCACCCGGGCTTTGTTAGTGGTAAGCAGGGAGGATTTTGTGGGGGCGCTCGTTTATGGCCTTGGCCTTGCTCGAGACCTTGGGGCTGTTCGGCCAGACAGCCTGGGGAACAACAACAACAACAACTCACGAGAGAAACAATATATTTTAATTTTAGCTACCGTTACTCATTGTAAGTTGTGGAGTTGCTCGTGGAGACGGATTGGGGAGTGAAGAGATGCGTGGGAGAGTGGGGCAGCAGGAACATTTGTCAGCCAGAGTGGACAGAAGGGTGCTGAGCTGGTGTGGTCATGTTGAACGAATGGGAGATGAAGGGCTTGCAGAGAGAATGTGTGAGTCGGGTACAGGGGGAGATGGAAGGGCGGGAGGACCCCCATTGAGATGGAGAGACTGTGTGAGAGGGGCTTTGGATGATGGAGGAATGACTATAGATCAGGCGGGGGAGGTGGTGGTGGACGGGAGTGAGTGGGGAATGCTTGTGAATAGTTGAGTGAACACGTGGTCATTTGGAGTAAGGGGTCGGGCGCAAGTTGGACTAGATAATAGTCCATCAGGCGCCTGGCCCGGGGAGACGATTAATATGAAGGGTGCGCCTGGAAGTGTGGTGGGAGGGCTTGTGGCTTTGGCTCCGCTGCATGTCTGCCTGCCGAGATCGGAACCTCTCCGGGTGGTCGGGGGAGTGCTGGAGCGACCTTGGTGACCCTGGTCTCTGGGTCTTTTCCTGGGTGACCTGGATGTGTGTGAGTTTGTGCTTTTAATCTGTGTTTATTTGTTGTTTTATGTTGTTTTTGTGTTTTCCCTGTTCTTGCTCTGTCTTGAGTCGGCTACCCCCAAAATGGGGATTGGGCCTGAGCATATAGATAGATAGATAGCTACCGTTACTCGCAAATATATTGAATTTAATTTTGATTAACAGTTGGCATTCTATGATTCTTCTAGCCTATGTTTTGGAAAGCTGTGTCTAAGCAATAAACTACAACTACAACCTAATGCATATCATAGTTTTAGCTTTCTAGGTTTGTGTTTATCCCATTGGCTGTGGCTATGTTTGGGCTATTTAGGGCATATTCAGGCACTCCTGAATGATAAATCAAGCATCTGCATTAAATGAACTGTATTCTGCTGAAAACTAGGCGAAAATAGCTTCAAAATGAGACCAGAACGGGCCCCGTACGTGGTCTGGTTCACCCGCAGCGGTGCCAGTAAAACGCGGGAAACCCGCTATTTGGTAGCACTCGCTCGCTTGGCTACACTGTTGAGAGAGACAGAGAGAGACCCGCGCGAGACACAGCCTAGCTCAGTGAGCCGCTCGCTGCTCTGAGGGACGGAGGTGGGCCCCTCACGCTCCCGCCCACTGACACTTGATTTTTAATTTTTTTACAGGCTTTTAAAGCCTGGAAATTGCTGTAACTTGACAAAACATTCCAGAACGTCACCTGCAGCCAAAGGGTTAAGGGTTTAAGAGGGAAAAATCAAACCAATGCTAAATTCATATGATAAAAGATAGCTGTTAACTGTTATCGTTAGCTTCCACTAATTTCTTTAGCAATTTAGCGATTCAGCGTTATCGAAGCTAACGTTCTAAGTTAGCTGATTATCGGTTATCTCAGCTAACTTTTCGGTTAGCTGTGCTCACCACTGACATTTATGATAATGAGGATAGTTCATCATAGCTGACCACATGCGCTATGCCCTTTAAAATTGTCTCAATATAGCTGAAATCAAATAAAAGAGACGTCACTAGTACAGAAGGGTTTAAAGACGAGCAATTGATAGAACCTGTTGGTTAAATTCCATGGTCCAAGTCATTAAAGATTTCCAGTGTGACTGGTTTTTGTTTTTGTTGTTGTTGTTGTTGTTGTTGTTGTTGTTGTTGTCGTTCCCTAGGCTGCCTTGCTGAGCAGCCCCGAGTCCCCAAGGAAGGCCATATTCACGATCGGGCTTTCCCACAGGGCTCTCAAGGAGTGTAGATTATGTTGCTGGCCTAAGTGATTGTGTAGAATGCAGTCTTCTATGATGTGTTTAATAGTTTAATAGTGTTGCATCCTGGGCAGGTGTCGACGACGGAGATATCCAGTCACTTCTGATAGCTCAGAAGAGGTGGATGGTGCCCACATCTCAGCCTGGCCAGGTGGACTCTGTCCTCGCAAGGAAGGGAGGATTCAGAAGGATGGATTTTGGGAGGTCGTGCCTGAAACTGCGTGTTGTCTACGAATGATTGGATGGAACAGCGAGAGATATAAGTATGGATGTGCTTCTAGCAGCTGGTTTGGGGTGGGCAGGGAGGGAAAGATGACAGTGTGTGTGATACCGTGTGCTGGGTGTTGCTTTGATATTCCTTGGTATCTGTGGGTGTGCTGCCAAATAGTGTAGTGGGTGGTGTTGGTTTGTGGAGGCTGCAGCCAGGAATTGAGTGCCTCTCATGTCCAGGTGGTCTTTGACTTTGAGGACTTTGGTTTCTTGATGTAGGTGATCTGTAGGTGTAGTAGCTGTGCAGGCTGTGATTATTTTTAGGGCTTTGTTTTGAATAGTCTGCAAGGTCTTGTGATATGTTTCAGCTAGTTTAGAAGCCCAGGTAGGGCTTGCAAATTCCATCACTGATCTTATGTATTGTTTGTATAGGCTACTGTGGTGGTAGTTTCTTTGTTGTGTCCAAATTGTGTGTGGGCAATTGACCTGAGGGGCGTTAAGTCTGGGTGTCAGTTTTTTTTGTTTGTGATATGTTTTTTGAATGTCATTAGAGTATCATATGTTACTCCTAGGATTGTGTGTGTGTGTGTGTGTGTTAGGGGGGTGTTGTTTATGGTGAGGTCCGGGGTGTTCTTGTATTCGGCTGTCCAGCTTGTGAGGAGGGGTTGCAGTGGGGGTTGCAGTGGATTTGGCTGGGGCCAACATGAATCTGTTTGTAGTGCACCAGTCATGTAGTGTGTTGAGATAGGGTTGAAGGAGAAGTGTTGCTCTGTCTGGGTCTTGATGTGTGCATGTGAGTGTTATGTCGTCTGCGTAATAAGCTATGTTTATTTGGGGCGCGTGGGGTGTGGGTATATCATGCATATACAGATTGAAGAGTGCGGGCGACAGGACGGATCCTTGCGGGAGTCCATTTGTGAAGTTTCTGATGCTAAGTAACTGACCGGCAAATAATATGTACTTACACTAGTTGTACTTACACTAGTTGTATTTGCGGGAGTGCGCATGCTCGTTAATTCCCGCCTCCTAAGATATGTTTGTCATACCGTGCTTTGAAACTATGCACTGATGGTGCAGACACTACTTCGGCTGGCAATTTGTTCCACCCACTAATCGAGTTGGTAGGAAATCTTTTACTTTTCAGATCAGATTTACTATTAGGCACTTTCAGTTTGTAGCTGTGACCTCTTGTTCTCTCACCTCCATCCCTCTCTATGAAGTTTTCTTGGTCGATTTTGTCAATACCTCTAACACATTTGTATATCTGAATTTGCTGTCCTCGTTTCCTTCTCTGTTCCAGTGTAGGTAGATTCAATCTCTCGAGCCTCTCTTGGTGTGCACATCTGCGTGCTAGGTAGTTGACCAGCCACCTTTTTGTATTGTTGTGCATGTTTGTGTTGTAGATTTTGTTTGTTAGGTTGTGGCGGGGGATGGCATCGAAAACTTTACTAATGTCGAGTGTGGCAAGTAGTGATCTGTGTGGTGGTCTGGCAGAGTTGATGTCTTCAAAAGCTCTTTGTGTAATGTCTGTAAGAAGAGTGTTTGTGGAGTGTAGTGGCCTGAAGCCATGTTGTGTTTGAGCTAGGGGTAGAGCGTGTGCGGTCAGTTGTAGTATGAGGCGTTCTGAGACTTTGGAGGGGGTGCAAAGAAGTATGACTGGTAATGACGCTTCGCGGATTCTGTACTGTATATCCATTAATTAATTTAGCAGTTACACTACCTCTGTAATAGTCTAGCCACTTAGCATTTGGAGTGTTCACATAGCAAAAGTTGGCGATGTCTAGGTTCCCAAGCATTTGGAGTGTTCACATAGCGAAAGTTGGCGATGTCTAGGTTCCCAATCTTCTCGAAGTGGAAACTCGAAACCGGGAATGACATCAGGTTGTTGCACCATACTTTCAGCGGTGGATGCCAAGCCTGAGCTGGCCATACTGGCGCTATCAGAGAAACCATCGTAGTTTGTTGACTACTCGGCTCATCAGCGAAGCGTCTGGAGGTGAAAGCAAATAGATAGACTTCCACTTGTTCCAGTCCTTGCAAAACTCGTCCGGGCCCCTAAAAGTGATATGTTCGAAGCGCAATAACAGTGGCCTGTCAAAGTGGATGATATCAACAGAATGGAACTTAACAAGATGAGAATGGTGAGATGGATGTGTGGAACTTAACAAGATGAGAATGGTGAGATGGATGTGTGGTGCCAAACTGCAAGCTAGGATATCTAGTGAAGAACTGAGGAGACAGTTACGTATCAAGAGTATCAGTGATGAGATGCATACTAGCAGGCTTGGATGGTTTGGACATGTAGAGAGGATGGATGAACTAAGTTGGGTGAAAAGAAGCAAGTCCGTGAATATGGAGGGAGCTTCAGCAAGGGGCAGACCAAGAATGTGTGGGATCAGACCTTGCGGTCTGATCTTGAATTGAAAATCTGACGGGTGAGGCAGTTTTGAACAGGGCTATCTGGAACGCTGCCATTAGGGCGTGAGACTGGATGGCGGATGTATGTATTCGAAAGATAACAGCGAGTGCTGCATTATGATATATATCTAACAGAAGTTAGGCCATTTAATTGTGGAGATCAGAATAACATAAGATGAAGTTACAATATTCACAGGTATACGGGATCGTGACCGCCAAAACGCCACTTATATTTTCCACCTCAAACAAGAACCACTTGATGTAGAATGTTCTAGTCTTTGACATTTGTAAGATACAGTGATGTGAGTGCTGTAATTTTATATATATCTAACCTAGGTTAAACCATTAAATTGTGTACAGTATATATACGTGCAAATCACAAAATTCATGAAAAACCTCTTGATACAAGTGGCACGAATTTGAGCCCTGCCGTGTTCCGAGGCTTAACCTGCATGTTTTATTTAGCCACTGAAATAAGAGTTCAGGCCAGGTTGCAGGTTTTCATTATCTTCTAGTGTGGTTGTCCTCATGCTTATTTGTTGTCTTCTGTGAAAAATGAGACACAGCTGTGCCTCACATTAGTATCAGTACCGGTATCACTAATTAGCATAAGGAAAAATCTCCAATTTTGTGTGGTATATAGTAGCTGTTACCATATCACTAACTGATGTAAATATTACAGATGTGTTGAGTACCATCATTGTTACTATGGAGAGTGAGAGTGAGGCAGGGTTGGAGGAAGAGATATCTGGAGCCTCCTCGAAAAGGTAAGTGGTCTACGACTCCATGTAAAATATAATCCTTAAGATTTTATATTGTTGTTGTTGTTGTTGTTGTTCCCTAAGCTGCCTGGCCGAACAGCCCCGAGTCCCTGAGGAAGGCCATGGCCACGATCGGGCTTTCCCACAGAGCTCTCATTGAGTGTAGATTGTGTTGTTGGCGTAAGTGGTTGTGTGAAATGCAGTCTTCTATGATGTGTTTAATGGTATGGGGTGCTGTATTACATCCCGGGCAGGCGTCGACAACGGAGTCATCCAGTCTCTTCTGATAGCTCAGGAGAGCTGGATGGTGTCCGCATCTCAGCCTGGCCAGGTGGACTCTTTCCTCGCGAGGAAGGGAGGATTCGGAAGGATGGATTTCGGGAGGTCGTGCATGCAGCTGCGTGTTGTCTGTGAGTGAGTGGATGGATCGGTGAGAGATATGAGTGTGGATGTGCTTCTGGAAGTTGGTTCGGGGTGGGCAGGGAGGGAGAGAGGACAATAATTGTGTGTGATACCGTGTGCTGGGTGTTGTTTTGATATTTCTTGGTGTCTGTGGGTGTGTTGCCATGTAGTTTAGTGGGTGGTCTTGGTTCGTGGAGGCTGCTGCCAGGAATTGAGTGCCTCTCATGTCCAGATGGTCTTTGACTTTGAGAATTTTGGTTTCTTGATGTAGGTGATCTGTGGGTGAAGTAGCTGTGCAGCCTGTAATGATCTTCAGGGCTTTGTTTTGAATAGTCTGTAAGGTCTTATGATGTGTTTCAGCTAGGTTAGAAGCCCAGGCTGGGCTTGCGTATTCCGTCACTGATCTTATGTATTGTTTATATACTGTGGTGGTAGTTTCTTTGTTGTGTCCAAATTTTGTGTGAGCAAGTGACCTGAGGGCGTTAAGTCTGGGTGTCAGTTTCTTTTTAATGTTTGTGGTGTGCTGTTTGAATGTCATATGAGTATCATATGTTACTCCTAGGATTTTGGGTGTGTGTGTAGGTGTTAGGGGTGTGTTGTTTATGGTGAGTTGAGGGATGTATTCGTGTTCTCCTGTCCAACTTGTGAGCAGGGTTGCGGTGGATTTGGCTGGGGCTAGATTAAGTCTGTTTGTAGTGCACCAACCATGTAGTGTGTTGAGATAGGGTTGAAGGAGATTCTGTTGATCTTTTTGGGTCATGGTGTGTGCATGTGAGTGTTATGTCATCTGCATAGGAGGCTAAGTTTATTTGGGGCGTATTGGGTGTAGTTATATCGTGCATGTACAGATTGAAGAGTGCGGGCGATAGGACGGATCCTTGTGGGACTCCGTTTGGAAAGTTTCTGATTTTAGATGACTGACCGGCAAAAGATACGTGTGCACATCTGCCTGCTAGGAAGTTGGCCAGCCACCTTTTTGTGTTGTTGTGCATGTTTGTGTTGTAGATTTTGTTTGTTAGGTTGTGGCGGGGGATGGCATCGAAGGCTTTACTAATGTCGAGTGTGGCTAATAGTGATCTGTGTGGTGGTCTAGCTGAGTTGATGCCGTCGAAAGCTCTTTGTGTAAGGTCTGTGAGAAGAGTGTTTGTGGAGTGCAGTGGCCTAAAGCCATGTTGTGTTGGAGCTAGGGGTAGGTCAGGTGTAATTAGTTGTAATACTAGGCGTTCCATGACTTTGGAGGGGGAGCAAAGAAGTGTGATGGGGCGGTGCAAGGAGGGTAGCGTGGGGTCTTTGTTGGGTTTGGGGAATGTGATGATGATACCATGCTTCCAAATGTCTGGTATTGTGTTGTGTGAATAGCTGTAGTTTGATATGTTAGTGAGTGCTTGTATGCCTTGTGGTCCCAGGTGTCTGAGGTGTATGTTGCTTATGTTGTCTAGGCCACAGGCGGGTGAGTGCTTGAGATTGTTGATGATATGCTTTGTCTGGTGATTGGTGAAGGGTGTATAGTCAGGGTCTGTGGGGAATTGTCTCTTACGTCGGATGACACGTCGGTCGTCTTTGTGAGGTTTTAGGTGGCTGACATGTGAGAAGTGATTGATGAGAGTGTTTGCTTGTTGTTTACATGAAGGAGTAGAGTCTGTTGTTGTGATTGCAGCATGTGATTGTGTTGTGTTGCTGTTGGAAAGTGTGATGCTGTTTAGTGTTTTGTAGAGTTTTTTGGGGTTTGTTTTGTGATCAAGTGTTTGTAGGAAGTTATTCCAATTTAGTTTTTGTTGTTCTTGTATTTTGTTGTTAGTTTGGGTGTTGAGTGCTTGAATTTGTTGTGTGATGTCTTGTGTGTGGGGTGCTGGGGAGTGTTTCAGTATGTCGCGTTGTCTGATGAGGTTTTGAATTTCTGGTGTGAAGTTGGGGTTGTGTCTTTTCCTGTTACCTCTTGGAATGTGTTTCTTGTCAGCGTTTTGGATAGTTTTATTGAGTATGTGTACAGCATTGTTGATGTTAGTGATGGGTGTACTGTTTAGAGTTGTGAAGTGTTGTTCTGTCTCATTTGTGAATGCTTCCCAGTTAGCTCTTTTATAATTGGTGTATGTGTGTTTGTGGCTAGCTGGGGTGAGTCTGGTTTTGGTGGTGATAATGATCGGGAGGTGGTCAGAGCCTAAGGTTCTGACCACCCTCCAGGATGTTGTGGGGGCGAGTTCTGGGGAGCAAAAGGTGATGTCAGGAGATGATGGGTTATAGAGGGCTTGGTGAGGAATATGGGTATGTTGATGGATGTCGTTAAGGATGATGAGGTTATCGGTTTGGTTTTGTAGTACCAGCCCTCTGTCTGTGTCGGGGTTGTCGACAAACCAGGCCGACGTCTTGGCGTTGAAGTCACCACCCAGGATGATGTGTGGGGTGTTTGTGATGTGTTGTAAGTGTGGTCTGTATTCATTTGGTACTGTAGGGGATGTTTGGGGAGGGATGTATGTGTTTATGATGGTTATGTTGGAGTTGTTGCCAGTGCGTATTTTAATTGATTGTATTTCTGTTGTGTTATCATTTGGGGGGAGAAGGGATTTGGTTTGTACACTGGTTACTATGTATGATATTTCTTTGTGTACCAGGGTGATGAGTCCACCGCCCCCGCCGACAGCCCGGTCTTGTCTGATGGTGGTGAAATTATGAAATGTGGGTGTTTTTTGTGTTGTGCGGAGTTTTGTTTCTTGTAAGATGGCAATGTGTATGTTGTGTTGTTTGATGAAGTGTGAGAGTTCGTGTTTCTTTGTGTTGATGCCATCTATGTTCAGTTGAAGAATGTTAATGTTATGTGCACGATGTATGTTGGGTGCTGCTGCACGAGGATGGGGTGGGGGTGGGGGTGAGGGAGGGGCTGGGGGTTGGGATGGGTGAGGTGGGGGTGGGGATTGGGGAGCAGGAGATGGGGGTTGGAATGGATTAGGATGGGGTGTGGTGTGTTGAGTTGAGTTGAGGATGTGGATGGTATGGGAAGGTTAGGTGGGTTAGGGAGGAGAGGTGGACGGGTTTTAGGGGGGGGAGTAGATGATATGGGAAGGTTAGGTGGGCTGGGGAGGAGAGGTGGACGGGTTTTAGGTGAGGGATTTGACTGGGAGAGGGATGGGCATGAGGAACAGGTCCAGGTGTTTGTGTAGTGTTTCTTGGAGGCAAGTGTTGTGCAGGTGAAGTGGGTCCAGTTCCCGCATGAATTGCAGAGAACTGAACCCTTAGTATGACGACTCGAAGTGATGGGTTTTGAGCAAGTTGGACATATGTATGTGTACGTGGGTCCTGGGTTGCTCTCAATGTCTCCGGCTAGAAGAAGTCTTCGAGAAATGACAGCCGGAGAGTCATTTCTCGGTGTAGGAAAAACTGTGTGATGTGTGTGGTGTGAGAGGTGTGGAAATTCCCGGCGCGACCGAAGCCGCTCCAAGGACCCGTGCCCCCAGGGAGGGGGCAGGGGATGGTTGTGACGGTTTGGCTCCCGAAACTGCTCCCCGCGGCCGGCATCCGGTTTTCCTCCACTGGGCGTTGATTTTGTCTTCGGCCGTGGAGGGTCGGCAGCCATCCGCGGTTGGCAGCCTTGGGAGGTGGCCCCATGGCGTAGACGCCGCCACATCATATATTGTACTACTGTATGCTTATAGTACGGTACATACAAAGTACTGTACAGTAAACCCTCGCTACCTCGGACTAATCGGGGGGATGGGGGGGGAGTCCGCGCCACAGAGTTGCCAGGCCCGCATGAGCTCTTCTCGCCCAATTCCATCCAAAAAGTCGCCCAATCCGTTGAAAGTACCCCCTACCCCTTCGTTTTTTTACCATTTTCACCCTAATTTTTCCTGACAAATATTATTGTATTTTTTTTTTTTTTCTCTCTCTCTTTTTTTTCATGACAGGGCTATAATTGACCACTTACAAGTTTAAGGCTATAAGGAAGTTGGAGCTTTAAACATTGATAATCAACAGAATTATCACCTAAATTGCGGTTGTAGTGCTTCTATGAATACATAAAACCCAATTCAACGTGCTTTTCATCCATTAGAAACCTACATTATTATTGTATTTCTGTTTGATATCGATGTTTAGGCTATGGCTCCAACTTCCTTACAGCCTGAAACCCGCAAGTGGTCAAATTATACTTAACCTATAGGGGCCTACCTATATTTATATATTTTCTAAAATTAAATGTAGCCTATTCAATCTCTCTCTCTCTCGAGATTGGTTGGGAGTGAAAGGGATCTGTCATGATGGTACAATAGGCTCTCTGCAGACTCCCGTTTTTGTATGTTCTTATTTTTCTCTCTCTGCTGCACTAAGCAATCTCGAGCTCTCCTTCCACTTCGAGCATCTCCCGAAATGGACCAGCGAGGTCATTGAGATATTAACTATACTTTGTAACTCTCTCTCTCCCTCGTTGAAGTAGGATTTAGGACTGTTTTATATTAATATGAATACTTGACCCTCCCTAAGTCCCCCCAACCTTTAACGGGTGCATGCTAATTGCTGTATAGTCCCGCCCACGGTCTTAAGAAGCCAGATCAGAGAACAAGCCAATATTGACCAATTCCACATAGCACAAAGAACTTAGTTTCCCCTGTTCAAATATACTGTAGTCCCCTGCCTCACGGCTAGCAACTAGTTTATGTAGGCTACCTATTTTCATCCTCATCATGGTAGGCTATATTTCATGTTTATTAGATAGATATGATTTTGATACCATTGGCGCATTTATATATAATTAATTAATGAAAATGTAAACGAAAATACTGAATTTTATGCCGAAAATACGAAATATACAAAAATCGCCCAAAAAGTCGCACATTCTAGTCAAACTCTAGTCAAAGTCGCCCAAAAAGTCGCAAGGCGCAACCCCTCAAAATTTGTCGCACATCCTCTCCAAAAGTCGCCCAATTGTGCGACAAAGTCGCGGACTTGGCAACTCTGCCGCGCCACCATAGAAAACGGAAACTACCCTATCACTAACAACGTAGACTCAAGATGAATTATACAGTAGACACAGTATACAGTACATGTAGTTATATAGTTTACAGAGTATATTATATAGTATACTGTACTGTACAATATTTTTTAGTGGACAGTATATAATAGTACAGTGTACAGTAGAACCCTATTTGTCCAGCATTCGGAACAGTGGCAACCCTAAAACAACGGCAAAAACTGGCCCAGGCATAAATATTGTAAAAATAATTTTAAAATATGCGGAAAATCGGGACAAAACCCATTTCAAATGTGGCACGCACCACAGGGTTGACAACCCTGCGCCATCTGGTGGTGTAGGGGTAGTCTGCACCGACACGTTTACCCGCCATTACCACCCAGTGTTGTGCCGTATATTTACAACTTTGTATGCCGTTAATAGTGGACTGGTGGCCTAGTTATCCAGCGACAACATGCCTAAGACTACCGAGAAACGTAAGCGTAAGGTGCTTACCTTGAAACATAAGTTGGAGACCTGCCAGAGACTTGAGAGAAATGAGTCCTGCCACAGTATAATGGAGAAATTTGGATGTTCGTCATCAACAATTTTACCTTGGATTACCTTACTTTTCTTACGATCGACTTGATGGATATGCTTACCTACTTCCCTACACATCTTCATTGGTGAGTTCTGGCATCTTTTTAGTAATCAATATGCTATTCTATACCTATACAACAATATTTAGTAAGTTAGGATATATTTATTAGGGTTTTTGGGCATTCCATAAGAGTAATCCTCGAAAAAACGGCAAAATGGGTTATCCGGCACGGTCTCGCCCCCCCACGTCCATGCCGGATAAATGGGGTTCTACTGTACTATACTGTAATGCACTGAACAGGAATACTCACCCTCCCATATGAAGCACTGGAAACAGGTCCCTTTTTCACTCCTTTCCCTCTGTGGTGTGTACTGTAGGTTTGTAGTCTTGCTGTAGTTCTTTATGATTGTCTTTTTTCCCTCTCCCCCCTCCCCAACACTTCTCTGCCCCTCACTCCCCTTCTCCACCTCACTGTCCTTTTCCACCTCACTGTTCTTCGGACCATGGCCCTTACCGTTCATAAGACCCTTACCCTCATTTATCACCATCATATCATCAATGTCACTATCTAGGTCCAATATACTGGTATCCAGCTCTGACCATGGGATTGTGTCGGCTGTACAGTACTGAGGGAGGTCAATGGAAGGGAGCAAGTCGATGCAAGGGAGAAGGTTGATGCAACTGTGATAGAACTTGCGCCAGAGGATGTTCAAGGTCTGGTTGTTGCTGGTGTTGGTGTGAAGAAGACTTTCGTTGCTTCTTGCTTTCCAGGTAGGCCTTTTGTACACTAAAGCGGCCACTTCGAAGAGGCTCATAGAGAAAAGTCAGTTTACCATCCATTTCCTGCGACAGGTACTTGAGAATAGTATCAAAGGAATCTAGGACATGGGCTAGGCTGACCTTTGCCTCACCAGTTTCTTCTTCAGCCTCTTTCTCTATAGAGACACCGAACACTTTCTCAGCAATCTCTTCATCGGTCTTGTGTTGATGACCTGGTAGTTCAACATCTTGCTGTATCCTGTCTTCCACCTCGGTCTCAGGAAGGTCACTCTGGTTAGCCTGATGAAGTAGGTTGCGAAAGTCAGCGGCCTCAAACCCCAACAATCCATTATCGTTGACTTTGGTGATTCCAGGCAGCTTACACCAGCCGTTCTTGAGTGTGTTGAATGAAACTTCTTTCCAAGCTTCGACCCAGTTGTAGATGCATGACCTGTGTACTGTACAACAAATTTCTGAAATCATAGGATAGGGATTGTAGAAATGTTGCACGACATATAAACCTATTGATTATATGTACAAAACAGATCACTTAAATGTATACAACATTGTAACTGTTATAAATAAAATCTTCGTCTATGTAGGCTATATATATTCTTATTAGGACAAGAGATTGAAACTGCACGTATGTGTGGAGCACTCAGTCTTAAAATGTTATGTATGTACAGTATACCATATACAGAAATATTCTCCAATTCGTAACTACAGTATATTTCAAGTTCCTGAGTATCACATAAAATATTTGGTCTATCTATTGCCTGACGCCGTGATCCCCGAAGGGGTGGCCACGAACGAACCGCCCCCATGCACCTCTGTCCCCAGTCAGTTGACTGGCACCGCCTTCATTCATATACTTCCTCACTCCATCCTTCCACCTCTCCTTCGGTCTACCTCTCCCTCTCTGTCCTTCCACCTCGCTCTCGTACACCCTCTTAGTCATTCTCTCGCTTCCCATACGTTCCATATGGCCGAACCATCTCAAGTTGTTCCTTTTCACACTTTCCAGCACATCTACCTCCACACCACACCTCCTTCTTACTTCCTCATTCGTCTATCTATCCCTCCATGTAACTCCGCACGCACTTCTCAAGTAACTCATTTCCACCGCTCTCACTCTTGGTCTGAGTCTCTTCCCGAACGTCCATGCTTCGCTTGCAACGTTCCTACAACCCTCTTCCCCTGTTGCACACTCTCCCGCACTTCTTCATCTATAGTCCCATCTTTACTCAACACACTGCCCAGATACTTAACCCGGCAAGTGCTGATCTCATCATAAGAGCCTTACCGGTGCGCTGCGGATCTCCTCATTTAATCCAAGGCCTAAAAAAAAAAACATTTAAATCGGCCCATTTTTTTTTTTTTTTTTTTTTTTTTTTTATATTATTATTGCCCCTTGGCCATGCCAAATATCACTCCTCCACATCCCCTCCTTCCACCCCCCCCTTCAATGATCACCTATTATCCCTGTTATTCCCTTATTCTTAGGTATATTTTCGTGCTAACATTAGCAAGTTGTTAGCAGGGCGTGGTCATCTGTGTTACCAAGCGTGGGAAAGAGCGAGAGAGAGACTGCTACGCAACAGTGTCTCTCCAGCCGTCGTGACGGCTGGCTGGCTGGCAGGCTGCCTCAGCCATAAGTTATGTAACTCCCGGCCTCTATCGCCGATTTTGACCATCCAAACACTGTTTCCACTTGTTTTATTGTTGTAACAGGTTAATACCTTTATAATCAACGTAAAATAGGCGCATATGGATAAGTATTAATGATATTTATGGTACGATGATGATTTGAGTTTAGGAAACAGTCTAAATACCTCTGCACAGGGAGGGGTGGCCAATACCCCACCTACGCAGCGGAGAGGTTAAAAGAGCTGACGATCTCCATAGCCTGACCGTTCAACTTCACCTCACACTCTGTGACTTCACCCCTTTCGAAGACCATAACCTTGCTCTTCCCCGCATTTACCTTCAAATTCTGTTTTTCGCACACTGTTCCAAACTCATTTACCATATTTGGTGATGTATCCAAAATACAAAAACAAAATATATCACTCTTGACTGTACTTCCAGTCCTCGAGTAAACCTTTAAGATCAAGGATATCACAGTGCATATGCGCACTCACAACCACGTCCGGCGGGGCTGAGGGTCTTAGCTATCACATCCCCCCCCCCCCCCCCCTCTCTTCTTATAACTTACAAATACTGTAATAATAAAAAGCACCAGACCATCAGACTCGTTGTCTCTCACAGGTCAGTTGTGGTATATCTAAAGTAATAGACAGGTAACGCATTAGGAAAGTGTAATTGGACGCCCATAACTGCATCTGTTGAATATCAGTGACTGAATAATTCTTTAAGAACCTAAGTGAGACTGCCCATTTCCGTATGTCATCAGCACGTCCCACGGTTCCCGGGTTTCTTTCTCGGATCACATCAACTAGAAAAGCTGCTAAGTGCCGCTTCGTGTCCTATTTACCCACAGAGCTCCCGGTTGGTTAGGCCGGGACACTCCGATATACTGTGTTACGACTGGGGTTCAAATATATCAGGGCTCTTATTCATTGGACTAGTAATGGCATAAATGTTACACCGGAAAGTGCTAGCTCCAACCTCTGATGTATATTCCCAGTGAACAAAGAACACAAATACTCTACAGAGTTCTATATGCAATAATAGGCCATCAAACTCTCAATAAATGTGCGTGTACTCTAGGCTTAATGTTATGTGAAAACAGCCTATTACTACCTATAACCGAAGGTGCTTGGTTATGGTATGCAAAGTAAGGTGGTAAGAGAAGTTACAGCTTACGTTACTTTAATCAATAAATGTCAGGCACTCCTGCATGAAAGAAAGTGCACTAAAGTCCTTCAACACTAACAAGGAATCTTCTTTAAATGTTAGATACTATAAAGATGCTCGTATCGGAAATGGAACCCAAAAAGGCAGGCAGCGGAACAATGCTCGTGCAGGCTATGCACACAAAAAGGCAGAATATATAATGCCGTCGGAGCCAAGAATATCCTAAACACAACAACAATAATAATAATCGCCACGACAATGCAGTATTCCTATCAACAAAAAGAGCCTAAGTCGTTTGTGTCTCAATACATCAAATTAGGCTGCGAAATGCTTGTGTAATAATAAATGGGTATGCATAAAAAGAGTAATTGGTTAATATACTTAATGTCTACTGTGACTGATAAAGTCTAGCTAGAGTCAGTGATACGAGATACTGGTGCGCATGGCATGCCGCATAGCCTAGTGCAAATCTCAAGTCAGTGCGTCAAATATTACGTTATAGGGAAGGGTAGCTCTCTTGAGAAACCTTAATACCGAAGTATTAAGCGTTCTCCTGGCGTACCTCAAAGACAAACAATCGAGACTAGAACAGTGCAGAATGGTATAGGCAAAAAGCCCTCATTCGTGCATGCTCTATTCTCAATGGCACACAGACTAGAATTTACTCAATCAACTCCAGTTCTCAGGTATGTCGTGCCGCTTTTAACTAAAGCCAGCACCCATAGGAAACAATACCTTATAATATCAGACTCCTAGTCTAGCATTATCTAATCCAGCAGAACACTAATAATTAAAGGAAGCAGTACTTAAACAATATAAATGCCAACCAATGCTTCGTGATCAACTTATCTTAACAACTAAACATACATAGGTTATATCAGACCTTAACGCACAATACAACTGGCCAGCATGAAGCTGATTTTGCAGAGTTAACCAGAGGGGGTATAATATTAATAAAAAGGTGGTGAAAGATATGGAAAATGAGAGAGATAGGCAGAGGAAAAGATTCTCAGGTGCGAAGCGGGGACAGATAGCAAGGGAAAAAAGATGGATGCGCTCTAGAAACCAGATCTGAGGGAGAGAGTGGCGAGGAACTGTATATATACTCGCACAAGCTCGAGCCGCGTGGGAAAAAAGCGGTTACAAGTCCTCTAGCCACTAGCAAGGGAGCTAACAGCATGGGAAGGACCTCTCTCAACCAACCCCCACGAACGAGGCAGCCAGCCGTGACGTCATCGAGCGGGACAAAACACTACGCGCTCCCTCTCACTCTGTTCTACTCTCGCTCTCTCTCCCAGATCCCATCATTACTAGTTAATGATAAAACATATACTTTACAATTAAATATATAAAGCCTTGACATGGGTGAAAACAAAGAGCCTTTCTGGACTGCCCATGACACAAGCTTTCATATGAAATAAAGCACACTCTAATACACAAACTGTAGCCCCATCCACTGCCCTGGCGATCCTAGCGAGTCACTGTAGGACAAGCCATGCGGTTCTAACGGAGTGGTTAACGTCACACCCCCCCCAAGATTTTTCTCAGAGGCCCCAAGGCTCACAAAAATCTGATGGTTAGAACCCATGCTATATCTCCACTTCCCATCACCCAGCGGCAGTAAAATATCTGGCACAGTTCTTCAACAAAACATTTTTCAAAATTATAACCCTCCCCAACACCATAGGTTAAATTATATGTAGTTATGCTCCTCAAGAGCGAGCTTCTCTAGCCCAGCATTCTGAGAGGAGTGCAACTTAGAATTACTGCTATAACATACTAAAAAAATTCAACTATCAAAGAAAGAGTTTTTATTTGATTTTTATGTTTATAATTTGTTTATTTCGGCTGCACTATAGGGGCAAGCCTAGTTTTTTCTTCTATACCAAACGCTCAACTCCTGCTTTACGACCCAATACGCTGGGCTACAACCGCGAGCCAACAAGCACCAAGCGCAAAATACTATTCAAACTAAAGCAGGAGGCTACCCGTGTGTCAATCTACCCAGGATCATATACCCTTGAACGACCATCTGCAACCACGTTGTCACAACCGGCAATATGGCATATGTCCAGGTTATATACCAATAACCTTAGTGACCACCTGGTCAGCCTCATATTCAGATTGTGAAACTGGTCCAAGAACTGGAGAGGGTGATGATCTGGGTAAACTACAACGACCGGACCATAGGCTGGAACATAGTCCTCGAAATGCCCCAGCGCAAGCACAACCGCCAGCAGCTCCTCCTCGACAACAGAGCAGCTCCCCTGGGCCGAATTGTACTTCTCCGAGCAGAAACTAACAGGATGCTCCAGCCCATCATCGTCCTTTTCCACAAGGACGGCACCAGCCCCCACACCACTAGCCTCCGTTGCTAGTTGGAAAGGTAGGCTAAAGTCAGGGGCCCTGAGGATCGGGTGAGTGCACAACAGGTGTTTTACTTCTCTAAACACCTTCTCACACTCAGGCGCCCATTTGAACTTCTTATCCTTCCAGTTATCCTCCACCTGAGCTTGACTGTCCCGTTCTCCTTCTCCACCTTGACTGCTAAACTTCATCACAGGCACAGTGAGAGGCTCAGGGGGGTGCCTCCCATACTCCTTCATGGGATTAACATGACATAACTGATTGTGCCTCCGCCTGTCTGGAGTGGCTACCAAGTAAACCAGGTCCGATAGCTCCTCCACCACCCTATAAGGACCAGCGTACTTCGCGGATAAGGGGTGACCTACAAGGGACAGTAGAATCAACACCTCCTGACCCACGTGAAACTCCCTGAGTTCAACCTTGAGGTCGTACCTGTCCTTCCTGAGGGCCTGAGAGCTAGTCAAATTACGGCCAGCCAACTCCAGACTGCGCAACATCCGTTCTCGACTGTTGAGGACACACTTGAGCATAGAACAAGGTTTTTCTGCGCCCTCCCATACTTCTTCAACCATATGGAGAGGCCCTCTGACACGGTGTCCAAAGACGAGCTCATTAGGGCTGAATCCCAAACTCTCCCCAGGTACCTCCCACACAGCAAACAAAACACATGGCAGGCCAAGATCCCAATCCCTCCCACTCTCAAAGCAACAACAACGAAGCACAGATTTCAAGGCTGAGTGCCATCGCTCTAACACACCCTGGCTCTCCGGATGATATGCAGATGACACAACCCCAACAATCCCATGCTGCGGCATTGCTTGTACAAAGAGGCTAGAAGTGAAGTTGGGTCCCCGGACTGACTGAATCCCCTGCGGGTAACCATACCGGGAAAAATACACTAGCAAGCTTCGGACCACCGTTTTCGCCGACCCATTTCTCATAGGGTACGCGTCAGGGTACCTTGTTGCTACATCTCCCGACTGTGCATCACTGTCCTCCTTCAACTCTTTCGTCTTTTTAAGCCCATCCTCTGCCCCTTCAGGAACAGTTACTGGGTCTTCTCCAGACTCGAAATGTGGTCCTAATAATGAGTCCCCGAGAAGGTCCGTTGACACTAAACTCTCAACCGCATCAACTTCCAACCCCTTCTCGGTACCCTTCCTCCGCTGATCTAAAGATTGTTGACCAGAATGTGACTCCCTGGATGCAGAATCTCCGGTGACAACACACGCCATAGGCTGCACCGGACACTTCTCAACCCACTCCTGCTCCTCCCTACTCACGTCGGCCGGCTTCTCGACAACGACTAAGGGTGGAGCCTCAGAAGTAGGTCCCGCAAAGTCGTTGCCGAGAAGGAGGTCGACGCCCCCAACAGGTAACTTCTCCACAATTCCTACATCCAGGTCTCGAGTCACACCATCAACTTCCACCTTCATTCTTACAAGCGGGTATGACCTTGTCGCATTAACTCCCTGAACCACAACCACCCGCGCCGTATTGACAGGTTTACCAGTGAAATTTCTCAACAGTGTTTGCGATGCCCCAGTGTCACGCAAAATTCTCACCTCATGTCTTCTACCCCCCCACTCCACACAACCGAGTCCCCTGTGGTCACTAAAGGCATCACGGACAGGGAATAAGCCTTCCGGATCCTTCTGCACTGGCAGTGTATTTACCTCGGAAGAAATGCCTCTAACAAACTCCGATGTCCTCTTGAACACTCCAATGCCGTGAGCAAAAGATACGGCTGCCGGAGGAGGTCGACTAGGGCACTCATTTGCCTTATGACCCTCCTGGTGGCACCTAAAACACATAAATTTCGGTTTCGGCTTATACTGTGATGTAAAAGGCCCCTAACTTTTCACATACGGTGTGGTGGTAGGTTTGGCTTCAGTTTTAGTTTCATTGCTCTTTGGTTTAAATGTGTCATTGCTACGGGGAGGGGGAGGATAACGGTCCCTAGCACTTGCATCGTACTTCTGTGAGGACCCGCAACCCCGAATCAACGACAGCCGTAGATCAGCCATTTCTGCTGCTTCTACTAGAGTTCTTGGGTTTTTCTCCTTTAAGTTCAAAGTTAGATCACCGCCCGTGCTCTTAAAGAACTGCTCCAACATCATTAACTGCTTAACTCCATCAAACGTTGTTACCTTCTCAGATCGGAGCCAGTTCCCCATAGCATCGGACAAGTCCCGGGCGTGTTCCAAAAAGGTGCTATCTCTTCCCTTAGTTACACCCCGGAACTTCAAACGGTACGTTTCTGGTTGCAGTTCGTAAGCCCTCAGGACAGCCTCCTTGAGATCCTCGTACACAATACATGACTCCAAAGGTAACGCATCGTAGGCTTTAAGACCCTTGCCTATTAATCTAGAGGATACAAGTGCTGCCCATTTATTCTCTGGCCACTGGTGTTCCTGGCACTTCTTCTCAAAGCGTGTGAAAAATTCTGTTACACCACTCTCATCAAACACCGGAACCAGTTTCAATAAGTGCGAGAGAGACTGCTCATGAACACGGTTACCAGCCCCAAGTCGCTGTTCCGTTGCCTCTACTCGCGACTTCTCTACGTCCATGTCGGCACAGTACCTAGTCGACTCTAAATCCGC
Organism: Paralithodes platypus; assembly: GCA_032716605.1. NCBI lineage: Eukaryota > Metazoa > Arthropoda > Malacostraca > Decapoda > Lithodidae > Paralithodes > Paralithodes platypus. The sequence goes on along the minus strand of CM064504.1, from coordinate 29,585,035 downwards.
TTGGATTTTTGCTAGCTCTATGTGCTGAGACTGCTGACTGATAGATTTTCTCTCATCTATCTTGGCTAATTCTAATTGCTGCTGAAGCTCACATGCCCTTTGTTGCTGCTGAAGCTTAGCTAATTCGAGCTGAAGCAATAATTCTGGAGTTAACCCTTGAGGAGGTGAAGGTGCTACAATATTTGAAATTACCGGTGGTCCCCCCAGGGGCAACCCACCCTGCCAGTCACCACCCAACTGCGGAAGCGTACCCGGGGTCGGCAAACTACTGGGATGGCTGGGAGTCGAGTGTAGGGGAAGCATGGCCGAAGGGCTCTGAGCACTCAACCCATCTCGCTCACCAGTCACCCTGCCCAGTACACACGTTATCAAGTTATCCTTGGTCATGCTGCTAGTAACCGCATGACCGATAGCTGTGGCCAGGCATTGAAGACCGTACCGATCCATACCCACCAACCGCTCGGCAGTAACAGGCCATTGCAAAAATATCCTAGCATCCTCCTCACAGTTCACCCGATTAACCCTTTCATCATGCTGCTGTTCCTCAGTTTCGACATTACGTACTGTGTCTCCATTCTCCTCTGACCCGGTATAAGACATGATGCTCACAAAAATTTCTCACCACAATATTCAGAAAAGAAGTACCCCAAACTCTTATACCTCAATATACACACAAAAATTCTCGGAAATACTCAAGGGCTATACACTCTAACCTCCATTTAAAGGATTCCGATTTAACGGATATCGGCAATAACGGTCAAAAAATGTAGGCCGGACAATGGACCCAGCAACGGACATAGTCCGTTGCTATAAAAAAGTTGGAGCAAAGTCCGTTGCTCTATCTATTTATCTCTCTAATGCACCTACCTAAATCCCTTATATATTAACATAACTATGTCTTATTTGGACTTTTTGTAATCTTTGAATCATTTCTAATATGATGGAATTGAAAAATATAATATCCTTCCAGCACATAGATAAATAATAAATAAGATAGTCAACAAAATATTTCAACTCTCCCCTCCGTGCCAGCAGAGACGGAAGATTTACGTTTGATAGATTTTTGTTTTGTTTTTTTCCCTCGATATACACACTCTTTCTATCTATCTATCTCTCTAATTCATCTACCTAAATCCCTTATACATTAACATAACTATGTCTTATTTGGACTTTTTGTAATCTTTGAATAATTTCTAATGTGATGGAATTGAAAAATATAATATCCTTCCAGCACATAGATAAATAATAAATGAGATAGTCAACAAAATATTTCAACCCTCCCCTCCGTCTATGCGCCGAGCTTCCCAGACGGGAGATTTAAGTTTGATAGATTTTTTTTATTTTTTTTTCCCACGGTATACACAAAATGATGGGGAAATATTATAACATGTTTTTAATTGACATTTGTGTCGTTTTTGCTGATTATGAGTTGGTGGAAAATAAAATCTTTAATTCTATCATATCGGAAATGATTCACAGATTATATAGAGACCAAATAATATACACTTTTAAGTGTGTTCAATAGTTTTGCATTATCAATAGGGTGTAGCACAAGGGATTACCAGGATTTATTTCAGGTACAGTAAAAAAAAAGGATGCATAACAGTTAAATGTCACGATCCGGACACCTGTACTCAACACCGAATTTTTCTCAAGGAATTTCCGGATTACATCCGGACTGGACAGTATTTAGCAGCAACGGACATTTAGCAGGAACGGACAGGTGCTTGCACGCATTTGTCCGTTAAATGGAGGGTCGAGTGTACTATGTTGCGAAAAAAAATTATTCTTGCTGATCCCTGCAAAATATTCTCCAAAACAACAAATGTTCCCTGCTAATAAATGTAGGTTCACCAAATCCTAGGTAAGGTCGCCATTTGTTACGACGGGTTCAAATATATCAGGGCTCTTATTCATTGGACTAGTAATGGCATAAATGTTACAACGGAAAGCGCTAGCTCCAACCTCTGATGTATATTCCTAGTGAACAAAGAACACAAATACTCTACAGAGTTCTATATGTAATAATAGGCTATCAAACTCTCAATAAATGTGCGTGTACTCTAGGCTTAATGTTATGTGAAAACAGCCTATTACTACCTATAACCGAAGGTGCTTGGTTATGGTATGCAAAGTAAGGTGGTAAGAGAAGTTACAGCTTACGTTACTTTAATCAATAAATGTCAGGCACTCCTGCATGAAAGAAAGTGCACTAAAGTCCTTCAACACTAACAAGGAATCTTCTTTAAATGTTAGATGCTATAAAGATGCTCGTATCGGAAATGGAACCCAAAAAGGCAGGCAGCGGAACAATGCTCGTGCAGGCTATGCACACAAAAAGGCAGAATATATATAATGCCGTCGGAGCCAAGAATATCCTAAACACAACAACAATAATAGCCACGACAATGCAGTATTCCTATCAACAAAAAGAGCCTAAGTCGTTTGTGTCTCAATACATCAAACTAGGCTGCGAAATGCTTGTGTAATAATAAATGGGTATGCATAAAAAGAGTAATTGGTTTAATATATTTAATGTCTACTGTGACTGATAAAGTCTAGCTAGAGTCAATGATACGAGATACTGGTGCGCATGGCATGCCGCATAGCCTAGTGCAAATCTCAAGTCAGTGCGTCAAATATTACGTTATAGGGAAGGGTAGCTCTCTTGAGAAACCTTAATACCGAAGTATTAAGCGTTCTCCTGGCGTACCTCAAAGACAAACAATCGAGACTAGAACAGTGCAGAATGGTATAGGCAAAAAGCCCTCATTCGTGCATGCTCTATTCTCAATGGCACACAGACTAGAATTTACTCAATCAACTCCAGTTCTCAGGTATGTCGTGCCGCTTTTAACTAAAGCCAGCACCCATAGGAAACAATACCTTATAATATCAGACTCCTAGTCTAGCATTATCTAATCCAGCAGAACACTAATAATTAAAGGAAGCAGTACTTAAATAATATAAATGCCAACCAATGCTTCGTGATCAACTTATCTTAACAACTAAACATACATAGGTTATATCAGACCTTAACGCACAATACAACTGGCCAGCATGAAGCTGATTTTGCAGAGTTAACCAGAGGGGGTATAATATTAATAAAAAGGTGGTGAAAGATATGGAAAATGAGAGAGATAGGCAGAGGAAAAGATTCTCAGGTGCGAAGCGGGGACAGATAGCAAGGGAAAAAAGATGGATGCGCTCTAGAAACCAGATCTGAGGGAGAGAGTGGCGAGGAACTGTATATATACTCGCACAAGCTCGAGCCGCGTGGGAAAAAAGCGGTTACAAGTCCTCTAGCCACTAGCATGGGAAGGACCTCTCTCAACCAACCCCCACGAACGAGGCAGCCAGCCGTGACGTCATCGAGCGGGACAAAACACTACGCGCTCCCTCTCACTCTCTCTCTCTCTCCCAGATCCCATCATTACTAGTTAATGATAAAACATATACTTTACAATTAAATATATAAAGCCTTGACATGGGTGAAAACAAAGAGCCTTTCTGGACTGCCCATGACACAAGCTTTCATATGAAATAAAGCACACTCTAATACACAAACTGTAGCCCCATCCACTGCCCTGGCAATCCTAGCGAGTCACTGTAGGACAAGCCATGCGGTTCTAACGGAGTGGTTAACGTCACAACTGTAATTCATTAAAGATTTCACTGGGCATAATTTATGGTGAGAATCTCCTCGCTTGAGCGCCGGAATCTCAAATTCGGTAAAAACGTGCTCATGGTGCTCGTTTTTTTCGATAAAGGTAGGTGACATTGCGCCGGGTAAACCTCAGACAATTAGGTTCGTTGCTCATCGCCGCCAGCTCAGATACCCGGTTTCCTGTAGCCAAGGCCATAAGGAACACAGCCTTCTTTAAGATCAAATCAAAAGCAGGATTGTGACTATATTTCTGAGAATTTAGTAACGACAAAGCTTTGTCAAGTGACCAGGTAGGCATGAGCTGGCGTGGTGGTGGACGAAGCTTGAAACATGCACGCTTAAAACCCTTCTCCTCCGCTTGTGGTACTGAGAGTCCAGTCAAATAAAAAATAGCACTCTGATAGCAGTCATGTGATTCTTTATTGTAACTACTGACAAGCCTTTATGTTTAAATAGATAGTCAAGGTATTTGAAAATTAAAGACACCGCTGCATCAGTCTGGTCAGTTTCCACAATCCAAGTAGTAAATGCTTTCCAGTGTGATTGGCACTGACGTCTGGTGGAAAGAGTGTACTGATTAATCAATTTATTAGTCACGCTTTCCCCATAGAGGGTTAACCATTTGGCCCTTTGAATGTCCACAAGGCAAAAGTCAGCGAGGTCTTTAGGTTGCCAATCGCCTCTAAGTGAAAGTACGAGATCGGGAGTGACACCGGGTTCTCGCACAACGTCTTCAACTGGGAGTAGCACACCTGAGCCGGCCACAGGGGCGCGATCATCGAGACTATGCCCCGATAATCCTGTAGTTTGTGAATTACTTGACACATGAGTGAAGTGTCTGGTGGTGGAAACAGATAGATGGAATTCCATCTGTTCCAGTCCGTCAGCAATGCGTCTGGTCCTCCCGCCAGGGTTACTTCCCGGCGAGTGAGGAAGAGAGAGAGTGTGGTTCTCCTCTGACGCGAACAAGTCCACTTGTGGACGGTATGGCTCTGTAATCATCTTCTGAAAGACGGAGTCTGTGGTTCTCTTCTGACGCGAATAAGTCCACTTGTGGACGGTATGGCTATGTAATCATCTTTTGAAAGACGGTGTGCTTAACCCTTCCTACCCAGTCTGCCTTAGGTAATGACAGCACGAAAGAAGGGCCAATACCCGGTATGCCTTATCTAAGGCATGAGCTTAATAGCCTAATTAAGCTTGGTCCAAACGCCGTGCGTACGACGTATGTCAACAAACCCAAGCGTTCGTCACCGCACCTCCGAAAACAAGAAGGAGAAGACTCCTCAATGTTATTGTTATGACGTCATGACGAAATTAGTGTCTGAAAAGCCCCCATATTGGCAACATCTCTGCAATATTGGCTCCACTGAAATTGCCATCACAACTGAACCAGTTGACTTACAGAGCTCTACTCAATGCCAAAATACAGATTGAAAACCGCACTACGATTATAGATGAGGGGGAAAGTTCTAGCAGTGAAAATAAACATAAATACGGTAGCCTAGGCCTAGACGTTTTTCGGCCATATCGCCCGGGTAGGGGCGACCGTCATTGGCTGAGACAGCCCGGGTAGGAAGGGTTAAGCGCCCATTCTACTGTTGTGCTCTGTCGCCATGACAGAGCATCTGCCTATACCTTGGCCACCTGGCAGATAAGATGCGTGAAGATAAATGTTTAGCTTGTTCGCCAACACAAATATCCTTTCCGACAACTCTAGCAACACTCGAGACCTCGTTGACCCTTGCTTCTGAATGCACGTTACGGCATTCAGATTGTGTATTCGAAAGGCTATTGATTTCCCCACTAGAGTTGAAAACTGTGAGCCTGAAGGAAAAATAAGGGAACTAGTAACTCTTTTGCATTGATATGAAACTCCTTGTATCGGGACCAAAGACCCTGACCTTGGTGTCCGAGGTTTGACTGATAACCCCACCCCAGTGTCCCTAACGCATCGGTATCTACCCAGACCGTAGGATGAGGAGAAGTCCACGTCACAACTAAATGCAATGTTTCTGGCCTTGCCCAGACTTCTAGTAAGTTGTGGATTAACTTCGGGATTTGCAATAACTTGTCCGCCGGCAAAAGCGGAAAATGTCTGTTTCCCTCCAAGATTAACCTCTTTACTTTCAACCGGCCCAATTGTACAGTAAGTTGAATCCAGTTGAGAGAGCCGACGAGAGACTCCCACACCTTCCTCGTGGTAGTCAGACTGTGAAGAAAAAGAAACAGTTTCTTGCGAAACCTGTTCCGATTGTCCACACTCTGACTGAGGGTTAGGTGCGTGTGTCCCACAGCAGCCCTACCCACTGAATTACCCTTGTCGGGACAAGATTCGACTTTGCCAAGTTGATATTGAACCCCAGGGATTTGACATGGTGTAGAATCGTGTTTACATAATTGAGGTATTGTATCTCGGATTCTGCTACCACCAGCCAGTCGTCTAGGTACCACATCACCGTGATTCCTTGCCGTAATAGTGGTAACAGAGTCTGTCGGACTAATTTGGTGAAAACTCTCGGTGCCAAGTTCAGGCCGAAAGGCATCCGTTGAAAGACACAAGTCTGATGCCTGATCCTCATGGCGAGGAATTTTTGGAACCTTTTGTTTACAGGGACATGCCAGTAGGCTTCTGTCAGGTCCAACGAACACATCCAACCTTGCGGCGGAAGTGTTAACCTGATCTGATTCACAGTGAGCATCCTGAATGATGGGTTGTGAATATAGCGATTCAGGTGAGACAAGTCTACAACCGGCCTCATCTGAGCGCTGTCCCTCTTTGGCACGAGAAATAGTCTGGACGTGTAAACAGGGCAAGTTGAATTGACCGGGACAATGATGTGCTTGGTTATCATTTCTTGGACTAGTGACTCCACATCTTAAGAAACATTGTTGACTTTTAAAGGTTGACGTAAACAAGGTCGCCGGAGCCACCGCCAAGTGATGCCCTTGTGTACCACTGTCCATGCCCAAGTTCACCGGGGCCAAGCTCGGTAACACGTCCGGAATGATCCAGTCATGCAACTGGACTTGTCCGAAAGAAATTCACTCGAATCCAACTTGCCTTGCCCTTCGGGGGCCCTGGGAGTGAGAGTTTTGTGGTTGACTAGTTTTTTTTATTGGGATGTGGTGGGTGTAGACGGCTGGCTGGAGGTAGGGGGTCGTGACTCCTGTCCTGAATTACCTTTGGACTGGCCTTTATACCACTTCCCTGATCCTTTACCCTGTGGCTTACTCTTGGTGGAGCTACTGCTTCCCGGCGCGGAAGGGGTCTTAAAGGTCGGAAAAAACTTAGTCCCACTTTGGTGACTCTTCTGGCTAAATTTGGGCTTATGAAATTTACTCGACTCTTTCTGCGGCGCAGAGGCAGTCGGTTGTGAAGAGTCCAAGAGGCTAAAAACAGTCCTCCAAGTATCATGACACACTAAGTTCGGGGTTAATACTGGGGAAAGGACTACTCGGCGCCCAATATCCTCCGGCAACTTCTTCACCAGATATACTCGCAAGTCTTGACGTGCACGGACCTCCTCCAAGAAAGCGACCCTGATGTCACCAAGTGATTGGACTGAGTTCTGGAGAATAAGCTGCCTAGTAAGAGATGGGGCCTTTTTAGCTTGTGTATCAGTGACCGCCTCAGTCTTCCTGATCAGTGACTGCAATCTGGCGACTGAGGAGAAACTGAGACGGTAGCCTCAAAGCTTTTTGCCGCAATTTATAGTCTTCATGAAGCTGAGCTGTTGTTGAACTAGAAAAGGGCTCATGAATTTCCCATAATGACAATTTTGGAGCAGTAAGGAAATCAAGTACAGATTGAGGAATGCCCTCGACGATTGCTGCAGGCAAGGAAAACCAACTGTGTTGCTCTTGGGGTATTTAATGGGACGACTTATTAGTTATTGTACAAGCAAAATTCTGCGCCTCTGCCTCCCACTCGAGCCACGGCCCCGTGCCTACCTCCCCAATCTGCAGCACTGGATTACCGGATTGATCTCTAGTTGGAACAATATCTAACTCAGGTGTTAGATTAGCAAGTGACTTGACATCAGTGAATCCGTCTAATTTTGACCAATCCGAATACAAACGTGCAGATGAGGCTGGTGGCAAAACCGGGGAAGATGTATAAACAAAGTAATCAGGGGCATACAAATTTGGAATGGTCTTAATTGTTACATCTAAAAGTTTTCCTGACATGTTCTTTGCACGCAATTTCTTGCTCTCACTAACCTGAATATACCAGTGCTCAGTTACCGGAGTTTCCCCCGAAACCGTCCGCTGCGCGACTTGAGGCTTTAATGCTACAATGTCAACCCAAGACCTATCCGACCCATATAAGAGAGGCATAGGGCCTTTTCTGAAAGGGACTTTCTCAAGGGGTGGAGGAATTACGTCCGTGACGACGCGGACATTTGAGGTCGTCAAAGGAGTTAGACTAGAAGTAACAGGGGAGGGAACATGAGTTTGCTTAGTTGACACCTGTAGGGAACCCAGAGGTCTAGCAACTGTATTTTTTTTTCCCCCAACTACTCCCTCTCGGGCATAGGCTGAGAGCCTTTTACACTACACCGCTGAACACAGTGAGGCCCGTGAGGTCTTGTTCCAGTCTAGGGAGTGAGACATGCGAAGCACCCCGGCTCGAAGCAACTCTATCTCTGAAGCTGCTTCGCCTCTGCGCTTCACAGTCTCATCCCCCACACTCGGACCCTCACTCTCAGAATGCCACCTATTGAGCAATTAACTCACTAGGCATTGCCCCCCTGTAGCATATTTTTGAATATGGGAATATTCATACAATGCTATTTAACCCGGGAACTGCGGGAAGACTCTTAAGAGTTCCCCCGGCGGACTGCGGGAAGACTCTTAACCCGTCGAGCCCCGGCTAGTTTTGTAATGTTTGTTCACCAGAACCCGGCCGGTTTTCAAAAAATGGTTTTATTCCAGAAACAATAGCGAATGGGTTAGGAATGAAGGAAAAACCACGAAAAAACGCTCAAAAAGCTTTAAAAATGGTCCTACAGAACCCCCGAAAACGTATTTTACAAGAGTAAAAAATTGAAGGCAATTACCCCAAAAAACCAGGTTATTGCGCGCTCGCGCGCACGCACGTGGACTTTGAGAGTTTTCAACCATCGTCACGGTTGCGTGGGATACGTACACAGTTCCCATACAAATCTGAGCCCTCTTGAGTGGCTACACCTGAGGTTACGGTCCGCGCAATTAGGGTGACGCGCCAGGCGCATCTCTGGGGCTGTGCGTTACATACATCGCCGACGCGTCAGACGCGTCGCTGGGGCTGTACGGGTTAATAAATGTACCACCAGAACCCGGCCGGTTTTGAATTTTTTTTTTTTTTTTCAGAAACAATAGCGAATGGGTTAGGAATGAAGGAAAAACCACGAAAAACCGATCAAAAAGCTCAAAAAATGGTCCTACAGAGCCCCCGAATGCGGCTTTTACAAGAGTAAAAAATTAAAGGCAATTTCCCCCAAAAAAATAAATTTTGCGTGCTCACGCGCACGCGGTTGGACTTTGAGAGTTTTCAACCATCGGCATGGGTGCGTGGGATACTTACACAGTTCCCATACAAATCTGAGCCCTCTAGGTAGAGCCACTCTGAGCCTGACGACTGAGCTAAAAGGGTGACTCGTCAGACGAGTCGCTGGGGTTTGGCGTTACATACATAGGTGACTCGTCAGACGCGTCGCTGGGGCTGGCCGGGTTAAGAGTAAGGGAAAAAAAAATCAATTTAAAACATCCATTTTTTATTGCCCCTGGGCCATGCCAAATATCACTCCTCCACCTCCCCTCCTTCCCCACTTTCCTCACCTCCTTCAGTTATCACCTATTTTCCCTGTTATTCCCTTATTCTGTGGTATATTTTCGTGCTAACATTAGCGAGTTGCAAGCAGGGCATTGTCATCACTGTTAGCAAGCGAGTGCAAGAGAGAGAGAGAGAGTATCGATCGACAGTCTCTCTCCAGACGTGGGGAAAAGTGGTGGGAAGGAAGGTTGCCTCAGCCATACATTATGTAACTCCCGGCCTGTATCGCCGATTTTGACCATCCAAACGCTGTTTCCACTTGTTTTATTGTTGTAACAGGTTAATACCTTTATAATCAACCTATAATAGGCACATATGGATAAGTATTAGCGCTATTTATGGTAAAATAACGATGTTAGTGATGGGAACAGCTCAAATACGTCAGCACAGGAGTGTGGTGTCTCATACCCCCCATGCGCACTTCAGAGGTTAATCAGGGAACAATGAAGGTATTTTTTTGGCATTTCGGTGTGCTGTGGTACTGCACTGAAACTAGGTACAGCACAAATTCCATCCCAATAATATCTTCCCATTGACATATTGAGATTCGAACCCGGGTCCATTGGATTACCAGTCCAGTGGAGACCCACTGCCACAGGTGGCGTGGGAGACTCCGACACCACCCTACTTACATTAAATGTATCCATCATCTGATAACAAAAAAATTGCAGATCCCCCCTGGTTATAAAATTTCTAAAATTGTCCATGGAAACAAAAGAGTCAACATAAGAATGGCCTGAAGACGCTATTTTCTGTCCAGATTCCAATTGTTCTGAAGCATCATCAGGAATGGATTGGCACTCCATAGACTCAACCGACCTCGCCTCCAGCGACCGGGCTGAGGGGAGTCGAACCGCCTCAGACCGGACGGCGGGTTCCAATACGTCACGTTCGAATTCTTCCCAATCTAAGTTCGGGATAGAAGAAGGTACCTGAGCCTCACCGGGTTGTTGCACTTAGTCTTTATCTGGTTCTTCCGAGATAGCAGAGGTCTGGCTTTGAGGTCTACCCTGGTACTCACTCGTGACGGTAGGGTAGCCTTGGTACTGTTCAGTCAAAACCTGTGCTGACACATGAGAACGAGGCGTACCGAAACCTTGAGGCACATTGGCTCTAGGAATCACATCATTTTGGCTTTTTTTGGACATCCCAGAATGAATAGTTTTAGAATATTTAACAACAGGAGATTTTATCACTAAATGATCCCACAGATCCTGGTCGTCGCATTGAAGCGCTTTATGGGCTACCTCCTTTTGTGTAGTTATTGAAATTACCCTTAATTTCCAAAAGTACCACTTGACATGCAGCTTCCTTATGATTGAGCAAATCGTTCCGGAGTTTAGTACACATGCCACATTTCTTAGTTAACCACTTACCGCGGGAGCGATCAAGGCATCGAACGCAGAGCTTGTGTCCAATGATAAGAATGTTCGTACAGAGTGGTGTATCACAAAGAGTTAGATCTCTGCCATACCCATAGCTTACTCTGACTGTTCCTTTTACTTATATATCTTCTAGGTCTCGAGTGACGGCGTCTCTTCCGTGGATTGACCTCCCAATCTACCAAGATTGGAAGCCAAAGCGTCACATTTTTCCCTTGCCCCTCAACTTTCTCTTCATAATTGCTGAGGGGCACAGGGCCCTGGGTGGGGCTTTGGTTTCCTGGGCGTTTCCGCACCCTCCTCAGCTCCCCGCCATGGAGTGGCTTCGGTCACCCAGGCTTTATTGTGGTCGGCAGGGAAGGTTCTGTGGGGGCGCTCGGTTATGGCCTTGGTCGTGCTCGGGGCCTTGGGGCTGTTTGGCCAGGCAGCTTGGGAACAACAACAACAACAACAACAACAAAGAGTTACGTATTCCATGATGAAAGTACCCCCCTGCCGGGTATCGTCCCCAGTCCGTAGGTCGTTGTCGAGGAGAACGTGCGGGTTCTGGAAAAGAAATTTCTATGAATCAATGCTCATAAGGATAACCCAAGACATTTACACATATCTTTACCTCGAATACGCAAGAAAAATAGAAGTAGCGATCACCACTATTCTAAGTTTCCTGTGTACCCTTCTGGAAAAACCTCACCGTGGTTTCTTCCTTTGAAGGTATTAGGACTACTTATCTATGATAATGCTTATCACCGGCCTATACTTAAGTTACCATTCCGCCAGAACGGTTATGTTAAGAAATTACTCTTCCGCCGCGATGACGGATTAGAAGTCTTCCCCGCCGCGTGAGGAATAATTTAGTTAGTATATAGGCGAGTCATTCCGGCTCTGCCGGAATTCCTTGGGAAGCCTTCCCTTTCCGCCGGGAATTCGTTCTGGGACTAGACCACGAACGGGTTACTTAGATCTGAGTTACACTAGACCGCCGCTAGTGGGCGTCCGACAGTGTAGCACTCGATTACTTTCCGCCGGAAAAAACAGATCCTAACCTATGCATTTTCCAACTCGTAGCTACAGGTTAGCAAAACACACACGTACATATATATAAGTAAGGACGTCTCTTGACACCTTCACTTCAGCGACAATATTCGTCATGAATGAGAAGGTCACATCTTATGGCTAAAATTATTATAATAACAATAACTTAACATCCTAGCCATAAAATAAACCCCTACACAGAGGCTGGCCACGAAGCCTAGGGCAAGAAGCACGACGAGTCAGCGACACTCTTACCTGCAGGAAGAACAGCCAGCCTGCATCACCATCTCGACACCAGGCGCGAAGGGGAAAAAGACGACGCAGAAAACTACAGAAGGTGCTCCACTAAGTGAAACCACCATTAAACTATAGAATCTGCCGATGAGGAAAACACGCTTAACCCACCAGAAAGGTAGCCGAAAAGCAGTGCCCTGTAGTACAAAGCCTTACACAACACTAGCTAGGCTAAAAATAGAGCAATAATAACAATAAAACAATGGCGGCCTCGTTCATAGGGGAACCGAGGGGACGCCAGTACCCAAGCACCCTTAAAACACACTCCTGGGGGTCGTGCCAATCGGAACGCCCGAGCTATCTAATCTAAACCTATTCTAAAACATCTCAGATAATAGAAATGAGCAAAAGACTCACTATCTCAGACCATAGAACGAAGAATGAAGAAAGGTCCAAAACCGCACATCCGACGGCAACGAGCCCCGGAGTGAGAAGACCGAATGACACGTCAGCGTCTTGGGGCAAACCCACGCTATCAACATCCACATGATGGGAAGCATAGCAGATTAGTAGTTCTAATCTTTTTCTTTATATTATTTTTTATTACGTTTTTTCGTAGTGAGCTCCCAATCATAAGAACGATTCCGTAAGTGAATATGAACGTACGCTTACGATGTTTGGTTTCTTGCACTCCGGGGCGGGTGATTTGAACAGCTGACTCAGGGGTTCAAAGAGTGCCGTTACTGTTTAAGGCATATCGTCAATGATAATACATAAAAACCTGTGACCCTCCTTCAGGATATATTTGTAAATTTTTCAATAGAAAAATATCCCGGCCGAAGGCCAGTAACTCTTAAATTACGGGCTCGCTAACGCTCGCCATGAAAAATTTGACACCTAAATAACACGAAAACTCTTAATACAGCCAGGTCTCGATATACACACGTTTTATATACACAGATTCGTTTGGACACGGTAACCCCAAATGTTCCAAAGTCGGCCACAACACGGAAAAGTCGGGATCATATACTTACAGTACAGTTTCTTACAGTAGATCCTCTGGAAAAAGGCAAACTAGGCCTGTGTATCCAGCTCAGTGCCAGTACTTGCACTGCTGCGGTCGTTCACGGTGTTGGCGGCGGCGGTAGCAGACTCAACATTTTTACTATTCTGTATTTTTGCTTTATAATCAAACTTCAAATCTTGTCTTCCCCATGCTTTATCAAGATTACTTTCAAACTCCCTTATTGATTCGGAATCGACTACATACTGGGGCAGTGCGTTCCACTCATTTACCACTCTATCACAAAATGAGTTCTTTGCCTTCTCAAGCCTATTTCTTTCTTTGTAAATTTTCTTTGAGTGTCCTCTCGTTCTTGTTCCCTCCCGCATCAAGAAGATACCTTCACACACATCCTCATCATACTTTCCTGACACTATCTTAAAAGTCTCTATCATATCCCCTCTCTTTCTCCTATATGCCAGTGTCGGAAGCCCCAGTGTCCTCAACCTCTGCTCATAGCCCGCGTTCTTCAACGTTGGTACTAGCTTGCTAGCTCTCCTCTGCACTTTCTCCACTGCTTCTATATCCTTTACCATATATGGAGCCCACACCTGGTTTGCATATTCCAGGTGCGGCCTAACCAGCGCTGTATAGAGATTCCTGAAGATTTCTTCGTCAAGTGACACAAATGTCCTCCTTATCAGCCCTACAATTCTATTGGCTTTGTTTATCTTTTCCGCTAAATGTTCTGAGAAATTTAACTTATTGTCTATCACTACTCCTATATCCTTTTCTGTATTCACTTCCTCCATCGCTTCATACATACTGTATCCTACCTTGTCTATCTTGCTTGTCCCAATCCGCATGTACTTGCATTTTTTTGGATGAAAAGGCATTAACCAATGCTCAGACCATCCCTTCATGCCATCCACATCTCATTGAAGCAAACCCACATCTTCCTTACTCCTCACTCTTCTATACAGCTTAGTGTCATCCGCATCCAGGTATACCTCACTTCCATTAGTTATAACTTCATGGACAATGTCAATATTTCTGTGTTCTCTGGTTTCGATGAGGACGATGAACATGTTGGAAAACCTGGAGGGGCCGATATGCTAGCTGTAGCACAAGGCTTATCAACTTCATCACAGTAACGAGGTTGGGGCCGGGACGGGGCGGGGAGGGATTACAGCGGCGGGGGATATCTGCCGAACATAAACACATCTATCCACACAAATAGGTCAGTAACAGGTCCAAAACAGTTCTTATTGATGCTTAATGTATTCTATGTTATGTCATATATGATGTTGGTGGTATAATGTAATATAAGTCGGCTGAAGGTAGGCAAAAAGGGACAAAAAGGGGACTTTGGGAAAGTGGCTGGAACGAATTAATTAATTCCCACAAGGCCTGTTATTTCTAAAAAACGGTACGTACACGGTACGAATTAACCGTGTATATCAAGACCTGACTGTATTGACAAAGAAATGTGGCGAAAAGTCTTAAAATTGCCAAACTAATGTGCCGAATGTCTTAAAATCTGAAAACTAATGGGGCTAAACATGAGGAAGAAGGGGGACCAGAAAAACGACCCACCTCCCCTTAATTTTTATAGTTTAACGTTCCCATGGAACGTGGCATAATTATGAGCACACACAAATTAAATTATGTGAAAACGTGGAAACAGTATTGTGAGTTCGGTTCAGTTTTTATGATGAAAATGCTATACTAGCGTAAGATTTGCCGTGTTTGGAGTAATATTGGGAGTCTCAGGATATATTATTGTGGGGGTTAGACCCATAGATACCTAATAGAGAGTACAGTATACATCAATGGTTAGACCTCGTGACCTAACTCGTTCAATTCCTTGATTGCTGGTGAGGCGCCTAGGCCTTCAGCTTGTTTATTCTTCTTCAACTATTGATTATTGATTATGTATTATATTTGATTATGTTGAATACCGATTATTGATTTTATATGGATTTCACCATAGTAACCATTCTTTAAGTCACTCTCCTCTGCTTTCATGCATACCGATATCGATTCGAACTACTGTACAGTGTACAGTGCTGTACAGGAAATCATCGATCAAGCCAGAGTCAGCCGACTGTGTGCGGGTGTGTGTTATTGTTGTGTGTTGCTTCGTGGGTCGTTCACCGTGACAACAACACTTTCTCTCGCACGGTTTTAAGTGGTTTTCGGACAAGTTCAAGCCCATGCCTTTTAACTATTGTGTTATTATTAACCCTCCAGCCCCGGCTATGTATTATATATATATTCCTCGAAACCCGGGTGTTTTGGCCGAAAAACGTCTAGGCTAGGCTACCGTATATTTGTTAATCAGACTGCTTCCCGCATTCCCGCGCATCCCCAAGCGTAGCTGTGTTATTTACCTGTAGAATGGCATTAAGTAGAGCTCTCTAAGTCAACTGGTTGAGTTGTGATGATGATTTCATTGGAGATAACTTTATGGCCAAAACAGCCACTTTACACTACTTTTCGATACTTAATAACAACATACAGGCACACACGAACAAGCGACGCTCTCCTTCTTGTGGCCGGAGATGCGGGGCGTCGGTCCAGCCGGCTGTTGTTTACATGCGTCGGACCGACGCCTCGCACACGAAGCTCACAGGCTTTCAACCACTGGGCGTTCAAGAGCCCTTCCGGGTACCTGTTATATGCTTTTTTATGGGCGTTCAAGAGCCTTTCCGTGCTGAGAGGGTTAATTACTATGTCTATCTATCTATCTATTGCCTGACGCCGTGATCCCCGAAGGGGTGGCCACGAACGAACCGCCCCCATGCACCTCTGTCCCCAGTCAGTCGACGCCCCTCCCCCCAACCAGCACCGCCTTCGTTCATGTAGTTCCTCACTCCATCCTTCCACCTCATATTCGGTCTACCTCTCCCCCTCTGTCCCTCCACCTCGCTCTCGTACACCCTCTTAGTCATTCTCTCGCTTTCCATACGTTCCATATGGCCGAACCATCTCAAGTTGTTCCTTTTCACACTTTCCAGCACATCTACCTCCACACCACACCTCCTTCTTACTTCCTCATTAGTCTGTCTATCCCTCCATGTAACTCCGCACGCACTCCTTAAGTAATTCATTTCCACTGCTCTCACTCTTGGTCTGAGTCTCTCAACCAACGTCCATGCTTCGCTTCCGTAAGTCAGTGTCGGGATTACCACACTGTCATGCAAGGACTTCTTCACTTCCATACTGACCACCCTATTTCTTGTTACTGCTTTTAGCGTTCCTACAACCCTCTTCCCCTGTTGTACCCTCTCCCGCACCTCTTCATCCATAGTCCCATCTTTACTCAACACACTGCCCAGATACTTAAATTACTATGTACTGTCCGCTAAAAATATAATAATGTTCTCCTTTGTCTTTATTATGATCAATTTTACATACAATACCGTATTGTAAAGTGTAGCGAGTGGTAGGGTGATTTCCGTTTTCTATGCTGGCGCGGACTTCCCACTCTAGGTCAGACTATTTTGTTTGTCAGACATAAGTCAGACTCGGACATCTCGGAAAATTGGACTTCTCAGACTTGCTTATCACCCAGTTAGTCATAACGAGGGTTTACTGTATATCTTATATTAGGACGGTACTGTACCATGGTTGAACTGTACTTCAATGTGAACGTGTCACAGAAGAAAGAGAAGTGACAGCCGTCTGTTTACTGTATTTTAGAAGCCTGCGTGTATATGAGTTAAAATATGTAGTGCGTTTACCTTATGAAGTCCTTATACCATGGTATATCCTTACTGGCGCCCCAAGCTATATTGTCAACCACCTTGATAGTATGCTGGAAAGTGTTACTTGTCAACTGACCTGACACCCCAGTTCATCAGAATGTTTTTTTTGATGTGAAAGTGTATTAGTATATACTATACATTCTTACAGTCTTACAGTATTCTTACAGTAGATCCTCTGGAAAAAGGCAAACTAGGCCTGTGTATCCAGCTCAGTACCAGTACTTGCACTGCTGCGGTCGTTCACGGTGTTGGCGGCGGCGGTAGCAGACGCAAATTTTTTACTATTCTGTATTTTTGTTTTATAATCAAACTTCAAATCTTGTCTTCCCCATGCTTTATCAAGATTACTTTCAAACTCCCTTATTGATTCGGAATCGACTACATACTGGGGCAGTGCGTTCCACTCATTTACCACTCTATCACAAAATTAGTTCTTTGCCTTCTCAAGCCTATTTCTTTCTTTGTAAATTTTCTTAGAGTGTCCTCTCATTCTTGTTCCCTCCCGCATCAAGAAGATACCTTCACACACATCCTCATCGTACTTTCCTGACACTATCTTAAAAGTCTCTATCATATCCCCTCTCTTTCTCCTATATGCCAGTGTCGGAAGTCCCAGTGTCCTCAACCTCTGCTCATAGCCCGCGTTCTTCAACGTTGGTACCAGCTTGCTAGCTCTCCTCTGCACTTTCTCCACTGCTTCTATATCCTTTACCATATATGGAGCCCACACCTGGTTTGCATATTCCAGGTGCGGCCTAACCAGCGCTGTATATAGATTCCTGAAGATTTCTTCGTCAAGTGACACAAATGTCCTCCTTATCAGCCCTACAATTCTATTGGCTTTGTTTATCTTTTCCGCTAAATGTTCTGAGAAATTTAACTTATTGTCTATCACTACTCCTATATCCTTTTCTGCACTCACTTCCTCCATCGCTTCATACATACTGTATCCTACCTTGTCTATCTTGCTGGTCCCAATCCGCATGTACTTGCATTTTTTTGGATGAAAAGGCATTAACCAATGCTCAGACCATCCCTTCATGCCCTCCACATCTCCTTGAAGCAAACCCATATCTTCCTTACTCCTCACTCTTCTATACAGTTTAGTGTCATCCGCATACAGGTATACCTCACTTCCATTAGTTATAACTTCAGGCAAGTCGTTGATAAATATAACGAACAGCAGTGGTCCCAACACAGATCCCTGAGGTACCCCACTTGTAATTTCCCTCCACCCCGAGCCTATTCCATTCACCAATACCCTCTGTCTCCGATCTTTCAGGAAGGCTTCTATCCATTTCACACATTTCTCCCCTATATTATAGCTTCTAACTTTCTCTATTAACCTTTTATGTGGGACCTTATCGAAGGCCTTCATAAAATCGCAATATACCACGTCTATTACATCACCATCTTCTAGAATTTGCATCCAATCATCTACCACCTTAATTAGCTGTAGTACCGTCGACCTCCCCGGCAAGAATCCGAACTGTCTCCCACTGAAAAGTTGGTTTGACTTCATATGATCCATTATTCCTTCTCTAATTACCGTTTCCATTAGTTTACACACAACACTTGTCAAACTGACTGGTCTATAATTCCCTGGGTCATTTCTCTTTCCCTTCTTAAATATAGCTGTTATGTTCGCCTCTCTCCAGTCCATCGGGATTTGTCCTGTATTAAACGTTACCTCAAATAACATTTTCAATGGCTCTACTAACATCTCCCCTCCTTCCTTTATGATTCTTGGGTGTATCGCATCCGGTCCCGGTGACTTACTTCTGTTCATTTTTTCTATAGCCCTTCTTATTCTAGCATGGGAAAACTCTACTAGTTCTAGTGCCGGTGCCTGTTTGATGGGAATAGTAGGCACTGCATCCTCCGACTCCACTGTTAGTACCCCCCCAAAGTATTTCCCCAGCACCTCTGCTTTCTCCTTATCAGTCTCCGCTCTACTCCCATCATTCAACCCCCCCACCAGCTCTGGGATCCCTACTCTTCTTGTTAATTTTTCCTGAATGTACTTCCAGAATATTTTTGGATTATCCTTCACATTTCTAGCTATCTCTCTCTCCCTCTCCTTCACCCCCCTCCTTGTTTCCCACCTTATTTTATTGTTTATTTGTCTACGTTCCAGATCCACTTCCTTAGCCTCTATACTAGACCCCCTGTTCTTTTTTAACAATTTTAATCTTTCCCACAATCATTTCTTTCTTCTAATCAATATCCAAAGCTTTCTTTTCATTGGCAATTCTGGGTTAGTTCTTTTCCTCAATTTTGTTTTATCCTTATATTCCCTTACTGGTACACTTTTGGATACAGCATTCTCCAGTTTGACTCTAATTTTCCTCCACATTCCTTCAGCGTCTTCACCGTTCAAATATTCCCCCCAGTCAATGTGCAAACACCGTCTCAGCAGCTCATAATCTGCTCTATCATACATGTATATTTTTCTATTGCTTTTATTATCCCTCTCCGATTTAATGTTACAACTAAAGCTTATACAGGCATGGTCACTACGACCTATAGGGCTATCCACATTAACATGTTCCACTATATCCTCTTCATTGCTAAAAATCAAATCAAGTACACTCCCCTGCGTCCCATCTCTATATCTTGTCATCTCTACAATATGTTGCGTTAAAAAACAATCTCACTTTCTCTATAAACTTATTTTCCATGCTACCCTGTCCCGCTGGAGTAGTACAATTTGCCCAGTTGATCCTTGGCAAATTGAAATCTCCAATCAAAATTTTATATTTGTTCTCTCTATTATCTATCTCCTCCATTGCTTTCAGTAGGTTATCATCCTCTCCCCTGCTATTATTTGGGCTTCTATATATAGAGGCAATTAGAATTGATCCTCTTACACATTTTACTTCAATACACAAATACTCACAATACTGCTGTCTCATATCCACCTCATTAACCTTGAGCTCTTTTCTTACATAAATAAACAGTCCTCTTCCAACCTCTGCTCTAATAGCATTTCTCTCATATAACTCAAAACCCTCCAAACTATATTCCACCAGTTCCCTCTCAATTCTAACATTTTTTGGTCTTACTTCCTGTAGGGCTATGATATCAGGTTTTTCCTCTTCATCCTGCAACCTACATATCAGTTCTCTTTTCTTGTCCTGAGTAAACACATCCACATTACTAAACATAATCCTTAATCCATCTACCATTCCTCCAGCAATTACACCATCCCGCTCCTCCAGTCCGTACCCTACTCCCCTGTTAGCACTACTGGGTCTGCCTCTTTGTCTCCTGTCTCTCCCTGTGACAACTCCACCCCGTTCTCCTCCTCCGTCACAACTCTCATCACATTCTCTCCCCTCCCTGATCTCCCCCTCCTTTCTACTCTTATAAACCACTTCCTCACTTTTCCGTCCCTCACTCTCCAGTAAAAATTTCTCTTTTCCTCCTCATCCAACTTTCCATTATTTTCATCAGCCTTTTCTTGTAATTCCTTAATTTTTTTTCCTTTGTTCTATACTCAAATCCTTCTTTAGTCTTATGTGTTTCAGTTTATCATTTGTATTTAGCCTCCAACTAAAATTTGTCACAGTCTCCGCCACTACCCTAGTTTTAAACTGTACCCTTATAGGTCTCATCTCTCCCCTTTTATATCTACCTATCCTACTGATCTCCTCCACCTGCCCTTCCCATCCATATTCGTCCTCATCCACACCTTTCAAGACCTCCTTCACTGTCTCCATATCCCTCACTTTTCTCACTCCATTATCATTCATATGAGTCTCTATATCTCCATACAAGATTACACCCCTATCCCTGTCCATGGCCTCCCTCACGACACTCTCCTTGTTCTTCATGACCCCTACAACTGCACTCTCAAAACTTTGTTTACATGTTAAACATGTTCTTATTAAAGTTTTTCCTAATGATCCCTTGCTTCATGTTGCCCTTCATCCAGATCCCAGTCCCCTGTAGCCTGTCCAGATTTCATGTTATCACCTATAAAATAGGTAGTAGGGGTAGGCAGCCCCGCCCAGGGAAGTACTACCGCCAAGGTTTCGGGAGACTCAGGGAATAGCCTAATTCCATTTTCTCTCCCAGGCCTTGGTAGCTGGATACATATCTTTCTGCCTCACACATCAGGGGTATCAGGAAAACCCTCTTTATATAACATACACATCCAACTTCACGACATTGCCCTACATCGCTATCCTCTATCCATAAAACACTACTCTTCCCACTACATATCATACATGTAACACCATACACTTACCTAATAAATATGGCAGTACAATTGTTAAGAGCAAACCTGGTGGTCCCTCGGATATCCACCCCCGGCAGGGTTGGGTCATTGACACAGGGCCCTCCCGGTCGTCATCATGCGACTGTGTCAAGAGCATTGCAACGTCCCAAAGCTGCTCGTCGGTGCAGCTTTTTCTTAAGTAATATAAGGGGACTTCACTCTAACATCAATTCTGTACACCAATTTCTTCAAGCAGAATCCCCTACTCTCCTTTTTTTGACAGAGACTCAAGTAACATCCACATCTGACACGTCTAGATTTAATTTTCCAGGTTATCAACTGCTCCAAAATTTCAGACCTAAAGGAGGTGTATGTTGCTTCGCAAAATCTGAAATTGCCCTGGAGGAGGTTACTAGTTTCAATTGTCCCTATTTTGATTATTCTATATACAAATTAATTTCTGCTGGTAAATTTAAATAAATATGTTGCATCTACCGTTCCCCAAATACTCCTCCAGAGCAAAGTCTTTTTGATTCTCTGTCCTCACAACTCAGTGTCCTCAACTTAAATGCTTCTTCTGAAATCACTGTGTTGGATGATTTTAACCCGTACAGCCCCAGCGACGCGTCTGACGCGGTGGTGATGTATGTAACGCACAGCCCCAGCGACGCGTCTGACGAGTCACCCTAATTGCTCCGACCGTAACCTCAGGTGTAGCCACTCGAGAGGGCTCAGATTTGTATGGGAACTGTGTACGTGTCCCACGCAACTGTGCCGATGGTTGAAAACTCTCAAAGTCCACGTGAGTGCGCGTGAGCGCGCAATAATCTGTTTTTTTGGGGTAATTGCCTTCAATTTTTTACTTTTGTAAAATCCGTTTTCGGGGGCTCTGTAGGACCATTCTTTAAGCTTTTTGAGCGGTTTTTCGTGGTTTTTCCTTCATTCCTAACCCATTCGCTATTGTTTCTGGAATAAAAAAAAAAATTGAAAACCGGCCGGGTTCTGGTGAACAAACATTACAAAACTAGCCGAGGCTCCACGGGTTAATGTCCATAATGTTGAATGGCTCACTCATTCAGCCAGGACTGATGATGCTGGTCTTGAATGTGAGCTATTTGCAGACTCATTTAATCTCACTTAACTAGTCAACCAACCCACCCGTGTACCAGATAATCCTAATCATAATTCCCACCTACTGGACTTATTTTTAACAACCAATTCAGAAAATTATGATGTTACAGTGAGGTCCCTGCTTGGATCTTCTGATCACTGTCTGATACAGGCCACCTGTCTATCACCTACCACACCTTCCCACTCTGAACCTGTTTTGGTGACTAAATGGCATTACGATAGGGCAGACTGGGAGGGTCTTCAAGGTTTCTTTATTGATATTCCCTGGACCTCTTTCTTTTCTAATGATGCACACTCCACCTTGAGCCACATACAAGATTTTGTAAAAATTGGAATGGAAACTTTTATTCCTCATCAAAAGTACAGTAAAAGATCTAATTCACCTAAATGGTTTGACCATAATTGTGCTAGAGTAACTGAACAAAAAGCAATAGCCTACAATGCATACACAAGATCAAAAACACATGAAGCCTTTAATTACTTTAGAAACATCAGAAATCATGCCAAAACTGTATTAAACCTAACTAAATCAAACTTTCTCCACAAGCAGGCAAATAAACTTCTAAATAATCCAAATGATAACAAAATATTTTGGTCTACTCTTAACTCATTCAAATCCAACTTCACTACTGCTTCATCCATTCCACCATTAAAATCTCCGACTGGCAATCTTGTAAGTGACCCACGAGGTAAAGCTAACCTTCTTGCGGATATTTTCTCCACCAACTCAACCTTAGATGAAATAAATCAAGATGTCCCTGTACTTAATTTTAATTCGCCTGAAATTCCCTCGCTTAATATCCACACCAGACATGTCAAAACTATTTTGCAGAATCTCTCAGTAGATAAGGCTCCTGGTCCAGATGAAATTCCTCCAATAGTACTTAAGAATTGCTCCTTGGTGCTCGCTCCTGTATTGGCAAAATGTTTCCGTCTGTGTACTCATACCTCATGCTTCCCAGTACCCTGGAAAGAAGCAAACATCCATCCAGTTCCTAAAAAAGGTGCCTCTTCAGATCCATCAAACTACAGACCAATAGCTATAACTTCCACTCTTGGTAAAGTCTTTGAAATTATATTAAATAATCACATAATTAAGCATCTTGAGAATAATAAATTAATCAGTGATAGGCAATATGGTTTTAGACGATGTCGATCAACTGCAGACATTCTTTGCCTTCTTAGGCATCAAATCAACCAAGCTACAGACCAACATGGTGAAACACATACAATAGCACTGGATATATCAAAGGCATTTGATAGAGTCTGGCATCAATCCTTATTGTCGAAGATGTCACACTACGGCCTTGCATCATTAGTTCCACTAATTTCTTCTTATCTTCATAACAGAAAAATATGTGTAATGGTAGATGGCCTTTATTCTCAATTTCACTCAATAAATGCTGGTGTTCCCCAGGGATCAGTTTTGGCCCCAACTCTGTTCCTCATTCATATCAATGATCTCATATCTACCACTCGTAATCCAATACATTCCTACGCAGATGACTCAACACTCCACAGTTCCTTCACATTTACCAATTCTTTCACCCAACCCGATCTTATAAATTCAAAAATAAACACTGCAATTTCTCTGAACCAGGACCTTTCTAGAATTAATGAATGGGGACAAAAGAATCTAGTTTCCTTTAATGCACAGAAAACCAAGTACATTCAATTTTCTAACCGACAGAATCTCACTAACTCCCATTAAATATTCCCACTTCCCCTAGTATTGGCATTCTCGGTGTAACATTAACCCGTATAGCCCCAGCGACGCGTCTGACGCGTCGGCGATGTATGTAACGCACAGCCCCAGAGACGCGCCTGGCGCGTCACCCTAATTGCGCCGACCGTAACCTCAGGTGTAGCCACTCAAGAGGGCTCAGATTTGTATGGGAACTGTGTACGTATCCCACGCAACCGTGCCGATGGTTGAAAACTCTCAAAGTCCACGTGCGTGCGCGCGAGCGTGCAATAACCTGTTTTTGGGGGATAATTGCCTTCAATTTTTTACTCTTGTAAAATCCGTTTTCGGGGGCTCTGTTGGACCATTTTTTAAGCTTTTTGAGTGTTTTTTCGTGGTTTTTCCTTCATTCCTAACCCATTCGCTATTGTTTCTGGAATAAAACCATTTTTTGAAAACCGGCCGGGTTCTGGTGCGCAAACATTACAAAACTAGCCGGGGCTCCAGGGGTTAACTACTAACTTGAGCTGGACACATTATGTTAGAAGCATTGCTAAGAATGCCTCTAAAAAACTGAGACTCCTGTACAGAGTTCGAGAATTCTTCACTGACGAGCAGTTGGCCGTAATATATAAAAGTCATGTGCGTTCTCAGATGGATTACTGTTCACCTCTGTGGGGTGGAAGTGGAGTGGTTGCATTGAGGCAGTTGGACAAAATTCAAAATAAAGCTATTAGATTAATCAATAACCCTGCAATCACACAGGACCTTCCTACATTATCCATACGAAGAAACGTTGCATCCCTTGCATTATTCTAGATATTTTCACAGCAATTGTTCCGAGGAACTTGCTTCAATTGTGCCGCCTCTCCACATCTTTCCCCGTAGAACTAGGGCAGCTGAGAGCGCCCATGAATTTACACTTTCTCCTCCACAATGCAGAACTTCTGCTTATCAGAATTTATTTATCCCCAGAGCTACTACTCTTTGGAATTCACTTCCCTCGAATTGCTTTCCACAAACTTACAATCTACAAATGTTTAAATCCAGTTGTTACAAACATTTTATGAATGGAGGATGCCTTTAGGCACATGGACCTTTTTGTTTTATCTGTGTTTTTCCTTCCTCCGTTCATTGTCTCATTAAAAAAACAAAAAAACAAAAAATGCTTACCAC
This sequence comes from Paralithodes platypus, assembly GCA_032716605.1. Classification (NCBI taxonomy): domain Eukaryota; kingdom Metazoa; phylum Arthropoda; class Malacostraca; order Decapoda; family Lithodidae; genus Paralithodes; species Paralithodes platypus. Next base: position 29,559,916 of record CM064504.1, on the reverse strand, counting down.
TTAATCCTTTCTGTTTGATGCCGCCTTTCTTCATTGTTTTCTTGCTATCATTGCACAATTTTATTTGTAAACGAAGGACCAGTGTCAGCTCAAGGATTATTTGCAATAGTTGGCACCCCTTTATTTCTGTAGGTCCTTCTTAAACTATAAATTACTCTGAGTAAGTCAGAATAAAATGAAAATGTCTAGTACTGCTGAGTCCAGGGTAGCCCTAATCATCAAACAATTGGGGGGGGGGGGACCATGGCCTTACTCTCACTATCAACTGTTGCAATATTCGCGGTCTTTTCCTCTAATTTTCCCGCTGTTGAACACCACCTCTCCTACAAACCTGATCCTCTAATTTTCCCGCTGTTGAACACCACCTCTCCTCCTACAAACCTGATCTTCTTTTCCTCAGACTAAGGTATCTAGAGCAACTGCCAGCATCCCCAAGTCTGTCTCCTCCTACTTTGTCTATCCTAATTTCCAAGCCAAAGGTGGATGTTGCATATATGTACACAATAAAGTAACTTGCTCTCGTGAACCCAAGTTAGAGTCTTCTGAATTCTTAACTCTCTGGCTCAAACTGTCCTGTCACTCTCAGACTAAATACTTCTGTGCTGTCTGTCTATCCCCTAACTCTACTGACTCCTAAATTCTTTGACTATTTAAACTCTAAAGTGGAACACATCCTATCAACCTCCTCTTTCTCTGAAATCTCCATCTTAGGAGATTTCAATGTTCACCACCTCTAATGGTTCTCTCACTTTACTTACCAACCTGGTGAACAAGCCTACATCTTTTCTATCCTTAATGACCTAGAGCAGTTGGTTCAGCAACCCACCTGTATCCCGGGCCGCTTCGGAGATCGGCTCAACATTATTGACTTACTTTTAACTTCAAATCCTTCCACTTATACAGTACTGTCTATCTTTTCTCTCCTTTTGGCTTCTCCGACCATAATCTTATCTGTTTCCTGTCCTATGTCTCCAGTACTGCCACCCGATCCACCCAGCTGGCGGCGCTTGTGGCACTTTTTCGCTGCCAACTGGGAGGCTCATCGGCAGTACTGTACTTCTTTAATTTCCCATAGAATGATTTTTGCTTCCTTGGCCGGGGACCCCCGGAGAGTGCTGAACGCATTACCAAGGTATACATTCCATTTTCTTTCTCTCAGTCTAAAGCAAAACAAATCTTGGTTGTCTCACGCTTGTTCTACTGCTGTCCGCAATAAGAGGAAGCATTCAAATGGCACTGACGCTTTCAAACTCAAGAATCTCATTCTTCCTATGTCTCTGCCCGGAATCAAGCCAAATCTGTTTTTCGACTCGCCATACAGTAAACTCTTTCATTAACAATAAATACACTAAACTATCCAACTCAGCTCTTCACAAGCTTTCTGGCATCTAGCCAAAAACCTCTCCAACAAATTCTCCTTGTCTTTCCCTCCCCTTTTCAACACTACCGTCACTTCTTTCTCTGGGAAAGCTGAACTCTTTCCTCAAACCTTCGCTAAAAATCCATCTTGGATAATTCCAGTGCTATTCCTCCCTCTCCACCCCCCTCTCTCCTACTTATGCCTAATATCTTAATATCTTCTATGCATTTACTTTCTACCCTCTCTGGGCTTAATACTAAGAAGGTGTACAGATTGGTGTTCCTCCTATTGTAAAAAAAAAAAAAAAATGTGCTTCCGTGCTGACTCCCTGCCTAGGCAAACTCTTCCGTCTCTGTCTCTCCTCTAACGTCTTCCCTTCTTGCTGTAAGTTTGTTCTCATTCAACCTGTCCCAAAGAAGGGTGACCACTCTCAGCCCTCCAACTATCGTCCAATCGCTCTCATTTCTTGCATTTCCAAAGTTTTGAAACTCTTCCTACTACAAAATTTCTTAGGCATTTCTCTTCTCATAATCTACTCTCAGATCGCCAGTACAGTATGGCTTCCTTAGGGGTCCCTACTGGTGATCTTTCTGATCTTACTAACTCTTGGTCATCCTCCTTACAGGACTTTGGTGAGACTTATTCTATTACGCTAGACATATCGAAGGCCTTCTCTAATTTCTAAGCTACCCTGCTTCTGTTTCTATAGCTCTATGTGTGCCTTTACCTCTAATTTCCTTTCATGCCGTTTTATAACGGCACTCTCTTCCTCAACCTATCAACTCCGGTGTTCCTCAAGGGTCTGTCCTATCTCCAGTTCTTTTTCTAATATTCATTAACGATCTCACCTATACCTCTAGCCCCATCCACTCATATGGTGATGACTCTACCTTATACTGTTAATTAGTTTTTCTACACCAACCCAGTATGCAATTACTCCAGAACTCAGGTAACAGGGTCTTGGTTCACCTATCTTCTGATCTCTCCATTATCTCTGATTGAGGCAGAGAAAACCTTGTTGCTTTCAGTGCCTCCAAAACTCAATTTCTCCATCTGTCTACTCGCCACAACCTTCCTGAAGACTATCACTTATTCATCAAAAACATACAAATTAACCCTTCATCTTCTCTTAATATTCTTGGTGTCTCTTTTTCTTCTGATCTCTCTTGGAAAGACCATATTACCACTCTTGCTAAACCTGCTTCCCGGAAGCTGGGTGTGCTCAACTGACTTTGGGGCTTGTTTACCCCCACACAGCTTCTTGCTCTGTACAGGGGCACAGTGCGTCCATGTATTGAGTATTGTTCGCATGTGTGAGGAGGTTCCTCTCGCTCAGCAGTTCTAGACAAAGTAGAAAATAAAGCCTTTCGTCTCATCAACCCACATCCACTAACTGATTCTCTGCAATCTCTCTCTCTTCGCCACAATGTTGCTTCTCTCTCGCTATTCTACCGCTATTACAATAATCAGTGTTCCTCAAAGCTCTCTCAATGTACAGTATACCACCTCCTCTACGTAGAGCATGTGGCACCCGACCAACACAATCCTACCCTTACTCTGTGCTACTCTCCAACCCAAGAGTGAAACGTTATTCCCAATCTTTCTTCTGTTCAACAGCTGAGCTCTGGAACTCTCTCCCTGAATCCATCTTTCCTTTATCCTATGGCTTGAATTGCTTCAAGCTCTGGGTGTCCAGGTATTTTGGCTTGTGCATTCCTTTAGGAAGCGAAGAGGATGTGTAGATCAGATTTTTATCCTGAATTGTGTTGTGGAGAAATATCTGGAGAAGAAACAAAAGGTGTACAGTATGTTGCCTTTATGGACTTGGAGAAGGCCTATGACAGAGTAGATAGAGAATGCATGTGGAAAGTACTTAGAATATACGGAGTAGATGGCAAGTTGCTGAAAGCAGTGAAGAGCATATATGAAGGTGCAAAGGTGGCAGTATGTGTGGAGAATGAGCAGAGCGAGTTCTTTGACCTGAGTGTTGGGTTGAAACAGGGGTGTGTGATGTCCCCGTGGTTGTTTATTGTATACTGTATATGGATTGAGTCATGAAAGAAATACTAGGAAGAGCAATGGATGTTGGTGTATCGCTGAAAAGGGAGGGAAATGAGTGGAAGCTGCCTATACTGCTGTTTGCGGATGATACAGTTCTGATGAGCGATAATGAATGGAAGTTGCAGGGTCTGGTAAATGAGTTTGGAACAGTGTGCGAAAAACGGAATTTGAAGGTAAATGTGGGGAAGAGCAAGGTTATGGTCTTCGAAAGGGGTGAAGTCACAGAGTGTGAGGTGAAGTTGAACGGTCAGGCTATGGAGATTGTCAGCTCTTAAGTATCTGGGCAGTGTGTTGAGTAAAGATGGGACTATGGATGAAGAAGTGAGGGAGAGGGTGCAACAGGGGAAGAGGGTTGTAGGAACGTTGAAAGCAGTAACAAGAAATAGAGTGGTCAGTATGGAAGTGAAGAAGTCCTTGCATGACAGTGTGGTAATCCTGACACTAACTTACGGAAGCGAAGCATGGACGTTCGGGAAGAGACTCAGACCAAGAGTGAGAGCGGTGGAAATGAGTTACTTGAGAAGTGCGTGCGGAGTTACATGGAGGGATAGACAGACGAATGAGGAAGTAAGAAGGAGGTGTGGTGTGGAGGTAGATGTGCTGGAAAGTGTGAAAAGGAACAACTTGAGATGGTTCGGCCATATGGAACGTATGGAAAGCGAGAGATTGACTAAGAGGGTGTACGAGAGCGAGGTGGAAGGACAGAGAGGGAGAGGTGCACCGAGGGAGAGGTGGAAGGATGGAGTGAGGAAGTATATGAATGAAGGCGGTGCTGGTTGGGAGGAGGGGCGTCGACTGACTGGGGACAGAGGTGCATGGGGGTGGTTCGTTCGTGGCCACCCCTTCGGGAATCACGGCGTCAGGCAATAGATAGATAGATAGCATTCCTTGATTTTGGCCCTGTCACTCTTTCAACTCTGGGGGAGGCACTCATCACAGACAGTTTGCCTTTTGTCTCCTTCATCCACATAGAAGAAAAAAACTTGATTTTGGCCCTGTCACTCTTTCAACTCTGGGGGAGGCACTCATCACAGACAGTTTTGCCTTTTGTCTCCCTCATCCACATAGAAGGAAAAACTCCCAACTTTTGCTCGATCCTGATTATTTGTGTTTTCATTTTAGGTTGCTAGGCTGCCTTTTCAAACAAGCAGTTTCTTTTAGAACTTTTATGAAAAAAAATCCTATTATATGAATGTATTCAATCTTGACTCTAGAACTTGATGAAAGAGCCATTGTAGAGTGAGATCAGTACAGAAATAATTCTAGTCCTCTCCCTACAGACTAAGAATGCGCACCAGTACCAAGCCCCCTGCCGAGGAAAACAAGGAAGCGAAGAAGCCCCGCGGGACCAAGCGCAAGCCCGAAGTCAATGTGGAGAGTCTCTACTTGCAGGAGAATTTCAAGGAACCAGTGCCCACCGGCCTGGAGACCATCTTTGAGAGCCCACGCAAACCCAAGAAAAGGGGGTCAGGCGGAGTGAGAGGTGTAGAGAGGTCACTGGAGGAAGAAGGAGTAGATAGGGAGGTGGAGAGTGGTAATATAATGGGGATACGGAAGGTAAAGCGTCTGGTTAGCTTCAACTCACACTACTTCCCTCCCAAGTTGAAGATGAAGCAGCGGAAGGACCGGGCACGGCGGTTGAAGCAACTGACAGGGGTGCGGGTGCCAAGAGGTTCAGGGGTGTCAGAGGATCAAGTTTGGGCTGCTCTCGCCTGCCTCTCGGAAAATGGTGATTTACAAATTGAAAACAACCAGCACATAAATAACCAAAGCTTCTCTGGATCATCATCATCTGAATTTTACTGTGGCAATATCCTTAGACCTGATACAAGCAATGATGTAGTGGATTATGTCACTAATACTATGAGTGAGCTCAGTATGAATCTCCAAGATCCTCAGTTAAGCAATGAGAATAAAGGTCTTTCTAATGAAATGCTCCCACCAATCTTGGAGGGTTTTCTTCCATTTGATGATGAACCCTCAAACAAAAACATTGTTTCTCTTGAAAAGAGACGCAAAAGGAGATCAGGGAGGGTACTTTCTAAAGCTGACTTGCCTCCTCCCTTATCTGAGGAACCCCTGCCTTTTACCGAGAACAGTATGAATAATCTGGACTTGGATGAGAAGCTCTTGGAACCAAATGTTAACATCTGGAATAATAAGCCAAGAAGGTGCAGGGTGTTGTCTACCCCATTCATTCCCTTGTCTGAGGAACTCCTACCTCTGACAGATAATATTCCTGAAGATCAAAGGGAAGACCTGTGCAATAGTCCACCTTTGTTCCCTGTCACAGAAAGCTTACTTGATAGTGTACAAGATGAGCCAGTTCATCACATTACAGAACCATATATATACAGCTCCAACACAAGCAATATTACTGCTGAAGCAAGGATTGGTACCCTCACATCAAGCACCATCACTCCAGAAGCAGTTACAAAACCAGTAGAAAAGAGGACAAGAGTTAAGAAACCTAAGGTAAATAGCATAGATCCCAGTGCTCAAGATCTGCCTCGAAAAGAAGCCAAGGAGAGGACGAGGCAGCGGAAACCCACACAAGACATCGCAAAGATCAAGGAGAAGGTCCCAAAACTGGACATGGGACAGAAAAGGGAAGGCAACAGTCAAGTGGATAATGTGTCGTCCAAGAAAAAGAAGGATTTTTTGACAAGGCAGGCAATAAACACAAAACCTGAGGGAGATGCCAGTGTAGTAGCAGCATCAAGTGCTATTGTAGAACAGCAGGAACTTTTGGATAATTGTGTTACTACACACAATCCAAGTTGTTTAATAAGTGGAGAGGATAGCGGCTACTCCTTGGTAGACAAGAGTGATGGTAGGAAAAAGGGTAAGGGTGTAATAAAGCATGTGAAGAAAGGAAAATTTGAAATTGATAATGATGTAGCAGACAAACAAAGGGAAGACAGTGTAACAAACAGTAAATCTACAAACAAAAGTGTAACAAAGAGTAGTAATGAACAAAGGAGTATAAGGACTGTGATGGTTGGAAACAGGCGAACACCCAGAACCAAACGCAGGGTGTCCGGGGTCAGTCGTGCACTGTACCGCAAGTCGGTCACTGAGGAGGAGATTGTACAGAGCAGTCCAGAGGTACTTGGGGGGAAAATGGAGAGTTCATCTTCCAGTCCGGATAGTTTGCTTGCTATATGCACATCCCCTGAAACAAGCAATGGTAGTTCAGCGCCTTCAAAATTGGATTATGTTAGCTCTCCTAAATCTTTATCAACCCCCAAAACAGGATCAACAGCTGAAGCATCCAGTCCAAAATATAATGTAGTGGAAGCATTAGAATTTGGCCCTGAGATTGATACTGGCATTTCCTCACCTATCCAGAATTCAAAAGAAGAGTCTTATGGTACCCCGGTGAGACTCCAGTTAGAGGCGAAGGATAATTTTGAATGTTTTCAGGAAAAGGACAAGTGTTCAGATACTTCTCATTCAGCACAGGAGATAAAAACTGCGAATTGTACAGATAAGCCAATCCATGATGGGCAAGTGAACAGCAATTATGTATTTGCCTCTCCTGATATCCCATTCTTTCTCTCCACCAATCGCATCTCTACGACTATCCCCACCTCTGTATGTACTGCTTTAACCCCTTCTTTATCTTCATACCTCCATGCAGAAACGTCCACGCCCAACCTATCTCCAGTTTACAGTACAGAAAAAGCTACACCTATTTTATCATCAGCCAACAGTTTGAAAGAATTAACACCTAAACCTTCGGTTCACAATGTCAGAATATCCCCACCCCCGACATTTTCTTCGGTTACTGTCGCACAAGTCTCCACACTACAAAATGAAGGAGAGTCCACAGTCATACGTTCCCCTACCTCACCCTCCGAAAAATTAGCAGCCTTGTGTCTCCACTCAGACCAGCTGCTCAGTCCTATCACAATGATTGAAGAACCTCTGCCCAGTGTCTCCACAACTCAGGCTGCCAAGAAGAAATCCAGAAGACAGTCTGCACGACTCAGCTATGATCGCCTCAAGGTTGATACTGATATACAAAATGAGTCCAAGTTTGGTTCATTGTGGGCTGATGGTTCACCATTTAAACTGCAACAAAATGTCCTCAAGTTAAATACTTGTAACTATGCTGAAGAAGCTAGAGTTGGGACCTCAGGAAATAGCAATGACCTTCATTCAAGTGTTGCAGATTCAGAGAGCTTGGTCAAAGAAAATCAAAATGCCATGCAAACCACCAAAGCTGAAAACAAAAGCACAAAAAATAGCAGATCAAAGAAAGAAAGTTGTAAGGCATCAAAAGTTAAGAGGGTGAGAGGAGGGAAGAGGAAAACAAAGGCTGTGCCAAAAGATAAATGTATCACCACAGATGAATCAGAAGAACCAAAGAGCAGTACCAGAGATCTTAATATATTGGGAACAGCAGCAGCAGCAGAGGTTGCATTAGATGTGAATGAGAGAGAAAGCAAGTTACAACTATTAAGTGAACAATCTGCATTTGTTTCTCCTAATGAAAACCAATTGAAGCTTGGAGAGGATTATAATGCTAAAGGTGAGCTCCAACAAGCCAATTGTAGCAGTACCAGACTAAATACTCAACCTGAACTAAAAACACCAGCCAACATGTTTAAAGATGGTGAGAAAGAAGTTCAACCCAGTCGGAAATTTATGGCCATACTGGACTTATCCCCAGATATTATTATAAACATCCCCAGATATAAACCCTAAATGCCTGATAACAATCTAAATTCTTAATACATGAGACATACAAGAAATGAAGATTGTAATATTATTGAAGATGAAAAAATTTCACTGAATTATTAACCCTTTCACGCTTATGACGCAATTTTGAGCCTATTAGGGATACTTTAAAGCCTTTGTTACCATCAGGGGTATTTAGAAACCTTTAGTTTAGTTACTTCAACCTCTGCAGTTGTCTTTGAGTTAGCTGTGGGCAGAAAACTAATTTTGGAGAGGTAATTATAAGAGTGAGAGAACTCTATTTCTTATTGCTAATCTGGCAACCTCTGCGTCATAAAAGCGTGAAAGAGTTGTTGTTGTTGTTGTTTTTCCTCAAGCTGCCTGGCCGAACAGCCCCAAGGCCCCGAGCAAGGCCAAGGCCGTAACCGAGCGCCCCCACAGAACCCTCCCTGCCGACCACAATAAAGCCTGGGTGACCGAAGCCACTCCATGGCGGGGAGCTGAGGAGGGTGCGGAAACGCCCGGGAAACCAAAGCCCCACCCAGGGCCCTGTGCCCCTCAGCAATTATGAAGAGAAAGTTGAGGGGCAAAGGAAAGATGTGACGCTTTGGCTTCCAATCTTGGTAGATTAGGAGGTCAATCCACGCAAGAGACACCGTCACTTGAGATCTAGAAAATATATAAGTAAAAGGAACAGTCAGAGTAAGCTATGGGTATGGCAGAGATCGCTCAGTTCTCACTCTGATAGACCAGCCCATCACCATCAGCCCATCATCGCGTGAAAGAGTTAATACTTTTTATTTGTATGTATGTATATACAGTACTTAGACACATACCCCATAGCTGGGGTTGGCCTACTCTAGACAGGCTACAGTATAATAATTATTTTTTTCATTGTGTATGTACCGGTACCATAAGAGGTAACTACGGTACTGTATATCAATGAATCATTTTCACTTCCTGTAAGTTTTTCTTTCTTTTAATTTTTTTATTTCAGTGCTTAGCCTTTTGAGATTAATATAAGTGTCAAATATACCTTTTCTCAGTTTGTTATGACATTTTCTCAACCATTTTTGACAATCGAGAGAGTTGATAGATGTTTCTCATTTATTTTCATGATGATTCTACTTACTCATTTAAATGTAGCATTTACAAATACAAAATGTCTACAGTACTTGTAAGTGACATATTCAATGCAGAATCAACATGAAATTTACTCGAGAAATGTTTTATCAACTCTGGATTGTCGAAACAGTTTGCGAACACATCTCACAAAAGGTATAGGTTTTTATGATTTTGTTTTATCTAATGATATCTTTTGAAACAAGCCGGTTTGTTGACAGCTCTGAATTCTATTGTTTTCTTTTATATACAAATAAGAATTCTTGTTTTAAGTTTATAGTGTACAGTATATATATTCTTTTCTGAAGTTTTGTAAACCTAACCAGTTAAGGCAATATAATTAGACATCCAATAGTACAGTATTTACCATTAATTGGTTCTTACATTATTGCAGTGTGTTAAAGTACTCAGACAATGTTTAATACAATATTTTTACCTGTGGGTTTATAAGGTGTTGAATGGAAAGAATCAGTTTCTTTAATTATCTCCAATTTTGTGCTGTTAAATCATAAAGAAAGTTAACAATGAATAGTGAAAAAGCATGTTACTTGTAAGCTATACAGTATAATGTATGGACTGTTATCATCATCATCTTCGAAGCCTTTCTTCCTCTTGGGAAACGTATTTGGTCCCAGGGAGTTCTTTTTGGGCTTCCCCTGTTTTGTTCTATTAGTTTGGAGATAGTAAAATGTTTCACCTCATTATTTTTGGCGATAATAAATGACGCTTCACCCCATTCAGGTATCAATTTATTTCTTGGCGAGCGATAACAAGCCTATAACTTGACCCGGGGGGGGGCGGGGTTTGAAGGAAGTCTGGGAAGGCATTTTTGTTAGCCTTGGGGATAAACTAGCAAACATAATCCTTATTAATTATTATGTTCCCTCCACCAACCGACTTTACTTCTAAACTCAATTAATGAAATCAATAATGAAATAACAAAGCAAAATATCCTAACAAACCACAAGAGGCCACACCAGAGAGTGTTTAAGGATAGCTATGTCAGAAATACCTTCAAGCTACTTTGATCAGACATAATTCTCCCATTAGTAGTAGAGATATATTCTTCCACTAGTTTATACATACCTGTACTTAAATTCAAAGACCGAGTGCTCCACACAAAGTGCGGTTCCGGTCATACATCCTAATAGCGGCGCTCCAGGCAGCCCTGTTCAGAACTGCCTCACTTTTCAGGTTTTTTAATTCAAGATCCGACCATAAGGTCTTTCTTGGTTTACCCCTTGGTACAGCCCCCTCCACATTCACGGACTTGCATATTTTCACCCACTCTTTCCCTGATCATGCCTTCAAAAACTCGGTCACAGACCTTCATGACTTGATCATGCATTTTCAGGCCCCTATAATTTTCCCTATCTAAAGAATCTCCCTTACCCATTTACATGTTTACTATTACACTTTTATGCCATTCATCTTGGATTCTCTCCTCTCTAATAATAGTTTATTAGCTCGGTGACCAGTCTCACTCCCATTTCACCTGAGGCTTAATTCATCTCGGCGACAATGCCAGAGCACCCTGCAGCTTTTCCATCCTTCATTGTATTTATTGTGTTGCTTACAACAGCTGGCACTATTAAAGAAGGGGGAGGGGGGGACCAAGTATTTGCTTTTTGTTACGAAGCTGCTCTCTATTCCACTCAAACTCCATGTTGAATAGTCATTCATAATGTACTTTCCAAGCATCACAATTTCTTTATCAGCGTAAACAATTGTCCCATTATCATTCCTGACACACTGTTCTCCCACAACGTCTCTGCTGTCATCCATAACTTGCCTAGCTAAATTGAAGATCCCATTGGGATTTTCTGCGTTACTTGGTCTATGACCATATCCTGTATAATTTTCTTTCCCTTGTATGTTTTTTTGTTTTTTGTTTTTTCTGCAAGAAAATGTGTTTCTTGTTTTTATTCCTTGCTTTGAAACATCTTTTCTCCTTTATTGCATTTTCAACTTAGTCATTCCACCACCAGGATGTCTTATGCTTGAGGGGACCCTTGGTTTTGCGGCATATTTTGTCAGTGGCAGCAAGAAAGCTACATTCAAGGAAGTTCCATAAGCTATTTACATTATTTGGCTTAGCACCCCTATTCCTTCAATTTCCTCCCGTTTGCTGCAAAACCTATCCTATTCAGATTTATTCAACAACCATATTTTCCTTTTTGACATGTAAACTTTCTTGGGTACAGGATCTCTCCTAAGTTCAAGCTACAGACTAGGAGCTTATGGGTGGTGTCACACGAGCAATTTTTCCGTCAATTTTTACGAGCAATTGTTGTCTGGCAGCTTCAAAATTTAAGTCTGGAGTAAATTGAACTACACAACATAATCTACCTTCGATCTAATGTCCGATTCCAATGCGAAAACGCCTCACAATAGTACGAGAAAAAACTTGCTCATCGAGAATTGCCGCAAATTTAGCTCGTGTGACACCACCTTTAGGAGATATATTCTTCGCTCGGGATGACCTTTACATTCCAGGACTTGCACACCCTCATACCCATCAGCACATGCTCCTACATGCCCATTTAGGTCTCCACCTACGACTGTGATAACATTCTCCGAGAGGCCCGAAATGACACATTAGGTCGTTCCAAAAGGCCTCTTTCTGCTCTCTGTTTAAACCAACCTGTGGGGCATATGCCGCTATCATATTCATAAGTCTTTCACCAACTTTCAGTTTCAATACAATCATTCTTTCATTTACTCTTTGTTTCCAATTACTCTCTTCTCCCACTCCTCGGATACCAGGACCTTTTTTCTTTTCCAGATTCATCCAATATATCCGGTATCTCTTGGTGTTTCCAACTATCCACTGCACACCACACCCTTCTATCGGGTTTCCTGGGCACAGCACACATCCACTCTGCTAAGTTGAATACTTCCACAACATTTGCTATGCCACTCTGTCACTCTAGCAAGCCTGAACGTTTGTGATGCTGCATTTTGTCTCCTGTGCGTTTTATGAACATCAGACTTGCACGATTTATTTGTTGCTTTGTCATATTTGGTATAAATATAGCTGGCAAGGAAAAATTACCTATGACCTAGAGGTGGGCACGAACTTAATTCAGTGTAGCGTCTGTTGTTGCAGGGTACACCATGGGAAGAAGCGCTGTACAGTACTATACAGTCAGGTCTCGATATACCTGTACACACGGTTTTGTTTGGACGCGGCAACCCCAAAAGTTCCAAAGTCGGCCACAACACGGAAAAGTCGGGATCATACACGGGTGGCGGCCCAAGCCTAAGAATTATTAAGAATGTTATTTATGCATCAAATGTCTGTCTGTCTAACTATTTAATGCATCTATCTCCCTTATACGTAAATATAACTGTCTTATTTTTTCTTTTTTTTAATCTGAATCATTTATAATATGATAGTTCTATGAATCATTTATAATACGATAGAATTGAAAACAATATTATCCTTCCAACACACAAATAATAAAATGAAAAAGAGAATCAATAAAAATTTCTCCTTTGTTTTTTCAGAAACTTAAGTCGTCTCATATACAGTATATTCGTATTTATCGCTCGCTCGCCCCTAGCAACTCTCTCTCGCTATCTATCTATCTCTCTAATGCATCTATATATCTCCCTTATACATTAACGTAACTATGTCTTATTTGGTCCTTTTGTAATCTATGAATCATTTCTAATGCGATGGAATTGAAAAATGTAATATCCTTCCAGCACATAGATAAACAAGAAATAAGAATGTCAACAACAAATATTCCCCCGTCTTCTCTGCAGACAGGCTGGCGCCGAGCTTCGGGCGTCGGAAGTTTGCGTTTTATTTATTTATTGTTTTTTTCCCACTGTATATTTTTGCCTTGTTTTTAATTGACATTTGTGTCATTTTTGCTGATTATGAGTTGGTGGATTTGTTTTTCTTTAATTCCATCATATCGGAAATGATTCACAGATTATATAGAGACCAAATAACACACTTTTAAGTGTGTTTAATAGTTTTGCATTATCAATAGGGTCATTACTTCTTCTCTACTTTCTGGTCTATTGAACCATAATAAAGAGAGGGGGAGGGAGGGAGCGCCCCCGACAGTGACAACCAGTCTGATGATGATAATGATATGATGGATAATATTAACTGTCTTCGTGGTGCAATGCATAAGTGTGTTGATTTTCGGTGTGAGCATCCTAGGTTCGAATCCCTGGACTGCCACATGTGTTTGTTAATTTCATTAATCGAGTTTAGGAGTAAAGTTGGTTGGTGGAGATAACATAATAATTCTCTGGTTTCGATGAGGACGATGAACATGTCAGGGAACCTGGAGGGCCGATGTACGAGCTGTAGCTCAAGGCTTATCAATTTCATCACAGTAACAGGGTCGGGGAGGGAGTAGCCTACAGCGGCGGTTATATCTACCGAACCTCAACACATGTATCCACACAAATAGGTCAGTAATATGTCCAAAACAGTTCTTATTGATGCTTAATGTATTCTATGTTATGTCATATATGATGGTGGTGGTACTGTATAATGTAATATAAGTCGGCTGAAGGTAGGCAAAAAGGGCAAAGGGGGACTTTGGGAAAGTGGCTGGAACGAATTAATTAATTCCCATAAGGCCTGTTATTTCTAAAACACGGTTTTGATATACTGTACAGTAAACGGTACGTAAACGGTACGAATTAACCGTGTATATCAAGACCTGACTGTAATAAAAGGACTCCTGCCAAGGAAGAAGTCAGAAGTTGGGAAATTTGTATGTATAGTATGCAAAGGCTAGCTTGTGTTGAATAACTGGCTTGAGAGTGTGAACTTTGGCAATGAATTGCTGGAGATGGGGGACAAGTTTTGCTACTTAGGAGATACCATCTCTGCCGATGGTGAGGCTGAGGCTGCCACTATCGCCAAAATTAGATGTGGGTGATGAAAGTTCAGAGGACTGCTGCCAATTCTAAAAAAGAGAAGACTTGCTCTCCCCTTGAAGGGAAAGGTGTACGCTTCATGTATTAAAAGCGCAATGCCATGTGCTTCAGAAACGTGGCCTGTCAAAGTGTGTGATATTAACAGAATGGAATGTAATGAGATGAGAATGGGGAGATTGATGTGTGGGGCCAAACTGCAAGATAGGATATCTAGTGAAGAGCTGAGATCATACAAGTAGGGTTGGATGGTTTGGGTATATAGAGAGGATGGATGAACTGAGTTGGGTGAAAAGATGCAAGTCCGTAAACGTGGAGGGAACTGCACCAATCGGTAGACAAAGAAAGACGAGATCAGACCATACATTCTGATCATGAATTAAAAAACCTATTAAGTGAAGCAGCTCTGAACAGGACTGCCAGGAGTGCCACCATTAGGACATGAGACTGGAACCGCACTTCGTGTGGAGCACTCGGCCTCAAGTAGTTTCCAATTCCTGGAAGTTTTGAAAACTAATGTAATGTACCGGTATCTGTTATTGTTACACATACAGTACATATATTTTTTCCTTCCTATAATGACTTAATTTTAGTGCTGGAGTTTGATTATATAATTCAGCATTGTAAAGAAACCTCTGAGTCAGTGAGTGACACAAATCTACTTTACCCCTAATTCCCAGACTTTTTTGTTTGCCATTTTTTTACCCATTTCTCCCTCTAAAGGAAGGGAATGAGGAAAAAAATAAGTAGCTTATGATCAAGTAAGCTATCCATACCTCATATACAGTATGTATACACCAAAAACTCCTTATTAACTTTATCTTCCCGTGGCTTTGAATTGAATATACTATTTTGTGGGGTTCAAATTTATCAACGAAGCATAAGGAATGTCTGGTGAGGGTGAAAGTCACTAGATAGTAGACAGTATTGGGGACATCATTCCTTGACTGGATTGTAAAGTCAGTGAAAATAGGCTAGCCTAAACAGACCTCGGATGCGGAAATACCCTGAGCCGAACAGGCCAAGTGGGATATCTCTATTGGTCTAACTGGTAAGGTGCCTGCCTCACACCCAAGGGTCGAGAGTTCGTGCCCCCACCAGGGCATGATATTTTTGTGAGGCTATTTCCGCCTTTAACGAAGTTTAGGTGTGCTGGTTAAATTGTTCAGATGGTCGCGAGTAAGATCGGAGCTCCATAAATCCTCTTTCGGGTATGGTGTAAAAACCGATCCCCACAGGACAAGGAAGAGGATAGGAGAGAGCAGGGAGTGTTGTGAGACTCGATTGGGTTGGGTTGTGGAGTTGCCAGCCGCCCAAGCGAGTTGCCAACTGGGCAGTTTGTAGGTGCGTGTAGCATCGCTCAGTGAAGTTGACTCACCATTCCCGTTCATCTCTCTGACGGACTCTCGGTCGATTCGGCTCAAGGTTGTTCCTCTCTGTTCGTTCCTCTCTGTTCGGAGCTTTCGCTTCCCGGAAGGTGAAGTAGTGTAAAGTCAGTGAAAATAGGCTAGCCTAAACAGACCTCGGATGCGGAAATACCCTGAGCCGAACAGGCCAAGTGGGATATCTCTATTGGTCTAACTGGTAAGGTGCCTGCCTCAGACCCAAGGGTCGAGAGTTCGTGCCCCCACCAGGGCATGATATTTTCGTGAGGCTATTTCCGCCTTTAACGAAGTTTAGGTGTGCTGGTTAAATTGTTCAGATGGTCGAGAGTAAGATCGGAGCTCCATAAATCCTCTTTCGGGTATGGTGTAAAAACCGATCCCCACAGGATAACCTACACTAAAGCTGTGTGGGTGAGTCTCTCGCCCTCCAGATGCCACTCGAGGATAAAATAAATGCGGGAAGAATTGTTGACATATTTAGAAGTCATCCACCATTCAAGGGTTAACCACTGCCAATTTTAGTTTGAATGGCTGATATGCTGTGCAATACAATCTAGAGGAGTGGGAATTGAATTTGTACAAAACAAATCTGATTGAATAGGCCATGGGAGGCAGACGAAGCACCCAGTTTGATAAAAATCAATTGCATCACAATTTATTTTATCCCCTTCAGTATGGTGTAATTTGATTATATTTTAGCTATCATATGATGACAAAAAAAAAAATCATTTTACGATTCTACAGTATGCAGTTTGGGAAGGACCTGTGAGAATCAAAAGGTCAATCAAGATATTACTGTACACCTTTGATTTCTAAAGCTTGCTTCTTAGCTGGATAAACTTTATTGTTAGCCAGAATATAATATGAAAAAAAGTTAATTGTATGTAAGGGGTATTATCTGATATATTGTATAAACCTGGTTGAGTGGCTAGCTTTGTAAGACATGCAACTGGTGAGCCAACACCATAGTCGTTTGCAGCTGGAGACACCACAAATATACCACCCACCCCGTTCTAACTGGCCCAGTCAACCACTAAATCCGGCAGACCAATTTTGAATCTGTTTCACCCAATTAGAATACTGTACAGTAGCGCTAATAAGTGATGTCTCAGCACCAAGTATGTTTTGATCAATAATTGGTATCAGCAATATCCAAGCTTTATTTCTTCATATCGAGTGAAATATACAAACATGTTCCTACACTTACACACCCTATTCAACATCTGACAGACATCAATACAGGACAGAGCAAGCCAAACGTCATGACAGCTGGGACACGACTTATTAGCGCGACCGTACAGGCAATTCTATATGAATAAATATATATTAAGCAGAGTTAATCCTTTGACTCTTAGATCAGTACAGTACAGTATATTGTAATGTGATCTTGATATGGACTAGATTACAGTATCTGGATAAAGTACTCTACTTCATTCTTAAGGGAGCCCACCTCACTTTTTTTTCTCTTTCTCTCCCTCTCTCTTTGGTTTGTATCCATTCGGCCCCATGCAGCCTACTGTTTTAAGACGTTTACCCCCATCCAGGTGTACCGCTCGCCAGCATATATATATATTTTTGTTTTGACAGCAAGCTAAATTTGTAAATTTTTCGATAGAAAAAAATTGTCCGGCGAAGCCGGATTTTTCCATACAATGCTGGCTCGCTCTCGCTCACCAGGAAGAAATCAACACCTGGGTGGGGATAAATGTCTTAAAACAGTTAGCTGAATGGGGCTGAATGGATTCAAGCCAGGGAAAGAGAAAAGGAGAGAAAGACAACAAAAGCTGGCGACCCCCCTTAACTGTCTACTCATGGACATTAATTTCTGACCTCAACTGTTTTATAGAAACCTCCAAAATCTAAACATCTGGTAGAGAATCTATAAGATATTAAGTTCAATCTGACTTAGAAGAAGAATATTTTACTGTGATTGTACATTGTTTGATTAATCCTTTGGTTTTGTGTATTATTTGTGGATACCTGTATAGGACATTGTGGCCATCTATAATCACATTCCAGGGTTGGAATAGATGATGCTTTATTTGAAGTTGTTAGCAATAATAATATTGATTAATATTGTTAATCTAAGAATATGCAAGTAGACCTACAAAGCAAACTTACTGTAGTGAACAATTTGTACCCATTTATTTTCTGTAATGGAATACTTCGTTATAATTTCTCAGTTTGTATAATAATTAGCAGTTTACCATATACAGTACAGTACAGTTATTATCTTGATACTGTACCAGTAAATATCAGTACCTACAGTATGTGCAGAAACTGAAACAAATATATATGTAAAGATACTATTCACTGTATTTTGCTTGTTCATTCACCTAAATATGTTAACCGTATATAAATTACCCCCCGCCCTGTTACTACTCTCCTTGGCGCGGTTGGGGGGCTTCGGGGCCGGCGACTGGGGCTTGATGGGGGATGGTTGTGGTAATTTTCCTTCTTCTCTCCCTTCGAGCTTTCGTTGTCAGCTTGACTACTTTTGAGTAGTTTTTCCATTTCTCTTTCTATGTTTTTCCCCTTCTATTCTTATTCAGTCCCATTCGGTTGTCCTCGGGCAACCTATATCTCATGTCTCCCTGGCCTGGCTAGGTAGAAGACTCCTGACCTGATTTGTCTCTTCGGTTGCTGATGTAGCCGAGCTGACTTGATTCCATTCGGTAATGCAATTTTTGCATCTCGCTGTGATTTTTGTATACCTTAGTCCTGATATTTTATTCTTCGCCCTTGATTACTTCTTGGTTGGTGCTGCAGTGTAGCAGTTCTTGCCTCATCCTTCGACCCTGCCCTATAAGAGCTCTGCTGTTAAGCTCATGTGGTCCGGCTGAACTGATGAAATGGCGAGAAATGTCTGCGTGTCTTCACCTTCCTAGATTTGTTCACCTCTTGCCCTTTCCCTATCTATCTTGACTTGATAAGTTGTCCATCTTGATCAAATCCTTCGGGCCAGCCCTATGAGAGTTCATTTGTGGAACTCGGTGGTTACCAAGGTAACCTAACCTCACCCAACCTACCTGGGAAACTAAGCATAACTAAGTACTAAACTTGTGTGTGTTGAATGTGTGCTTGTTTTAATGCGTGTCGTGTGTGTTTTGTTCTTGTGTGTACATTTCTGTAAACCCTCTCATGTTTTTTTTTTTTTTTTTTTTTTTTCTATATTCCAACTACTCCCTCTCGGGCATAGGCTGAGAGCCTGTACATTCCACCGCTCAACACGGTGAAGCCCGTGAGGTCTTGTTCCAGTCTGGGGAGTGAGACATGTGAAGCAACCATCATGGCTCGAAGCAGCTCCATCTCTGAAGCGGCCGGTTGCTTCGCTCAAGTGCTTCACCGTCTCACCCTCCAGACTCAGACCCTCACTCTCAGAATGCCACCTATTGAGCAGTGAACTCACTAGGCATTGTCCCCCTGTAACATATTTTGAATATGGGAATATTCATACAGTGTTATTTAATCAGGGAACAATGAGGGTATTTTTTTGGCATTTCGGTGGGCTTTGTGGTAATGCACTGATACTAGGTACAGCACAAATTCAATCCCAATAATATCTTCCCATTGACATATCGGGATTTGAACCCGGGTCCATTGGATTACCAATCCAGTGGCATGACCACTCCACCACACCTCCCATTGGTCCATTAGGCTTCTTATTTTGGTATATTTATCAATCCAAACACAATTTTATAATTTACTTGCCTATTACTAGTTCGCATAGAGTAATTAGAGCCCATGACAATTAATATGAAGCTGTAAATAAAATATTGATATCGGACAGTACGCAACGGAAGTTTATAGTGTCATACGTTTGTAAAAAAATCTGAATGCTTACATTTTGACCATACAGTATGTGTTTAACTCTTATGGTGCGGGCATTTTGGCCTAAATTGACCTTCATTCCCTGCACATTTTCATGCATAAGCAAGAGCCAGAACCTAATACAATGATATATCTGTGAAAGTAAAGTAATGGAGCTTTCCAATGACACCTGAATCATCTCTATTCGACATCTGGTTGTCTTGCAACGGCGAATATCGATAAAATTTAGCGGTTTTGAGCTGTTTTCGCTATGTGTAACGCTGCAACTGTGCAAGAGAAGACTCTCGCACGTCAGTGCGTGCCCCGACTTAGTGGGCTATGGATGAAACCCTCTCGCGCTGCCTGCAACAGCTTGCCTCGCTCCCAGGCTACATAATAGGCGGATTTCGGTGTCTGCAGGTGATGGGCACCACAGTAATTGCGTTAAAATATTTTATAACTGTGTACCACTTGATGTTGCACTCTCACACTATCCGTTTTTTTGCATTACCTTCACGATCTACAGTATAATAGATCTAATATCTAATAATAGTTGTTGTTGTTGTTGTCGTCGTTTCCTAGGCTGCCTGGCCGAACAGCCCCGAGTCCCTAAGGAAGGCCACGGCCATGATCGGGCTTTTCCACAGGGCTCTCAAAGAGTGTAGATTAAGTTGTTGGCATAAGTAATTTTGTAGAATGCAGTCTTCTATGATGTGTTTAATAGTATGGGGTGCTGTGTTATATCCTGGGCAGGTGTCGACGACGGAGATATCCAGTCTCTTCTGATAGCTCAGAAGAGCTGGATGGTGCCCACATCTCAGCATGGCCAGGTGGACTCTGTCCTCGCGAGGAAGGGAGGATTCAGAAGGATGGATTTCGGGAGGTCGTGCCTGCAGCTGGGTGTTGTCTAGAGTGAGTGGATGGAACGGCGAGAGATATGAGTATGTATGTGCTTAGGGAAGCTGGTTTGGGGTGGGCAGGGAAGGAGAGATGTTGGTGTTCCCCAGGCTGTCTGACCGAACTGCCCCAATGTCTCAAGCAAGGCCAAGGCCATAACCGAGTGCTCCCACAGAACCCTCCCACTAAGAAAGCCCAGGTGACCGAAGCCGCTCCCAGGCGAGGAGCTGAGGAGGGCGCGTAAACGCCCGGGACACCGAAGCCCCACCCAAGGCCCTGTGCCCCTCAACAATTATGAAGGAAAAGTTGAGGGGGAAAGGGAAAATGTGACGCTTTGGCTCCCAGTCTGCCAACCTCTAGGTTGGCAGTAGGGAGGTCAATCCACGGAAGATACACCGCCACTTGAGATCTAGAAATATATAAGTAAAGGAAAAGTCAGAGTAAGCTATGAGTATGGAAGAGAGCGCTCAACTCTCACTCTGATAGACCAACCCATTACCACATGACTAGAACCCAATGCTCTCAGCATCAGCTAGGAAAGGCACTAGAAAGCCGCCTTTAGCGGGGGGATAGGTCCCGTATTTCAACCCATTTTGGGGTTCCCGCCATGTAGTGTAGTGGGTGGTGTTGGTTTGTGGAGGCTGCAACCAGGAATTGAGAGTGCCTTTCATGTCTAGATGGTCTTTGACTTTGAGGACTTTGGTTTCTTGATTTAGGTGATCTGTAGGTGTAGTGCAGCTTGTGATGATTTATAGGGCTTTGTTTTGAATAGTCAGACTAGTGGACTGTCTGACTGGAGCGGTGTGAACTCTCAATACTGATTCCCTTGTTCGAACCACCGCCTTAAGAGGAAAGTTAATAACAGTTATGACTTAATAGTTATTCAAGATATCTGCATAATATCCAAATCCATGGATGCGGATGCAGATGTTAAAAATGATGCGGATACAAATTTGGATATCCGGTCCACCTCTAGTGAAAAGGTTAATATACAAACTTAAGATGTGAAAGATATTGAAACAAAAACTGTTTGTGAATACTATATTTTGTATTACAGTAATTTACCAGTTCAATTAAATAATATGAATGTTTGAACATGTTAGTGTAAAAATGCTTATATAAAATATACACCGGTAGTATATTACAGTACATAATAAAAACTATTTGATTTAATAATTGTTCTTCAATTATAAAAGTCTTCTAATTGTAATTGAATAAATTTAAGACCGGAACCGCAATTCATGTGGAGCACTCGGGTCTTTAAAATTGTGTATGTATGTACAGTATATGTAAATTCTAATACCTTATTAAAATTAGCATAAGATTAAATTACTTGAAATAGATTATCCTGTCACAATAGTACAGGGACTTCTTTTAACATAAAATAATCTGTAAGTATTAGCTACAATATTGACTAGATCTATAAATAAATACAAGTATTAATAACAATCACCTTTCAGCATCAACAGTGATTTAAAAAATGTATTTTGCAAGAAAAGCAAGCCATCTTCCAGAATACCAAACAAATATAGTTTAGGGCATATTAGATAACTTATGGTAAGCCAAGTTATATAAAGTTAGGGTATTTAACATACATATACTGTACACACAAAAATTTAAAGATCGAGTCCTCCACACGATGTGCGTTTCCAGTCTCACGTCCTAATGGCGGTGCTCCAGGCAGCCCTGTTCAGAGCTGCCTCACTTGCAAGGTTTCTTAATTCAAAATCAGATTGAAAGATCTGATTTCTAGTCTTTCTTGGTTTGCCCCTAGGTGCAGCTCCCTCTACGTTCACAGATTTGCACCTGTTCTACCCAACTTAGCTTATCCATCCTCTCCACATTCTCGAACCATCCAAATCTGCTGGTCCGCATCTCATCACTGATACTCTTGGTACCTAACCGTCTCCTCAGCTCTTCACTAGATAGCCTATCTTTCAGTTTTATTACATTCCATTCTGTTGATATCATCAACTTTGACAGGCCACATTTCTGAAGCATATGTCATTGCGCTTCTAATGTATGAAGCGTACACCTTTCCCTTCAAGAGAAGAGGGAGTCTTTTCATAGTGAGTAGTGGCAGCCTCGGCCACAACACCGGCGGAGATAGTATCTCCCAAGTAGCAAAACTTGTCCACCATCTCTAATGCCTCATTGCCAAAGTTAACACTCTCGAGCTGATCAGTGATCACAAGCTCACCTTTGCATACTATGCATATAAATTTCTCAACTTCGGACTTCTTCCTCGGTAGAAG
Organism: Paralithodes platypus; assembly: GCA_032716605.1. NCBI lineage: Eukaryota > Metazoa > Arthropoda > Malacostraca > Decapoda > Lithodidae > Paralithodes > Paralithodes platypus. Next base: position 29,537,432 of record CM064504.1, on the reverse strand, counting down.
TCCTTTTATTCTAGTGCAGCGCTTCTTCCCATGGTGTACCCAGCAGTGGCAGACGCTACACTGTATTGAGTTCGCGCCCACCCCTTTTCTGCATGCTGCGCATGGGTATGCACCCATTTATTCTACCTTTCCAAGCTCTAACCTACTGTGTAAAACCTTGGTTTTATTTATATTAACTCTTAGCCCCTTTACTTGCTATGCCCTCTCTCCATCTTCTGAACTTTGCCTCGGCATCCCACACACTACCTGCGATAAGTACTAGGTCATCTGCATATAGCAGTTCCCAAGTGAGTCCAATACTAAAATCTCCAGATAGTGCCTCCAGAACTATAACAAAGAGGAGAGGGCTTAACACAGAGCCCTGGTGGACTCCGACTCGAACTGCAAATTCCTCACTCGGTACACTTTCATCCTCACTGTCGTTCGTTGAGTCCTCGTACATCTTCATTATCACACGCACCAGCCACTCTTCTACACCAAGTTTTCTCATAGCCCACTGCACAACTTCTACTGGCACCCTATCAAGGCCTTCTCCAGGTCTACAAACACAAGATACAGATCCCTATCTTTAAGTAGATATCTTTCCTGTAGCTGCCTGACTATGAAGATAGCGTCGATTGTGCCACATCCTGGAATGAAACCGAACTGCATAAAGTATATCGTCGATAGAAATGCTTTTATAATTATAATTATACCTGATCATGCCTTCAAAGACTCTCACAGACCTTCATGACTTGGTCAAGCAATTTCAGGCCCCTATCCAATGAGTCCCTCTTGCCCTTATATATAGTCTACTATTACACTTTTATACCATTCATCAGGGAGTCGAAAGATGGAGGGAGTACTTCAATGAGTTGCTAAATGTAAGGAATGAAGAGCCAGCAAACATAGTTGGATATGGTATGGGAGGGAGAAGAAGAGAAGTAGTGGAGGAGGTGGGGATCAGGTCAGAAGTGTGGGAAGCCATGAAAAGAGTGAAGTTGGGGAAAGCACCAGGAACAGATGGAGTGTGTGGGGAAATGTTGAGGTATGGTGGTGAGATAGTGATCGAATGGGTATGGAAAATGTGCAAACTAGCATGGGAGAAGGGGAGTGCACCCGATGACTGGAAGACTGGCATAATAGTCCCCCTATATAAGGGCAAAGGGGAAAGAGGAGTGTATGGTAACCACCGAGGAATATGTCTTCTAAGCGTAGTAGGGAAGGTATACAGTAGGGTGGTGAGTGAGAGTGAGAACGGAGAAATGGATAGGCGACGAGCAGGGAGGTTTTAGGAAGGGAAGAGGATGTGTAGATCAGATTTTTACCCTGAATTGTGTTGTGGAGAAGAAACAAAAGGTGTATGTTGCCTTTATGGACTTGGAGAAGGCCTATGAGAGTGGATAGAGAAGGTTTGTGGAAAGTACTGTACTTAGAATATACGGAGTAGATGGCAAGTTGCTGAAAGCAGTGAAGAGCATGTATGAGGGTGCAAAGGCGGCAGTACGTGTTGAGATTGAGCAGAGCGAGTTCTTTGACCTGAATGTTGGTTTGAAACAGAGGTGTGTGATGTATATATGGATGGAGTCATGACAGAAATACTATCAAGAGCAGTGGATGTTGGTGTATCGCTGAAAAGCGAGGGAAATGAGTGGAAGCTACCTATACTGCTGTTTGCGGATGATACAGTTCTGATGAGTGATAATGAATGGGAGTTGCAGGGTCTGGTAAATGAGTTTGGAACAGTGTGCAAAAAACGGAATTTGAAGGTAAATGCGGGGAAGAGCAAGGTTATGGTCTTCGAAAGGGGTGAAGTCACAGAGTGTGAGGTGAAACTGACCGGTCAGGCTATGGAGATCGTCAGCTCTTTTAAGTATCTGGGCAGTGTGTTGAGTAAAGATGGGACTGTGGATGAGGAGGTGTGGGAGAGGGTGCAACAGGGGAAGAGGGTTGTAGGAATGTTGAAAGCAGTAACAAGAAATAGGGTGGTCAGTATGGAAGTGAAGAAGTCCTTGCATGACAGTGTGGTAATCCCGACACTAACTTACGGAAGCGAAGCATGGACGTTCGGGAAGAGACTCAGACCAAGAGTGAGAGCGGTGGAAATAAGTTACTTGAGAAGTGTGTGCGGAGTTGCATGGAGGGATAGACAGACGAACGAGGAAGTAAGGAGGAGGTGTGGTGTGGAGGTAGATGTGCTGGAAAGTGTGAAAAGGAACAACTTGAGATGGTTCGGCCATATGGAACGTATGGAAAATGAGAGATTGACTAAGAGGGTATACGAGAGCGAGGTGGTAGGACAGAGAGCGAGAGGTGCACTGAAGGAGAGGTGAAAGGATGGAGTGAGGAAGTATATGAATGAAGGCGGTGCTGGTTGGGAGGAGGGGCGTCGACTGACTGGGGACAGAGGTGCATGGGGGCGGTTCGTTCGTGGCCACCCCTTCGGGGATCACGGCGTCAGGCAATAGATAGATAGATAGATCAGGGAATATTTCCTCTCTAATGATGGAGTTAATTAGTTCTGTGCCCAAACTCACTCCTATATCACCTGAGGCTTTTATCATCTCAGCTGCAATGCCAGAGCATCCTGCAGCTTTTCTGTCCTTCATTTTATTTATTGCACTGTTTACAACAGCTGGTGCTATCGAAAAGGGGGAGTGGGACTGAGTATTGACTTTTCATTATTAAACTGCTGTCTATTCCACTCAAATTCCACATTGAGTAATCTTTCGTAGTGTACCTTCCAAGCATTTTTAATTTCTTTGTCAGCGTAAACAATTGTCCTAATATCATTCCTGACACACTCTTCTTCAACATCTGTACCGTCATCCTTAACTCGTCTAGCTAAATTGAAGATCCTCTTGGGATTTTCTGTGTTACTCACTTGGTCTATAACCAGGTCCTGTATGATTTTCTTTGCCTTGTACTGTATATATATATATATATATATATATATATATATATATATATATATATATATATTATATTTTTTTTTTTTTTTTTTTTTTTTTTTGGCAGTTCGCTTAGCCTCCAGATATTCCTCCCTGCTGCCTCCTTTCTGCCATGCTTTATCTTCTTTTCTCCTTTATTGCATTTTCAACTTCGTAATTCCACTACCATGAAGTCTTATGCCTGGGGAGGCCCTTAGTTTAGCCACAGACTTTGTCAGTGGCGGTAAGAAGGCTACGTTCAAGGAAGTTCCATTGGCTATTTACATCATTTGGCTTAGTGCCCCTATTCCTATCAATTTTCTCCAGTTCGCTGCAAAACCTATCTTTGAATTAGGATTTATTCAACAGCCATACTTTCTTTTGCACAGGATCTCGCTTTATGCTCAAGTCACAGACTAGGAGCTTATGTTGGGAGATACATTCTTCGCTCAGGATGACCTTGACATCCCGAACATACTTCCAGTGTATTGTCTGCCGCTGCTGGGTACACCACGAGAAGCGCTGCACTAGAATATAGGGACCTCTATCGAGGAAGAAGTCCGAAGTTGAGAAATTTGTATGCATAGTATGCAAAGGTGAGCTTGTGATCACTGATCAGCTCGAGAGTGTTAACTTTGGCAATGAGGCACTAGAGATGGTGGACAAGTTTTGCTACTTGGGAGATACTATCTCCGCCGGTGGCGGGGCCGAGGCCGCCACTATCGCCAGAATTAGATGCAGCTGGGGAAAGTTCAGAGAACTGTTGCCACTACTCACTATGCGAAGACTCCCTTTCCCCTTAAAGGGAAAGGTGTACGCTCCATGTGGTAGAAGCGCAATGACATATGCTTCAGACACGTGGCCTGTCAAATTGGATGATATTAACAGAATGGAACACAAGATGAGATGGATGTGTGGGGTCAAACTGAAAGATGGGTATCTAGTGAAGAGTTGAGGAGATGGTTAGGTATCAAGAGTATCAGTGATGCAATGCCTACTAGTAGGTTTGGATGGTTCATGTATGTGGAGAGGATGGATGAACTAAGTTGGGTGAAAATATGCAAGTCCGTGAACGTGGGGGGAGCTCCATCAAGGGGAAGACCAAGAAAGATGTGGGATCAGACCTTACAGAGTGATCTTGAATAAAACAACCTGACAAGTGAGGCAGCTCTGAATAGGGCTGCCTGGAGTGCCACCATGAGGAGATGAGACCGGAACCGCACTCCGTGTGGAGCACTCAAACTATAATTCTATGTGTGTATGTACAGTATGTATGTATCCAGTCACACTTTAGTTAATCATTCCTGTTTGTTTTTGCTTGTAAAATTGCCATATTAGTGTCTTTCTCTGAAATTTACATAATTTTATATCAAACTTCTTAAACCGTGTGTACTACATAACTATGAGGCAGGTGAACTTGAAGGATTATGGAGTGGAGCGATGGTTGCCATAAATTTCTCCTCCAGGGCCGTGACTGCCTTCCCTGCTGCTATGTTGCTCTGGAATAACCAAAAGTTACACACCATGTCAGTAAGATAATAGAATGACAGGAACACTAGAAATTCATGTAAACATTTAAAAGTACCATTAATACTTTACACCTTTGATCAATATACCCATTGCTGTATTGGTTTTACAATTTTGGTGGATAAATTAGCCAATTATAAACAAAACAGCTTTTTATTCACAATCCTTTCCTGTAACAAATTACCACTTTCCTTTATCATTATACTGTACCCAGTCTAACATTGTTTTCAGTTTGAACAACTCCATTCCAAAATGCAAAATATGAATAGTTCCTATGGGTAGACCAGTACTCTACTATGGATGTTATTCCTGTTAGCGACTGCGTATCATTAGGCTATTCAAAATATGATTGCAGCGAAACCATCCAACCCGACTAACCAGTCGTCAGACCCACGAATATTAGCATATATTTCCATATTAAATTACTTCATAACATCAAGAACAAAATCCTAGAAAGCTAATCATACTAATCGTCACACTATCTTATGTAGCAATACCTTTCCGTAAATACTCTAAACCCGTTTGATATGCAAACCTATTTTACAACATCAACCTCTATGGTGTAGTTTACACGACAATAATTCTCATTAACGTCCCTTATAATTAAAACTATTGTTTATCACGCACCCATTGACACTAGGCTACAACTTATATTTAACTGTATACTGTACAGTCAGTCCCCCAAATACACGTATTCTCAGTCCGCGTATACTTTAATCGGCGTCGAGGGGTCCAAAAGGTACAGTACTCAAATTCCTAAAACGCGAATTGACCCCACAATACCCGGATTGCGGTTGAAGAGTGGTGTAAAAATTATGTTTTTGTATTCCCCGCCACCCCCTTCCCTACTCCGCGCCACCCTCCTCCGCCAGACTAGGCCGGCGCCGCTCAGCTGTTGTTGTTATTGGCGCACTCTCCTATCCAGGAGTTCGTTCTTTGAACGATGGCATTTTCATTTATTTGTATTAACTTTCTTCATATTACTTGCTTGCGAGATGTTGCAGGGGGAAGATGTTTGTCTCTCGACCGGCCTACCCGGAATACGACTGGGCGCCGAAAATATAAGTTTTCCAACAGCCAATTGCTGTCCCAACTTCTATTATCGATCTTCAATGTTCATATAAGTTCAAATAAACGCACATGGAAAAGAAATAGGCGGAGGTGTGGTGGAGTGGTCTTGCCACTGGCCTGGTAATCCAATGGTCCCGGGTTCGAATCCTGATATATCAATGAGAAGATATTATTGGGATGGAATTTGTGCTGTACCTAGTATCAGTGCAATACCACAAAGCCCACCAAAATGCCAAAAAAATACCCTCATTGTTCCCTGATTAAATAGCACTGTATGAATATTCCCATATTTAAAGTATGCTACAGGGGGGGCAATGCCTAGTGAGTTAATTGCAGGTGGCGTTCTGAGAGTGACGGTCCGAGTCTAGGTGGTGAGACAAAGCATTTGATAAGGTACCACATAAGAGATTGCTATCTAAGCTTGAGACGATAGGATGTGTCAGGGGGAGTTTGCTGAAATGGATGGAGAGCTATTTAACAGATAGAGAAATGAGGACCAACATTAGAGGAACTTACTCATCATGGCGGAAAGTTGAGTGGTGTGTGCCACAGGGATCTGTGTTGGCGCTTCTTTGTTCCTTATGTACGTGAATGACCTGCCGATAGGCATAAACTCCTACATGTCAATGTTTGCAGATGACGTAAAAATTATGAGACAAATAACAAATATAGGCCTAAGTAGTTGTGAGGAGCTGCAAGGGGATTTAGATAAAATATACAAATGGAGCACCAAGTGGAAAATGAAATTTAATATAAGTAAATGTCATGTGTTAAATATGGGAAGAAGTGTGAATAGACCAAATTGGGAGTACAGGATGGGAGATAATATAATTAGCAAGGCCAAAAAAGAAAAGGATTTAGGGTTGATTATACAAGATAGCTTGTCGCCAGAGAAATATATTAATAAGCTCTTTAGCGGAATGTATGCAATGGCCGGGAATATGAAAGTTGCTCTGAAATTTTTTTTTTTTTTTTTTTTTTTAAGAGACAATGAACGGAGGAAGGAAAAACACAGATGAAACAAAAAGGTCCATGTGCCTAAAGGCATCCTCCATTCATAAAATGTTTGTAACAACTGGATTTAAACATTTGTAGATTGTAAGTTTGTGGAAAGCAATTCGAGGGAAGTGAATTCCAAAGAGTAGTAGCTCTGGGGATAAATGAATTCTGATATGCAGAAGTTCTGCATTGTGGAGGAGAAAGTGTAAATTCATGGGCGCTCTCAGCTGCCCTAGTTCTACGGGGAAAGATGTGGAGAGGCGGCACAATTGAAGCAAGTTCCTCGGAACAATTGCTGTGAAAATATCTGTAGAATAATGCAAGGGATGCAACGTTTCTTCGTATGGATAATGTAGGAAGGTCCTGTGTGATTGCAGGGTTATTGATTAATCTAATAGCTTTATTTTGAATTTTGTCCAACTGCCTCAATGCAACCACTCCACTTCCACCCCACAGAGGTGAACAGTAATCCATCTGAGAACGCACATGACTTTTATATATTACGGCCAACTGCTCGTCAGTGAAGAATTCTCGAACTCTGTACAGGAGTCCCAGTTTTTTAGAGGCATTCTTAGCAATGCTTCTAACATAATGTGTCCAGCTCAAGTTAGTAGTTAATGTTACACCGAGAATGTCAATACTAGGGGAAGTGGGAATATTTACATCATTAAAAAATATAAGGGAGTCAGTGAGATTCTGTCGGTTAGAAAATTGAATGTACTTGGTTTTCTGTGCATTAAAGGAAACTAGATCTTTTGTCCCCATCAATTAATTCTAGAAAGGTCCTGGTTCAGAGAAATTGCAGTGTTTATTTTTTGAATTTGTAAGATCGGGTTGGGTGAAAGAATTGGTAAATGTGAAGGAACTGTGGAGTGTTGAGTCATCTGCGTAGGAATGTATTGGATTATGAGTGGTAGATATGAGATCATTGATATGAATGAGGAACAGAATTGGGGCCAAAACTGATCCCTGGGGAACACCAGCATTTATTGAGTGAAATTGAGAATAAAAGCCATCTACCATTACACATATTTTTCTGTTATGAAGATAAGAAGAAATTAGTGGAACTAATGATGCAAGGCCGTAGTGTGACATCTTCGACAATAAGGATTGATGCCAGACTCTATCAAATGCCTTTGATATATCCAGTGCTATTGTATGTGTTTCACCACGTTGGTCTGTAGCTTGGTTGATTTGATGCGTAAGAAGGCAAAGCATGTCTGCAGTTGATCGACATCGTCTAAAACCATATTGCCTATCACTGATTAATTTATTATTCTCAAGATGCTTAATTATGTGATTATTTAATATAATTTCAAAGACTTTACCAAGAGTGGAAGTTATAGCTATTGGTCTGTAGTTTGATGGATCTGAAGAGGCACCTTTTTTAGGAACTGGATGGATGTTTGCTTCTTTCCAGGGTACTGGGAAACATGAGGTATGAGTACACAGACGGAAAATTTTTGCCAATACAGGAGCGAGCACCAAGGAGCAATTCTTAAGTACTATTGGAGGAATTTCATCTGGACCAGGAGCCTTATCTACTGAGAGATTCTGCAAAAATAGTTTTGACATGTCTGGTGTGGATCTTAAGTGAGGGAATTTCAGGCGAATTAAAATTAAGTACAGGGACATCTTGATTTATTTCATCTAAGGTTGAGTTGGTGGAGAAAATATCCGCAAGAAGGTTAGCTTTACCTCGTGGGTCTACTGTACAGTACTGTACAGTACTGTACTTGGATGAGAACATGTTAGCGAAAATTTATAAAAAGTATGATTAGACCAAGATTGGAGTATGCAGCAGTGGTGTGGTCCCCGCATCATAAGAAGCATACAGTATTCACAAGTTAGAACGAATCCAGAGAGCAGTTACTAGATTGGTTCCAAGTCTCAGAGAACTGCCATATGAAGGAAGGCTAGAAAAATTAAATCTACCAAGTCTAAAAGAGAGGAGAGAGAGGGGAGACATGATAATGATGTACAAATGCACCCGAGGGCTGGATAGGGAGGATATATTAATTATGGATACAGGAATAACTAGAGGCCACAGCTACAAAGTAAAAAGACCTACCTGCAAGAACGATATCAGGAAGTTTAGCTTCGCCTATAGATGTATTGACAAATGGAATGGGCTGGAGGAGGAGGTGGTAGGGGCAAGGAACATCCATATTTTCAAGAAAAAATTGGATGAAAGTAGACTGAGAGACGGGACAACACGAGCTTAGCTCAACTCCTATAAACTACAATTAGGTAAATACAGTGAAGCACGAAGGCGGAGCAACTTCAGAGATGGGGCTGCTTCGAGCTGTGAGTTGAACTCTAATGCTTTACATGTCTCACTACCTAGACTGGAGCAAGACTTCACGGGCTTCACCGTGTTGGATGTGCAGGCTCTCAGCCTATGCCCGGGAGGGAGTAGTTGGAATATAGAAAAAAAAAAAAAAAAAAAAAAAAAAAAAATGGTAAATACAACAAATTCTGTTAGAATCGAAGGGTTGTACATAAAGGCTATAATAGGTCTACAATAATAAACAAACAATAGCCATTGCTTACCTTAACCCTCCAGCCCCGGGGGCTATAGCTTGCGACTGTGCTCCGGTACCGGGTGTTTTGACGATCTTTGGCCTATGTTAACTACTCTGTAAGTCAATGAATATGTCATGTAATGTTGTAAATAAAAAAGAATAATGTTCCACAAACCTTCCTCTGTCGAATGGCGTTGAGTAGAGGTCTCTAGCCCCTCTGGTTGCATAATGGTGAGCGCGGGAAGACGAGTGCTTTTCGGCGGCAAATTCTTCCCGCGTTCGGACGCGTCGCCTCGGCCATGGCTACGACGCACCTAGCCGCTCGCCGCGCCAAAGTATTTATCTCCCTTAGACGATTTTAGTGTTTGATATTGAGAATGTGATGTTTTTTGATATTTTCTAGTTATTTTGAGGCCAATTATATAAAATATGTGATTAGGGTATCACTGTCACTGATATTGCTAATTTTCACTCGATACAGTACATTTTATTAGTCATTGAGGTAGCTTATTGTTGTATTAGGCACTGATTATTTGGTATCACAGGTGTTTATTATACTTTGGCCATCAAATATTAGGTCTTGTGTCACTTTCACTTTGGACAAATATGCTTTAGAGTGATCACTAAGTCAGCTGATGAATGCTCCATTTTTCACATCGAATAACCAAAGTAGTACATTTTATTAGTAATATGTAGAGTAGGGTTATTGTTGTATATAGGCACCTGATTATTCGTTATCACAGGTGGTTTATTATACTTTGGCCATTCAAATATTAGGTCTTGTGTCACTTTTGCCCCTTTTGACAAATATGCTTGTAGAGTGTCACTGTCCACTGATTAATGCTCATTTTCACCATCGATACCAAATTGTACCTTTATTAGTAATTGAGCGTAGGTTATTGTTTGTATTAGGGCACTGATTATTCGTTATCCACAGGGGTTTATTTATACTTTGGCCATCAAACTATTAGGTCTTGTGTCACTTTCACCTTGTGGACAAATATGCTTTAGAGGAGTGTCACATGTCACAGATAATGCTCATTTTCACTCGATACCGTACATTTTAATTAGTAATTAATTGAGGTAGGTTATTGTTGTATTAGGCACTGATTATTCGTTATCACAGGTGTTTATTATACTTTGGCCATCAAATATTAGGTCTTGTGGTCACTTTCACTTTGACAAATATGCTTTAGAGAGTGTCACTGTCACTGATAATGCTCATTTTCACTCGATACCGTACATTTTATTAGTAATTGAGGTAGGTTATTGTTGTATTAGGCACTGATTATTCGTTATCACAGGTGTTTATTATACTTTGGCCATCAAATATTAGGTCTTGTGTCACTTTCACTTAGTTGTATGATTTGTAAACGTTTTATATACAATTTATTGTGTCTTTTTTCACTGATTTATATATTTCTATAGGTTCTAATCATATGAATGTCACTTGGTATATACATATGTGTCACTTTCACATATTATTATGGTGTAATTGTATTTGTATCAATGTTCTCATAATACATGACTTTTGTATTACAATACATTGGTTTTCTTCCACTTTTTGCCTATATATAATTATAGTGTACATATTGTCATTTTATTTGGCAATTTCAGTATGATTATTAGAACTCCAGCTTGGAGTGGTAATCAAAGAAGCAATCTACAGCACAGAGTGCCACCTTGCACTCCACACACTCCAGGGTTGACTTTTTACCTGACCTCGGCTTCACCCTGCTGTTGTAGCAGACATGGCACCGCTTCTGCTGTGTTCTTCCGGATTCATTCTGAGGCAGGGAACCAAGCCTGTGCCTAATCAAGTATTGAGCAGACTGCAAGCGGTCAATAACGGCGGGCCCAGGATGTGCCACTGCCCTCTGTGGCATAGCATACTTCTCCAGGAGCTCCGTCAACACCTGCTTTTGGAACCTCCGCAGGCTATTGAACTTCATGGGTGTGTTCACATTCCGAAGCTTGTATATGTTGTAGGCATTCAGAACTGACATGTCCACCATATGCAGAAAGAACTTTTTGTACCATCTGCACGAGGTACGCAGGCAGTCAATGAAGCCTATCTGCATGTCGGACTTGTCCACCAGCCTCATGTTGATGTTGTAGTCCAGGACAGCATCGGGCTTGGTCACCCTGGCCTGGGTGCGGCGATCCACCTTGCCAGTCTCCACCATTTCCCCCTTGTGGATGGTGGTCAGGAGGTTGACCTTCCGCTGGTCGTGCCAGTGGATAGCCAGAATGGGCCCCGACTTCTTCTTGAACACATCACCTTTTTTGGTCTTTGGAGGGAAAGGTGGCATGCCCTTCCTTTTCCCTCGTACTGTGCCTACAGTCCCCGTCTTGCGCTCATGCAGGTACTGTGAGAGAGTGGGGGACGTGTAATAATTGTCCGTGTAGAGGACGTGATTCTTATGAAAGTAGCGGTCCATCATGGCTTGCACCACTGCTCCGCCAAAGCCAATGAGGGGGTCCACAAGCAAGTCCCCTTCCTTCCCGCTGTAGACCAGGAAGTCCAGGACATAGCCAGTTTGGCAGTCGCACAGCACAAAGAATTTTATGCCAAAGCGATGTCTTTTTGAGGGGATGTACTGCCGGAAGCTGAGTTTTCCCCGGGACAGCACAAGAGACTCGTCAATGACGACCTTGCGGAAGGGCTTGAAGTAGGAGGTGAAGCGTTCTCGCATCATCTCATACAACGTCCTAATCTTCCACAGCTTGTCTGGGAGGTGGACGTCAAGGTTGGTGACAAGATGGAGCGCTGCGAGGATATCAAGGTACCGGTCGCGAGACATATATTTCCCGAAGGCAGGGGTGGATATCAGATCATTGGTGATCCAATAGTCAGGCAACCTATGCTTCTTGACATGAGGCATTAGCATGGTGAGTGCCAGGAACACCATGAACTCTTTATGAGTCACTGGGGTCCACTGCCTCATGTGGCCCTTGGTCACCTTTCCCAAAAAGTGGACCTGGAATTGGTGCTGCTTATTTGTCTCTTTGACAACA